>JAPFFF010000052.1:600000-1100000 GCA_039105265.1 Tritrichomonas musculus | reverse complement strand
AATTTTTTTTTACTACAGAAAAAAACAATTTAATATTAAAAATATCTTTTGATTATGAAGATAAATGCATTTTTATATTTTTCAATGATATATATCGAAAAAATTCAATATATAAATTCAAATGTCTATAAATATTTAGATAAAGCTTTTAGCATTTTTAAGCGTTTACAAGAGCAGATTCAAAGATCTGTAAAGTTCTTATTAGATAACTTTTAAAACAATCATATGATCTCGCCTTTATTTATATTTTTCATTCGATGATGATTATCTTTTTTTTTTCACGCCAATTAAATTCATAAAATCAAATATTCTCATATTATCATAATCAAATATTGAATGATCTTTTGTTTCATTACACAATATCACCTTTTCTAAAAAATTTCAATTGATGGTGATTATCAATTCTTTTACAAAATAACTATATAATACAAACAGAATTTATAAATTGATGTTTATTAATTAGTTTTAAAATTAATCAGGTTTTTGATTTATAATCACCTGGGTTCTCTTTGCATTTTTCTCTATATTTAATTCTAGAGTAATTTTTCTTCTTTTTCTCGTTGGGAGTTTTTTTAGACAATTTCTTTCATGTCTACTTGTTTCATCTTTCCTAATCTCATTAAGAACATTTCGAGAAATTAATTTAGGACAAACTTTTTCGATTAATTTTGATTCAAAATGAGGATCGTTTTTCATTCCTATAGCTATGGCGGCTCTTGCTTCATTGCTACTTGAGAAAACCTTGTGCTTTGGAGCAAAACTCCTAATATTTTGATCAATAAAATTAACGTCATTTTGTATTCAAAATTAACGTATTTTATTGAAAATAAACGTCTTTTTGTCTGAAATAAATTACACTCCTTCATTCAATTTTATTATTTTGTTTTGCTTGATTGATTCTTTTTTATATTATTTTATAAAGAAAAATATATAATAAAAATTATAACAAAAGTGAGCATAATTTTGTTTTATGTTGAATTTATAACGGCCTTGAGAAAAATGGAATTATATTTTTGGAAAATGTCTTAGTAAACTTTGAAATTTAATATCTCAACATTACTTTATTCATATTTACATGAATAACATATCATCATAGTTTTGGATCTCATTTTTCAATATTGAAAGACTACATACAATTTTAAAAAAGCATCGATTTTCTATATAATTGCGATATCATTAAAAAGCTATGTAGTAATCGAGTTTTTGATCAATTTATTTAAAAAGTATATCAAAATGAAAAACATACATATCCAAAAAAAATAATGTTGAGTTTTCCTTTATATCTTTTTTTAAAGTTGTGGAATTATGCAAAAAATAACAAGACAAAATAAAAATGCTAATTTTTGGGGTTTTTATATAAAAATGTACATATATATTTAAAAATTGCTTTTATAATCACATATTTATTTTAATTAAACTTTTTTGATTAATGAAAACTGACATTTTGCAAAATCATTACATAATATTAGTTAACCAAAAAAAATACAAAAATTATTATTATATCTTATAATGATATGCAAAATGATAATTTTAGAAAGAATTTTGGAATAAAATTTTCAAATAATTATTTTTTAACTGAGTTTTAAAACCTAAATTTATTCTGATTTTTTCATTTAAAAAATTCAATGATTTCTTTGAAAATATTTCAATAAATATTTTCAAAAATTCAATTAACTATAAAAAATATTTTTATCTCATCATTATAATAAAATGTTAATATTTTGTGCTATTATTTAGAATATATAAAAATAATTATTACATATATTTTGTCTAAATAAGATTTATGATCTTTGATGATGGTGAAACTTGAAAATAAATGCCCCCCTTAATAGGCCTATTCGTAAACAAAAAACTATTATTCATCCAAAATTTTTTTAAAATCACATATTTTAATGGAATATTAGTTTTTTTAAAAAATAAAAATTTTTTTTGAAAGGCCTATTGAAGATAATTTATAACAAGCTATATCAATATATTTATCATTTAGTATATAATATATAAAAACATAATGCTTTCATATTTCTAGTATAATGATAGAGTTTTCCATTCGAGAATTAAACAAAATAAAAACAAATTATCCCATACAATTCAATGCAATACTACACTTTAATTATATATATGTAACCTATATATACTATAGTATTATATTCTATAATAATATTTCTTTATGTTACTTTAATTATGGATTTTGAAACTACTTTTAAAAAACTTAAGTTGAATATATTCATTTTGGATTTATAATAAATATATATCATTAAAAAAATATTATTGCAATAGAAAATATGAAGAAATTTTTAAATTCTATATTTTCATGTCTGTCAAACAATTTTTTCTTTTTAACTACATAAATAATGATTGTTGTACTTAATCATACACACTCATATCTCACTCAAGAAGATTGATCACACTCATATCTCACTCAAGAAGATCGATCACACTCATATCTCACTCAAGAAGATCGATCACACTCATATATCACTCAAGAAGATCAATCATCAGAATCAAAAGAGACTTTAAGTCGAGTAAAACATCTAATATTTCAACTATAGGGTGGCCATTAAGTAACCGCAATTTCAAAGGCTGATGAGTAATGAATATTATATTTAATGTATTATTAATGTTTATGAATTTAAATTTTTTTTGCTATTATTGTGGACTTTGATATATTATATTTGGTTCAAAAAAATTGATTTCAGAAAAAATCCACTTTTTGAGACAAAAGAATTAAAATCCAATTTTAAGGCTAATAATAAATTTCAAAAATGCTTTCAGTTTATAGCTTATTAATTGCTCAAGCAACTAATACTTTTATAATTTTAAAAATCTATTCATACATTTTTTCCCCCTCAATTTTAATTTTTTCACATACTTTTAAAAACAGCGAAATGCGGAAGTTTTTGAATATTCATTGTTTTCTTTTAATCAAAGTATTTTGGTAAATCAAAATATTAATAATTAAAATATGGTTGATGCTATCAATACTGCTATTTTGAAATCAATTGTATATCTTGAATGCATTTTGAATAATAATCACTATTTTATAGCAAGACCAGATTTTTGTCTTTGAGTAAATAATTTGAGTATTATATGTTACACATGATGAAAATATCACATGATGAAGCATTTGTATATATAAATATAATATATATGGTGATAAAATGATATCCTTACAGTTCATTTTTTTTTTATGAGTTAAATCACAATTTTACATTTTTTTTGACTTTTATATATTAACGTATTAAGAAAAAGTAGTATAATGAAAACGCCCAAAAAGGACTACGCCCTTTTTGTTCGTTTTCCAATGATTTTAGAACATTACATTTTAGCAGGAGTTTTCACACTGAATTCTCAGCATTCTAATAGCTATCAGAATAATGGCAGGTATATTTTTATTTAATTTTTTATCTCATCTAAAAATAATCGCAATGCCAATCTTATCACAAAGAAGTAGCGAATTCTTCTGCCCAGATATAAACCAATTTGTATATGTGTACAAGGTCCGTTTACAATTAATGCGAAAATTTTATTTTGAAAATTTAATAGGAAAAAGTGTAAAATTGTTTTAAGATATAATTATTATGATGATGTAGATCATGTATAGCCTTTATTTTTTATAGTTTTATCTTTCTATCATTAATTTTTCAGAACTGAAATATTATTGATCATTTGTTTAATATGAGGATATTTCAATTTATTTTTTTAATATATATATTTCATATTATATAAATTTTATTTTATGAGTTGTTTTATGTATATTAAAGGAACATGATAATATATTCATGAATGAAGTATTTTTTATTAATTAAAACAATATCTTGGTATTTCCCAAATATTTTTATTATATTTTTATATTTTTAATTTTTTCATATTATTTAATATGCGATTAATTATTATATTAAATAATTATTCGGTATTTTTGGAGAAATACTTAAAAATTTTGATTTTTTATAAATAAATTTAATTATCTTGGTGTTTTTAAGAATTAAATATATATTATATAAATAAATATATCTTTATATTCTTATTTTAATTTAATAAAAAATATTAATCATATATATTTCAGAAAATATGAAGATAAATAAAGTTCAAAAAAATAATATTTCAGATAAATATATGGTTAATAATTCGCCTCGAGTAAAATAAAAGTCGTTATTACGATAGAATGATGGTTAAAAATTAGCCTTGAGTAAAATAAAAGTCGTTATTTCGATAAAATTATAGTCAATAATTAACCTCGAGTAAAAAAAAATCCGTTATTTTGATTATATAAAGGTGAATAATTAACCTTGAGTAAAATGAAATCCGTTATAACGATTAATACAAGATTAAATATTCACCTTATTAAATAACCGATATTATATGGTGAATAAATAATCATTAATAATCGTCATTTTAAAATTATACGATTATATTGAATTCAAATAACAATAAATATAAATTTACTTTTATCCTAAAATAAAAAGAATACTTTTTTATTATTATATTATATATATTTATTAATATATATATTATATTTAAAAACAATAATAATTATATAAAATCATGGAAAATGATCACCTTGTACACATATCAATTTGTTATAAATCAAGATACTGTTTATGAAATCGAATATGATGAATATGAATACTTTAAAGAAAGCATTTTGAATATGCCTCTTGAGAATCTAACTAAACGAGATTTGAATTACTATGCACCTTATCTAGTCAAATATGCGAAAGAGAAAACACCATATCCGACGGATTCTAGGTTTGAATCTTCATATTCTATTTTCTTAAATAATATTTGGGATGCTTGCAATGATATTGAAAACTACCCATATTTAAGCTCTATTCATTCACTGTATGATTTATTTGACTATGAACTTGATGGATATTATGAAAGTCAAATTGATATGTAAGTCATTTATTTTTAAACATTTTTAAAATTTTTTGAGCATGAAATGAATTCAACACAATTCTTCTCTGTCACAAAATTCATCAACAAGCTTAACGAACAAGAAAACATCATCAAGAATGACTATAACATTGTAGACCCTATTATTTCTGTCTTTTTCGAAGGCAATGATGCATTTAAGAATAAGTATGGAATATGTCTTAAACCAATCTTTATCACAGATAGAACTGAGAGTAAACCAAGAAGTATAAGATATGATAGAATTCAAGAAATCTATGGATGTCAACCGATAATTTCATGTAAAGAGAATGATAATAGGTCTATTCCAAATGGTAAGGACAAGAAAGATTTGTTTATACTTGATATTTATTTGAATCAAAAGGAATTTAAAGGAAACAAGTATTATCCATCACGTATGCGAAAGTGTTCTAATAATGAGAGTGTTGAGAAAATTCGAAAGCATGTGGCTGATTGCCAGAAAACAGATTTCGATGATTTTATTTTAATCTAAGCTTATGTTATATATTTTTGTATTATTTAAATCATGTCAGGCACATTGAGACAAGCACGAATATTAAGTTCTGAAACTGATAATACCATTAAGCAAGAGCAAAATACCAACGTCAAAATCAAAATATGTAAACCTCAGGGAGAACAACATTCTCAACCAGCTCCACTTTATCCCCAAGTTCAACCTGTAAATTTTACTCAAGCCAACAACCAACCAGATATACAACCGAATGGTCTAACATCAAATATACCGATGATGAATCAGGAATCTCAATTTCCATCAGTAGCACCAATAAGCAGCAGTTCCCTATTAGCTCAGGAAAGAGGCATCATAGATTTAGGCACTGAACTAGATACACTAGAGAAGAAAAATAAGTTCTTAGAGATGTTGGTTGAGATGTATGAAGGTAACCCACTAAAAGTAAACTCTTATGTTGTATGCGAAAGCAAATTGTTAATGGATATGATTAAGTTACTCACTGAATGTGAAAAGGTAGAATTTGTTCTTGACGATTCTGATGTTGGTTGCGGCTGCACTTCATCTTCTTCAAAATTTACCAAAGTTTCAAAAATATTAATCACTAAAGATGGAAAGACTGAAGACATGAAGTATGCTTACAATAATATATATTCCCAGTTTATCAAGTATGGCTTGAGCCTAAAATTAGTTGTTTAAGCTTTAAACACTGCTAAATATCTTTCGTTTATTTTTCCGCTTACTTTCCCTACTATGCTCTGTTGTATCTTCAATGTTAGTGCATAATCTTCATCGAGGATTCTTCCATCATAGAGTATTACATCACCTATCTGGTATAGATTTGCGTCATCAACGTAGAATAAATAGTCGCCATGGGTCGCAAAGGTAATACATCCATTTTCTTTATCGATTCTAGTAATGATACCAACAAATTCCTTCCAGGTTCCATCCATAATAACTGAACAGATACAATCAGTACTATCAGTAGCGGTGCTGCTAATGAATCGTTTAGTTTCTTTATTATACTTATATACATGCCCTGATAGATATACAGGTTTACCAATCTTGTAGTCAGTAATCTCCTCACCAGCCTCTATTGGACAGTAATGAGTGATAGTTGTGTTTGTTGTTGCGTGAAGTTCATCAACATATGACTTCAATGCAAAGTTATCAGTCACATATTTCACCGAAGTAATCATATCATTGTTCACAGGTCGGCGGCGGATTAATGTGATAGATGCATCATATATATTGGTCAGTGTATCGTCCTCAGCTCTCAATGAGACAATATGGGTATTATAATTAATATTTATTAATTCACCACTGGTTGATTTGTAAATCATATTCAAACTTTTAAATAAACTGTATCCGTATTCGGCTTCTTCATATGATGCATCATCGGCATTTCGTTTGAATTTGACGATAATAGTTTCGGTAGTGAATACTTTCCTTACATCATCATCAGGAACTACACAACCACGTTCATTCTGTGTACATTGAATTGTGATTTGTTGGGAACCTTCATTAGTAATATTCTCAGTTTTTACAAATGGTGATTCAATTTGAGCTTTAATGACGTTGATTAACCATTGAGTATTGCCACTTGAATTATACACCATAAATTCACCACGGTCATACCATACAATATATGAACCATTATCTAACATCATTCTATACCCTCTCATATATTTTTCATAAGGCTTGAATATCAAATCAAAATGTTGAATATTGTTAATGTAATCCTTGTTAGAACCCCAATTAACATCAAATATCACATGTATATTGGTTTCTGGTAAGTATGGTTTTACAAATATATAATCACGAACTGGCTCTGGATATTCAATTTTTAATTCAGTTCCGTACAACGTAGTGTTCAAAGCTGATTCATTAATATAATTATATGTATCTGATGAAGGAACGAACTGAATATAATTATATGTATCTGATGAAGGCGAAATTTTTCGACAATATTATGTAGTTATGCTCCTTATACGGTACCGTTCAAAATATATGATTTTGGGATCTATAAATGGTCGTTTGTCGATTGACAAAGAAGGCCATTTTTCCGCATAAAAAGTCCTATCGTGTTTGTCGATTGGTAAAAAAAAAAAAAAATCTTTTTTTACAGATGTACACAAGCCAAGATCCTGCCAAAATTTTTATTATTTATTATTACTAAAATTTATGATATAAATTTTATAAATTATACTATTTGTTTAATTAATAAATTTATCCTACAACTTCAAGATATACTTTTTTTAGATATTTTGGTTTAATAGAATAATAATAATAATTGATAATTTTATTTTTTAATTTGTGAAATTTCATTCAAATTTATTTGAATAAAAATAAAATATCATATTTTGTGAAGTGATTGCTTTTCACTTTTTCAAATAAATAGTTTAATTTTCAAGCCATTTTATAAGAGAAAAAAAATTGGCAGATCCGATTGGCTTTTAATCCGAATAAATCGAATAAATATTTGGTGAAACAAAGTATATATAGCGATGAAAGCAAAATTTTGGGCCAATTTTTTTTTATAACACAAACTTTACTTTTCTGAGCTATATAATTAATCCATACTATTTTCAATCATTTTTAATTGTTTTTTAGTTTCTTATAATTAAATAAAACATATTTAAAATTAATAATTTATAAAATTTATTGAGATAAAGATATTTTAGAATTAAAATAAAATGCATTGAAAAAAGTTGGCTTTAGTTCATCTTTTTTTACCAATCGACAACAACTTTTTGAATGAAAAAATATTTTAGAAAAATTTTCTATTTGTCGATTGGCTTTCGCCCCATCGCCACACCTATATATATATATATATAAAACATATTAATTTTTTTAAATTAATGTATTCAATCAAAAAAAAAAAAAAAATTTAATTGTATAATGATTTAACAATAAAATGTATTTTAAATTTTAAACTTATTTTATAAACAGCGCCACTCTTAGCTCAGTGGTAGAGCATCTGACTGTAGAACTTTATGGTAATCAGAATGTCGCCAGTTCGATTCCAGCAGCGCGGATTTTTTGAGTGTTTTTTTAATTCAAGTTAAATATTCTCAAATTTGCATTTTTGTTCTCATTTATGTAGAAAGATATGCTGAGAAAGAAATTTCATGAATAATTAATAGTTTTATTTAATATTCGCCTGCTGAAAAGTTTTTATTAATAAAGAATTTGTAAAAAAAGTTTATTAAAGATAGTTCATTAATATTTATTTTCAATATAATGTACATCATATAAGTGAAAATTCACATCGTTTAGCATAAGTAAAAATAATTAATAATTAATTATGTATTATTGGTCATTAGTATTAAATAAGGATCTTTGGCCATCATTAAATAACTTATTTAATTAATAAATAGAATCTTAATTATAGTGTATTTCATCTTCTTCCTCAATATTTTGAATAACAATTGGATAAGTTTTATGTGCATTTTGCTTTATCAGTTATTGATTGGGATTTCATGCTATTTCTCAGTAATTACTCATATTTTTACATTTTTTATCATGCAAATTGATTATATTTAATAATTAGGATATTATTTATGATATGAGTATTGATACTATTTCAAAATAATTTTTTACAAAGTAGGCGAAAAATGTTCAAATTTTGCAGATTACTTGATTGAAAAAGTAAATGGTTTTTCTATAATAATTTTACATTAGATAAAATAAATAAAATTAAATATTATAAAATGGCTGACAATGATATTTTCTTCTATTATGATACATAAATTGCTAATTAATTAACTGTTTATTGAATAAATAATCAATATCATTAAATTTATTTTTTTTATATATATTACTAATTTATTATAAACTGCTAATATTACTTCTCTTTAAAAGCTCATATACAATCGATGCAACATTCAATACTCCAGAGTAGAACATTTGAGCTTTTCAATCAAAAGAGAATAGATAAATATATTTTCTATGAGTTTTCTCAAAAAAAAATCTCAAAAAAGTTTTAACCAAAATTCTCAATTTTTCAAATAAAACAATAAAAAGCATTGAATTTTTAGTATTTTTTATTTTATATATATATCAAAATTATGATTGATAATAATATTTGAAACAATGAAATATCAGAAGTATTTTATTTTAAATCAAATATATTTACTTATAACTGATGAAATCACCAAATTTTTGCAAATAATTTGTATTCATTTATTATAAAACCTTAAATTCAAATGAAATTATTCGATTATAAGACTTAAATAAGATTTTTTTAACTTTAGAATTATTGAATTAAAAGATATTTCTCAAGAAAAAATAGCAATTCAATTCTTTCAAATATCACCATGTTATCAAAATATTGAATGAGTATTGAAATTTGAATTTAAACATCAAAGTTAAGAAATAAAATTTTCATTTTTATTTAATGGAAGCAAGCATCTGGTCTTGGGAACCCTGCAGTAAAAAAACATATATATTGCCTATTTCAGAAAGTTCTGCATCCATTCCAGTGACAATCATCAACGGAGCAAATCCTGGCCCATCAGTTCTAATCTCAGGTGGCATTCACAACGCAGAATTTGTTGGTATTCAGGCAGCAATAGAACTTTCCAATGAGTTTGCTCCAGAAGAACTCAACGGGAGCTTGGCCATTATTCATCTAATGAATCCATCAGGATTCTCTCACAGAACAAACAGTCTCGTCTGGGAAGATGGCAAAAACTTGAACAGAGTCTTCCCCGGATCTCAAGATGGCACAGTAGCAGACCGAATTGCATATCTTATTACTAATATGTTTATTAAAAAAGCAGATGCATACATTGACTTGCACTGTGGAGACTGTTTTGAAGAACTTACTCCATACGTCTATTGCCAAGGCGCCACGGATGCTTCAACAGCGAAAATTTCACGAGAAATGGCTGAACTTACAGATGTGCCTTATTTGGTGCCATCCAAGGTTTCTTCTGGCGGTGCTTATAATTATGCTGGTTCAATTGGCGTTCCTGGAATCCTCATTGAGCGCGGATGCCTCGGTTTATGGACACGAGAAGAGGTTGAAGCTGACAAAAAAGATGTTAGGAACATACTTAGATACTTGGGTGTCCTCAACGATGAAATGGAGACACAAATTCATCATCCAAAAGAGTTGGAAAATATAATTTATGCTGATTCAAGTTTCACTGGTTGCTGGTATCCTTCCAAAAAAGCAGGACAACATATTAACAAAGGTGAAATTCTTGGAGAGATACGTGACTACTTTGGAAAAACTTTATATACATATACTGCTAAAATGGATGGAGTTTTGCTTTATCAAGCTAAGAGTTTAAACATTATTAAAAATGATATCATGGTTGCTTATGGATCTATACATGGACATCAAAGAAGCAAGTTATTAGCTTATAGTTTTTAATATTATTGTAGAAGTAAATCTTTATATTTTATTTTTAATTTGAATATTTATTTTTTAAAAAAAACAATAACCAAATTAAATTCTGAATGTTTGTCATTTTTTGAGAGTTTTGCTTATGTTATCATAAAAAATGGCTCAACTATCCCATACATCTAATATCAAAATGAGATACTATATAACACAATATCCTAAAACACAATAAATGTGCTATTGTTGTTATAATTACTGTTATATTATATTTAATATTAAAATAGTCAGATCAAAGCATTGTTAAACATAAATAGAATATCTACTCGAAATAAAAAATCAACATTTTGATTTTATATCAAAAAAATATTTTTAATATAATTTTTAATTACTAAATATATAAAAATAAACTGATTGTAATAATATTAAAACAAGATATCTCTTACACAAAAAGTTGTCGGTTTATTCAAAATGCTACCAAACATTAGAAATGTTATTGCTGAGCAAATTTCCAATACAGATAATTTCTATCTTTACGATGAAAATCGTATTAAGGAAAGGATCAACGATTTGCATGAAAACTTCCCTCAGATCAAATTCTTATATTCATTCAAATGTAATAATAACAAAAATGTGATGAAGAGTGTCTTCAACCAAGGATTAGGTGCAGATGCAGCAAGTTTTCAAGAAGTTCTCATGGCATCTGAATGTAACCTGACAAAGAATGATATCTACTATTCAGCACCAGGAAAAACGCTGAAAGACGTTACGCTTTCAATTGACAAGTCAATCATAATCGCCGACAGTTTCAACGAGATTATTCTGATTGACAAAGTTGCACAAAAGCGTGCAGAAATTATAGAGATAGGCATCCGTTTGAACCCCAATTTCACATTCTACTCAGAGGAAGGACAACCGTCCAAATTCGGAATCGACGAGGACGATGCCATCGAATTCATTAAGGGCGGGCAATGCAAGAATATCAAGGTAAGTGGGATCCATGTGCATCTCAGGAGTCAGGAATTGAATCCACTGATTTTGAAGGGATATTATGAACGCATGATTGATCTCGCTAAAAGATTCATCAAACTTTGCGGAGGCCTCAAATTCATCAACATGGGCTCTGGAATGGGAATTCAATATAGTGAAGCCAACAGGCCGTTGAATATGAAAGATCTCTCTCTATCTGTAAAGAACAAATTGTCCGAATTTGTCTCAGCTTATCCAGAGACAAGCCTGATAATTGAGGTTGGCAGATACGTGGTTGGCGAGTGTGGAATGTATGTTACAACGGTTCTCGACCGTAAAACATCAAGAGGGAAGACTTACGTGATCCTCAAGAATACTTTGAACGGATTCATTCGTCCATCTCTCGAACGTCTCGTAGTTCACTATTCAAATGATGATCGTCCAGCAGGATGTGAACCGTTGTTTTCTTGCAAGAACGCTTTTCGATTTCTCACATTAAAAGATGATGTCGGTTTAAAAGAAAAAGTTACTTTGGTCGGAAACCTTTGCACTTCTTCGGACGTTGTGGCTGATGATATTGAATTGCCTCCACTTGCAATTGGTGATGTTGTGATTATGACAAATGCTGGTGCTTACGGAGCAGTGCTCTCGCCTATGCAATTTGCATCTCAGGAAAAGCCAGAAGAGCTGTTTTTGTTGGTGGATGGATCTATATTAAAATCTTAACTTTAAGAACAAAATGTCCTTATATTAAACTAAAGTATTAGTTTGAAGATATATAAACAATAGTTGAATACAAAAATTTTTGTTCTCAAAGTTTCTTATTTAATGAATTTTTTTTTTTTTTTATTCAAGTTGTGATAAAAGTTGACGAAAAACTGGGAATAGAATGTATCTGATGTAATATTAATTGTTCTACAATTGTTTTTTAAAAAATCCATTTTGAATATATAGAAATGTTGTGAAAACATAATTATGTCCCCAAAACGGAATTATGTCCACCAACTATATTATTATTATTATTATTATTTATTTATTTATTTTGATTATTTTGTGAAATCTATCTGATAACTCAACAAAACAAATGAAAATATTCAATCTAAAAAGTTATATTTCAAATTATCTTAATTGGAGAATGAGATTTTATAGCTTTAATTACAAAATTATGATTTTGAGTGAAATATGATATGAAATAAAATAATTGAGGGGATGACTTAGAAACCGACTTTAGAGACAGATTTTTTCTAAATTCCAATTGAAGAATATGAGAAAGACATGAATACAGAATTAGCAATGAGAAAGAAGAAAGAAATTATCCATCTTTTCACAAATTTTAATAGGCTTCGTTCCAAAGAAGAATTCAGCAAAATAGCGCATGGATTACATAGAGCATGCAGAAAAGGTGACCTTGGCTTGATTAAAATTTATATCAGTGACCTTGGCTATTGAAGATGATTCGAAAACATTAAAATTCAAGATTGACAGAACGAATAAAACAGCGTCATTATTCCAAGTAGATGATGAAATTAAAGATCTTTATGTTCCACGAAGCATTGAGCATGAATCCACAGAATACGTAATCACGAGTATTTGTAGAATTGGTTCACCTATCGTAACGATAGAATTTTCAGAAGATTCTGAAGTGAAGATAATTTACAGAACTGCAATTTCATTTTTAAAAATTAAAGAAATTCATTTACCAAAAAGTTTGCAAGAAATAAAGAAAGGATTTTGTTATTATACGCCACTTTTGAATGAAATTACAATTTCACCTTTGAACGATAGATTAGCACTCAAAGATAGCAAATTTTTACTTGAAAAAAGTGGCGAAAGCAACACTGAATTTGACATCTTTTTACTTGCAAATCGAGACATTGAAAAAGCATTTATTCCATCAAATATCAAAGTCATTTCTAAATTTTTTATCAAAAATTACGAAAAATTGAAATTCCGCTTGATTCCAAATTGCAGCAAATTGAAGAAGAAGCATTTTCATTCTCAGAAGTTGAAGAACTTTATTTCCCTGAAAGTTTGGAAGTTTTAGGGAAAGGATGGTGTTATTAAACTGAAAGATTGACCAAAAATTACAATTTCAACATTGAACAACAGATACACACTCAAAGATGGCAACTATTTGCTTGGAAAAAGTGACGAAAACAACACTGAATTTGACATCTTTTTATTTGCAAATCGAGACATTGAAAAAGCATTTATTCCATCAAATATCAAGGTCATTTCTAAATTTGCATTTCAATGTTGTCATTACGAAAAATTGAAATTCCGCTTGATTCCAAATTGCAGCAAATTGAAGAAGAAGCATTTTCATTCTCAGAAGTTGAAGAACTTTATTTCCCTGAAAGTTTGGAAGTTTTAGGGAAAGGTTAGTTTTATCAAACAGAAAGATTGACCAAAATTGCAATTTCACCATTGAACAACAGATACACACTCAAAGGTGGCAAATATTTGCTTGGAAAAAGTGACGAAAACAACGATGAATTTGACATTCTTTTATTTGCAAGTCGAGACATTGAAGAACCTTTAATTCCACCGAACATTAAAATCATTGCTTCATTTGCATTTCATCAGTGCAAAAATCTAAGAAAGGTTGAATTTCCAGTTGATTCTAATTTGCAAACAATTGGAGAAAGTGCTTTTTCATTCTCATCTATTGAATAAGTTTCAATTCCATCAAGAGTAACAACAATTTGCATATCAGCATTTTCCAGGTGTTATGATCTAAGAAAAGTTGAAATTCAAGCTGATTCCAATTTGCAAGCAATTGAATCAAACGCATTTGCATTTACTTCAATTGAAGAAATTTTTATTCCATCAAAAGTTTCAACTTTATCTGAAAATTTATTTTACAAAACGTACAAATTTAACAAAAGTTGAATTTCCAGTTGATTCTAACTTACACACAATTGAATCAAATGTATTTTCATCTTCAAGCATTGAAGAAATTGGTTTTCCGACAAGTTTGAAAGAGTTGAAGAAAGGATGGTGTAACAGAACAAATAAATTGAACAAAATTACAGTTTCACCTTTGAACGATAGATTCATATTCAAAGATGACTAATATTTAATTGGAAAAAGTGATGAAAACAAAGATGAATTTGATATTCTTTTATTTGCAAGAAGAGCCATTGAAAAAGCTTTCATTCCATCGAATTTCAAAGCTGTCGCTTCATTTGCATTTGAAAAGTGTTCAAAATTAAGAAATGTTGAAATTCCAACGAATTCTAATTTACAAATAATTGAGGAAAATGCATTCACATCTTCAGCTATTGAAAAAATCTTTATTCCATCAAAAGTTTCAACAATAAGTGCAGATGCTTATTATGATCGTCAAAATCTCAAAAGAGTAGAAATTGGAAATAACTCAGATTTAGAAAAGATTGAGAAATGTGCACTTTCATCAACAGATATTTTTGAAATTATTATTCCATCAAAAGTGACGATGATAAGTAAAGACGCATTTTCTCGTTGTAAAAATCTTCAGATCGTTGAAATTTCTGAAAAATGGAGATTAAAGGCATTTCCATTGATGGCTTTTTCAAAATGTCCAAAACTCACAGTTATGATCCCATTATCATTAAAAATTATTCAATGAAAACCGGCAATTATCAAAATCTAGTTTCAGATATTATGATAAAAATAGCAAAATACTTATTAATGTCTTTTTTGTTTTTTTTCTTATATTTATCATTGTATGAAATCATCATTACAATTATTTAATTGTGTAAGTGAAATTTCACTTTTTGCATGATAATATCATATTATAACTTTTTTTTTACTATAAAAAGTTTAGAAAATATAAACGCATACTCAATTAATTAAATTTAGTTTTAAATATACATCAAAATACAAAGACATACTCAATTAATTGAAAAAAGATAATTTTGATAAGGAGAACGTTTAATGTTTGAATGTTTTTTTTCTCAAAAATAGTTAATATTGGCAATACTTGTTTGTAACACTTATTTTGATGATACGAAAATGATAGACTTTTGAGATTAATTCCATAATTTATGAATATATAATGATGGCCTTTTATTTATTGGACTTTAAAAATAAAAGAACAGAAATAAATAATTTCAGATAAATAACTTTAGTAAAGAATTTCATATAAATTCAATTTTATGAGTCATTCAGTATTTTTCCAAAATACTCAAGACCTGAGCAAATAAGGTGATCATATCCACTAGAATTTTTTCCTGTTTGTCTAATTCGAAGATATCTGTAATATTCGTCTTGTTTATTGATATTAAATGTGTAACATGAATTCTGTCCATGAATAGTGTCATCGCTTTCCTTTTTGTCCAATATTTTCCAGTCTGATTCTTCATCAGTGTTTGAACCTTCAATGACCCAATTCCTTAGATGATAACCGTCACAGTCAATTCTCGATTTGATCGTGTAGCTAGTTGGGCAAATTCTCCGTCCAATAAAATCGTATTTGACCCAAACGTTGCTCGCATCATATGATATGAATTGATTTCCATCATTATGAAGGTCAACCGCGTTTTTAGCTCTATAACTAGATTGTTCAGGCGATGCTGTGACATTCACTGTTCCGTTGTCTGAAACGTTTCCGCCACTTTTGTTCGTTAGATAGTCGATGATTCCATTCAAGCTGTGAGAGTTGTTTCCATCGTATTCGATGATTTTTTCCTTGGATTTATAACGGTTGCTAATGGAATGATTTTTGTTTATGTGGATGCATGGACGAAGCTTTGACCAAAGACCAACTGTCATATCGTTTGCATTGAAATTATCAAGAAATTGAGAAAGTTTTTCTTCACTCAAATTTTCAAAATAAACCTGCTCCAAAAATGAGATGAGATCATTTTCTTCTTTCTCTTCTTCTTTGTGATTGTCAAAAAGTTGAATAATGAAATCAAAAAGAGAGTCTTCGCTCTCAATTCTCAAACATTCGTTACAAATTATTGAATAAAGAACTCGTTTTGAAAGTTGGAACAATTTTTCTTTTTCAATTAAGTAAAATTGTTTTGAAATAAATTCAACAATGTCTGAATAATTAAAATAATTGGATTTTACGGTAATTTTGTCAAGAATTTTCAATTTATTTAATTGCTGATCAATATTGTCTTCTTTGATTTCATTGTCAAATAGTTTATTGACCTTGATAAATAATTCTTCATTTTCAAGAAGAATTGATATGATTTGGAGTTCGAAAACTTCATCTTCATTAACATCAATTGATTCACCTTTTGAGAGCGATTCGATCTTGGAAAGCGCTTTTTGAGATATGGTCATATCCTTTATTTCATCTGTAAAAACTATTGATTGGATGGTTTGATCTGTTTTATGTAATTTACAAACTTTTGGCGAAATAAATTCTGCAAAAATTCTTGGAATTGTAAGGCTCTCTTTCGAAAAAACAAATGAAAAATCTTCATTATCCGATTGATTCACAATAATGTTTTTTAATCCCGAAGATGACAATATCAACGATTGTAGGCTCATTGTAAAAAATAATAAAATCAGTTTATTTTTTCAAACTTTTTGAAATAAAAATTTTTTATATACTCAAATTGTGAGATCTAATACAATTTTTCAATTAAAATATTCAAAATTGAATGTTGTAAAATTTACCGAAAAGTGTCGATCAGAGTTGTAATATGATTTGAGAATATTTCTCAAAATTCAATGAAAATTGAGATATAGGTCCCAAATTTTTTGAATTAATTGAAATTATTAAATAAATTTTTCAGATAAAAAACGATTAATTTTTTTTTATAGATTCTAATATTCAATAAAAATATTAATATTTTGAATATAAATGCAGATTCATGTAATTATATATATATTATTAAAATTATATTTTTATTTTAATGAGATATTTATTCAAATTTTATCAAAATAAAAATAGATTAATATAAAAAGAGAGATATGGTTATAAATTGACCTTATAATGTTATTTTTATGTATTTTATTATAATAACAAAGGATTACATTAGATTTATTTATTAATTTGTTATTTATTTTTATATATATAATTTATTTAAAAATTATATTAAATGTATATATATAATTGATCAAGAAATGTATATATATAATTGATCAAGAAATATATATAATAAATAATACATACTTTCAATGATATTCAATTTTCAATAATTAGCATGAAAATAATTTATTGAAATTCTAATCGTCTAACGAGTAAATTGTGAGTTTTTCCTTCAAATAATTTGAAAGAATTGAATCTATCGTTCGAATTTTTTTGGCGAGGTTCGTTTTCTCGCCAAATACCTGATAAATAATATTTTTGATAAATAATTGTTAATATATAATACTATTTTTTTTTCCAATCTAAAATTTTGGAGTTGAAATTGAGTTCTATTTACGAATATTTCATTTTTAAAAAATACATTATTTTTTGCTGAACAAATAACTGATTTGCTATTAATAAACATCAAATGATTTATCTATTTAATTTATTTAATTACAATTAATTTTTTCAGAATGATTTAAATTTGATTTTTCATATACTGCTTTAATAGCACTTTTTATTATTATTATATATTATAAAATAATGTTATTATTTATATTCAAATGTTTAATTGTTTATATATTGTTTTTTTTATGAGTTATATATAAATTATTGACTTCAAAAAAATATCTCAATTAATTTGAATAATCTCATAGAATCGGTCAGACTGGTGTCGATTTTCCAGTCTACCTCAATTTTTAATTCATTAATTCCTCAAAATGGAACATAAAAAAGTAGAAATATTTTTCATTGATTATATTAAAATTCTCCATAAATTATTTATTTGAATAATTAAAGAATTAGTATAAAGAATTAATTATGTTTAACAAATGAGTTAGAAAAGCAGGGATGACTTTCGGGCACGGGCAGGGAATAATGCCCGAAAAATGTATTTTTCGGGCAAAGCCCGGGCAATACAAAATAACTGATTTCGATTTTTCCATCAACTTTTTTATTTTTAATGTGCTTAAGTTGAGCTTTAAAAAGGATATATATTTATTACATATGTTAATTAATTGGATTTAGTCAGAAAAAATCAAATCTTTATTCTTCATTAATTATATCGCAAATATTTAATTTCCAAGATATAATTTATTTATTAGCCCCGAGAAAAATAGTAAACTTTTTTTTAGTGGCTTTCATTTTGATAAAAATACATGATTGAAAGTGAAATTCTTGTAAATATTTACAAAGCTACTATTTTGCTGTATAATGTTATCTTATAAAATATTGCATTAATTTGCTTATTTAATATTTTTTCATATCAAATATGGGTAATTTTTATTTTTACAGATATTGTTTTTTTATATAATTTTTCAATACCATTTACAAAAAAATATTCAGTTTTTGAATTGTAATAAAATAATATTTCAATTTTTAAGTTTTTATTTAAAATATATTTTTTATATAATTCAAATATTGAATTAACAAGTGAATGTTTGATAATAAGGTTTTGAGAAACCGCTCAAAAATTCTGAAATTTGAATCCCCCTTTCAAATTAAACTCAATTATTTGAGAGGGGAATGTAAATGCCTTCTAAAACGTTCCAGTAAATAATTAAGATAATATCATTATTACCATTATATTATTCACTCCAAAGTGGAAATGATATATCATATCTTTTTGAGTGAAAAAAAAAGAAATAAGGCTATTATTAAGATTATTATATTAATTTTCACTAACCTATATTTTTCTAATCAACCTCAAAATAATGATATATTAACACCATTTTTATTCTTTTTACATATTTGCTTCAAATTTTTAGCTTTTATTATAATAGTTTAATTCTTTAATTTATTCCAAGTTTGATATTTTATGTAAAAAACAGTTTTATTACTATATAATGAGTACACATATATGATATAGGCGAGTTAAAAATCTTATTATACATTAAATTATAGTAAAAATAAGAAATGCTTCTTATTTTGTCGATTACTTCTATTAAAAAAGAGATTTTTAAATTTTAGCACAGATTTATCAACTCATATGTTTTGTCGAAATATAATAGCTATAAAATAAATATTAATATTTAATTCAGATAAGAATTAACTTTTGCATAATTTGTTCAATTGATATGATTTTCCATAATATTTTCAAATTATTTATAATATTATATTACTAATATTAATAATTTATTTTTAAATGTAATAAGCTAGTACAAATTAAAATATTCAATAATATATAAAATTGATTTTGTATATTTTACAAATTATATTTTCAATTAAAAATCGGTTATTAAAAACCCTATTTGATAATACTGGTATAAAAATAAAAATATATATATCCAATGAAATATTTTATGTATTGATAAATATAATACTAAATTAATCATTTAATATATTATTAAATAATAATAAATTTTAAGTATTCATATAAGAATTACAGTTGGCTCAAAAATATCATTTTTTATTATTATATTATTTAACCTTTTTAATAATCAAAAAAAATGGATAAAAGCACATCATTTTAATTATAAAAATGAGAGTTAACTTCGTCTATATGAATAAAAGAGAAATCTTACATTGTGAACCAGGTACAAAACTCAGTGATATCTACTCCCGTGCTTCACAAATGTCATATATTCCAGAAAAATGCCCAATTCAAAAGAATGACCAATTCTTATTGCTCTATCGTGGAATGGTCCTTGATCGTGAAAGAACATTAGAATCATATGATATTTCTGATGATGATGAAATAGTAATGTCTGTTTCTTTCTTAGATTAAATATGATTCTATATATTATATGCTATTTTTAGAATAAAAATAAAAATTTAATAATCATTTCTGCCTGATTTATTCTTTATTCTTTTTTTTTTTTTTTTGTATGAATTACAATCATTAAATAGAAAAGAAGTTTAATTTATGAGAAATATATAATTCATTTACAAAACTCTTTTTAAGTCACATTTCGTTCAGGATTTTTCTTATAGAGCTAACATGATTTAATTTTACTTGAAAAAGTATTTATTATAATTATTTGATTATTATAATATTATTCTTTTAAGCAGATTGAAGTTTTTATACATTTATTTTATAACTTCTTGGTGTTGGTATTGATTCAAATGTTAGAATTTAAACAAAATTTTTCCAATTCAAAGGAAATTTTTCGAATTTTTTATTGAATATGAATTTGAAATTCCCTTTCAATTGAAATTAATTTTCTCTTAAAATTGTTTTGATATATAAAATTTTTTTTGAGAGAAATTTTTAAAAATTTCCATATTTTATATATAAATAAAAAAAAAAAAAGTAACTTCATTTTTAAAAATGAAAATTGATGTTTTATTCCCTTATGACAATGGAGAACAAGATAGATTTCCATATTTTCAATATCGAATCAAAATGGAAGACCAATTTGACGTTGAACTTATATCTAGAATAATCAAAGAAGGAGATATCGTTCGTGATAATGATTTTTATTTTACAACTGTTATAGCTGTTAATTTCGATGCACAACAAAAAACCCTTGAAATTAATGGACGACAATTATTCACATATAAAGTTATTTCATTTGAAACAAGCAAAGCAATCGAAATTTTAATTCACCAAGAAAATGATCATCGACTTAAAAAAATGAACAAAATGATAGAAGACATTCCAAAATATGAAATGTATAAAAAATCGATTTCATCGGATCATATTCAAAATGAAGGTTTTCGCATTTTACATGAATATATCAACAGGAAACCATACAAAGTTGTCTTTGGAAATAATGTTATTTCATCATTGAATGATGAACAGGTCAAAGTTGTATTTGTTTGCTGGAAATTCATTAAAACAAGCAACAAAAAAATATTCAAAATTTTGGCGCCAGACACGCATAAATACAAAAACGCAAACGTCATAGTTGTTTGGAAAGGAAATGAAAATTACGAAGAACTTAAAACCTATGGTGGAATAGTTGGTGTTCTCTATTAAGAAGCATAAATAAATTGTAATACAATCCGCGAATTCGATGAAATGAGAGATGAGATGAATTATGTTCCAATACTCATTAAAACAATCTTCAACCAACTTTATAAATGAATCATGAACTTTCACCACATTTTAAAAGATTTTATTGATCAAAAGAAGAAAAAGAAGAAGAAAAAACATATTGCATCATCATTAAAAAAAATTTTTATTCAAATTTATTTTTTATTTAGATTAATGTAATTCATTTCATATTCGCTTAATCTTTATTTGAGTAGCAAATCTTTCTAAGTCATATATCATTCGCTTACTGTTGTAAAATACGTTTATATAAGCGTTTCAAAATATTAAATACTTCATTGAATTTAAATTCAATAGTGACTTTTTCTGAAAATGTTTAGTTCAATTTTTTATTGAACGTGAATTTCATTTTTTATAATAATATATCTCCAAGTAGCTTTCATTCTAAAAGCAAAACTAATGAATATATTACTCCATATGTTATTTGAATATAATCTTATTTGCACTCAAGATTTTAAAGTTATTTATAGAAAAATGCTTTGTTTCATGACTTCTTCAAATTCATGAAACTCTTTTGTTGAATCTAAAGAGGTAATCGAATCATCTATATACTTGATTAATTGTTGATATTTATTTTTTATATGAGGAAAAAATTTAATTTGTTTAAAATATATGAACTTAATATTTATAAATATTTTATATTTTATATTTTATATTTAATGTATAATATCAGTTTATTTATAATATTATAATTTATTTAATGAGATATTTTAATTTTAAATTGAAAATTTTAGGGCAATTCAAATTTAAAGGCATAGATGAACATTGAAAAAAGAGGAAGTAATTCAATAATGTTCTTTGAAAAAGTTGGACATAGAAATGAAAGGGAAAATTTAAAATTTTTCCTTCTAACATTTTAGAAGCGAAATGATCATTTTATGTTTGCAACGCAAGGCATACTTGACGGCGAATTGGTTCTTCGGGATATTCCACCTAAACCATCATACTTTGTTCCTATCTTGAATAGAAGTCTTTTTATTAAAGCTCGAGTTATTTCAAAATCCAATATTCGCCTATCTCGAAATAATGATCCATATTTTGTCATTTATTTGAATGATGGCAGCCTTATCAAAGCATTTTTTTACAATAATGTTGCATTTTACTTTTACTCTAAAATTGAAAAAGGTCAATTATATGTAATCAGCAATTTCAATGTCTATGCTAACAATAATAGATCAGAGATTCATTTTAATCTAAATTCAGTATTTACACCAATTTATGAAACATTTGTACCCGATTCAAAAAATTTCCTCGACATTAAAAATGTTTTTTATATTTCTGAAAGATTTTTGGTGAATATCTTAGCAATTGTCGTTCATGTTGGTGAAATAATGGAATTTCAAGAAGGATGTGTAAAAAGGCGAATTGTTAAATTGGCTGACACATCATCCTCAGTCATAGACTTTGTATTATGGAACGATGATACATCATTGATTAACCCTAAATATGAAAACCAAATTTTAGAGATGAGTTATGCTTATGTGCATATATGGAAAAATCACAAAGAGCTTCATTACAGAGACCCAACCTACTTTGATATCGCCCGCGTAAATCATCCAAAGGTGCAATATATGATGCAATGGTGGAGAGAAAATTGCCATAAAATCATGGATTTTACACGAATCTCTGAAATTGAATTACATTAGCCTGAAAGCATCGGCTAACTTAATACTGAAGCCATAGTTTTAAATAATAAAATAATTTTCTGGAAATGATATTTGTTATTTATAGGCTTGTTATTCTGATAAACGATATCAAATTGTCTTTTTTTATTCTTGAGAAATCCATATCACGTTTTGAAACTTTTTATTTTTTATTCTTGAGAAATCATAAAATTATATAAAAATTACACAAAATATTTTTTAATCATATAACATATTTCGAGGTTTTTGAGAATACTATTGTCATTTATTATGTATGTATTGAATATTTTGACAAAGGGGCTTAATAAGCATTCAATTCAGTGATTCTTTATATGATGCATTTTAGTGATTAACTTAAAATTTATTTAATAAACAGCGCCGCTCTTAGCTCAGTGGTAGAGCATCTGACTGTAGTAATTTATGGTAATCAGAATGTCGCCGGTTCGATTCCAGCAGCGCGGATTTTTTTGCGATTTTTTTTTCTAAATGTTTTCTCAATCGTTCAATTTGTTTGAAAAAAATAATTATAAAGCATTAAAGTTAATTTAAATTTGAATGGTACTGAAATTTGCGCACCAGTTTTAAAAATTAACATAAAACTATACAAATAAATAAATAAATAAATATAATATTATTAGTATTTATTGATGATGAATTAATTAATAAAGAATGTCTTCCTCTTCTTCGTCGTCATCTTCGTCTTCTTGCACTTCATCTTCCTTCTCAATATTTTCAATGTCAATTGGGAAAGTATCAGGCGACAACTTCCTCCACAAGTGAAGAAACGGAATCTCGCTCTCCGTGGACGGCCGGTACTCAAAGTAGCTGCACTCAGACGACGGAAGCGGCTTCTTGTTCTTGATGTAGTTCTTCAGCCACTTCGGCGCAACGTCGGCTCTGAACTCGATCTCCTTCTCGTTGTTGTCTCCGATCTCGTAGCCGGTGAGCCTCCTGCAGGGCGGCAAATCGACGTCCACGATTACGTTGAAGCTCAAAACGCATCCGAAATTGACCTTAACGTCTTTTTTAATATTTGTGTCGCTTGCAACGAGGCAGTTATCGATCTTTGCGCCTTCTTCAATGACGACTCTGTCCCAGATGATTGAGTCTTTCATCACGACGTTGTCGCCGATTGTGCATTCAGATCCGATGACGCAATTCTCAATCTTGCAGTTGTTTCCGATCTTCGTCGAGCTTCCGACAACAACAGACGGGCCAACCGAAGAAGAGCTCGAAACAGACACGTCTCTATCGAAATAGACGGACTCGTTCACAAGTTTAAACTCAGTCAGACACACCTCAAAATCGTCGTCATTCAAATTTTCTTCTTCTTCTTCTTCGTTCTCGTCATCTTCGTCATCGAAAAACAGACTGTACGAACGCGATGCAGACGAAAGATTGGCCTCAAGAACAATCGGACTCATCCGCTTATGAATGACGGCAAGTGACGCGTCCATGTAGCTCTGAAGGTCGTTGATTTGGGCGGCAAAAAACGAGTCCTGTAAAACCGTTGCATGGACAGATTTCTTGTCAATTTCAAGAGCAACCGTTGAGGCAACACAATCATTCATAATCGAGTTCCAATTGAAGTTGCAGTCCGATACAAAGACTTCCATCAGCTCAGGAGCGCAGATGTAAATTTGCGTGTCTTTGAGGCCGGTTTTGATTGACTGTGTTTTTTCCTTCTGGAAGGGAATTTGGCGTTCTTTTTGGATGAAGTCAATGTCAGATGGAATGTCAAGCTGAAGAATGGTTCCGTCATTTTCCAAAAGTGCCGAATAACCGTTTTTTTGGTCAATTTTATTTTGTGTAAAAATAGTGGTCAAAATTGGCTTGCCTTTCCCTTTTTTAGCCGGCTTCTTCATGCGCTTTTCATGCTCGTTTAGTACTTGCTTGAGCGGAACGTTCGTAACAAGAGTCCCCGGAATTATGATGCAATTATTGAAATTTAATACAACGGAGCTGGAAGAGTATATCCAACGAATCGAATCACCAATACTGTTTATTTGTTGGGTTTGGGTTGATGTGGGGAGTATTTCAATCGATTTGAATTTAATTGTCTCTTGCCATTCATTGAGATATTTACGAATTACCTTCTCGTGTGAATCTTGGCATACAATATAGATTTTATCAACATCATTCGTATGAAGCCAGTGCAAATTGTAAAATAAAACTGGGATGTTGCAAAGTGGAAATAAACATGGAGGGATTTCCTTTGATATTGGCGAAAGTTTGGAATCGATTGGATGGCAAAGAACAAATGCAACTGTATTTGGCTTTTCTTCTTCAAATTTTTGTTTCTGACTTTTATTTTGGTGTTGCTTTTGATTTTTAGACATTTTTCAAAAAATTTTATAAAATTTTATTTATAATCAAACTTTTTGAATAGATAAATGATTTGAAGCAAAAAATTTGTAATGGGAAGAGTCGATCCAAGTTAATAATTTCATTAATAAAAAAATTCATTTATTGAGACCAGTTTAAAAATGCTTTTGAATGCAAATTTTTACAATTAAATATCTTTCAAATGAGCTTTTTTGTCAATTAAATGAAAGGTTTAAACCATAAAAAAACCAAGATATAGGAGTGCCAATAAGAGCAAATAATGCAAAAATTCCCCCTACTTTTGTTCTTTTTTTTTCAATTGATCTAATATCAGGATCAAAGTCGATGAAAAAGAATACATACATCGCAATAATTGCAGGAACTATGGCGAGCACTACTAAAATCACAGATACTCCAAAACTGAAAGTTGTCGGATTATGATCCAAATAAGTTCAATAAAGAGGCAACCCCAAACAAAATAATAACCATCCATTATAGCATAAAGGAGCTGTTTCAGAGTATCAATTAATTCAAGATAATAAAAGTAACTTTTGTCATTTTTATATTTTTGGGTGATATTATGGATATATACAATTTCAGCAAATAATTCTTAATTAAGCAGTAATCGCAAATAAAAATTATCATACTTATTACAATAGCCTTTAAAAAAAAAAAATAAGAAGATTATAAATTATTATTTACAAACAAAATACAAACAAAAACATAACAAACAAATCAATAAAAGTTTGCATAAACAATTTGATAGCCAATAAATTGGTTATTGAAATTGTTTTGGCAGTTATCAACTTGGCAATTAAAGTATTCATCATTTAATATTTCTTCGATTGATGGTCTGTATTGAGGATTCATTGATGTGCATTTCTGCACAAGTCTTAATAATTTCTCATCAATTCCGCTCCTTATTGACAAGCATCCGCTCATGATCTGTTGAATGATGAAAGTCTGATTTCCGCTGATGAAAGGGAACTGTAATTCAGACAGTGCGTAAAGAGTGATTCCGATTGCATAAATATCTGCTTTTATTGTATCAAAACTGCCTGTAACAAACAATTCTGGTGCAGCATAATATAAAGTGCCGTTTTTGGATTCATCACCGGCAATTCTGTTCATCTTACAAAATCCAAAATCGCACAATTTTGGTTGGAAATTGGAATCAAGCAAGATATTCTCTGTTTTAATGTCACCATGTGAAATCCCATTGTTATGAAGGTATTCGATGGCTCCGAGGAATCCTTTGATGATTCTTTTTTTTTCTGAATCATTTGTAAAGCCATGCTTAGTTGCATATGAAAGTAAATCTCCATTTTGGCAGTATTCCATGATTATTACGTAGTATTCTTGTTCATATTGATTTTTTATAATGAAAAAATCTTGAACTTTAATGATATTTGGATGACTAACTGATTGAAGAATTTGAACTTCATTTTTGATTGATATTTCTATGTTTTTGTTTTCAATGTCTGCTTTGGCAAGAATTTTTGCTGAATATAATTCATGCGAATTTTCATCTTCTATTAAAAAAACTACGCTTGTACTTCCACAGCCAAGATATTGAACTAAGTTATATCCATGAAATGATATTGGAATTACTATTGGGTATCCGTCTTGAGTGCTTGTTTGGATCATTTATAAAAACTAAATGAAATAATTACCCATTTATATTTTTCTTTCAAAAAATTGAATCAATAAAAAAACAAAAACTTGAAATTCAATGAATTATTTATAAATTTTGAATGTATCGTGAATTTTTCAGTGCCATTTACGATAAAATTTTTTT
Source organism: Tritrichomonas musculus (assembly GCA_039105265.1). Classification (NCBI taxonomy): domain Eukaryota; phylum Parabasalia; order Tritrichomonadida; family Tritrichomonadidae; genus Tritrichomonas; species Tritrichomonas musculus. Next base: position 1,072,528 of record JAPFFF010000052.1, on the reverse strand, counting down.
TATTGTTTGAAAAACAGTTGAAAAAGTTTCCCGATATTTTACATTATAACATTTTTTGAATAAATATTATTCAGAAATATTTGAAACAAGATAATTCGATACATTTTCATTAATTTTCTATTTTTACATAAAAGGTATTAAAAAAAGTTGGAAAAAAATGGTAAAGGAAAGAAATATTTGAGTAATTGCCAAATCAAATTTTGAATAGTTTAGTGATTTAACCATTCAAAAAATAATGCAATTAATTTGGTAAATAATCTCTTATCAAATCATGCAAAAGGATTTTTTATTGAATTATTAAGAATATAAAATAATAAATATGATAAAAAAAATATAAAAATTGAACAGTTTACTCGCCGCACGATAATGTAATGATTCAAATCAAACATCTGAAAATGCACGTCGACCTCTTCGAGCAGTCACAGAAAATATAGAATCTAACATATCTCAAGAAGATATAATTAAACCAGAAACATTAGAGACAGAACAGCCAGAATTTCAGTTACCTCCTTCAAATGAAGAAACTAAGGAAGAAGAAGCGCCAGACGATACTGTTGATAATAATATACCTCAAGATAATCCTGCTGAGCAGCCAGAAAGATAACATCCAGAACCAGAGCAATCAGAACTTCAGCCAGGCGAAGAAGCCAATATGGAAGAAATGCCAGAAGAAAATGCAGAAACAAATATTTCTCAAGAAAATATAGAAGAAACTCCAGAAGAAAATGTTGAAACCAACATATCTCAAGAAAATCCTGCTGACCAGCCAGAACCAGAACAAGAGGAGTCAGAACTTCAGCCACGTGAAGAATACGATACAGAAGAAACTCCAATTGAAAATGAAGAAACTGATATATCACCATAAGATGCAATTGAACAGACCGGATCCCAAAAAATGAAGAAATTAACAAAGAAGAAGCAAATGAAAATGAAGAACAAGCTGAATCGTCGCCCGAGAAGCCAAAGGTGCCAGTCAATGGAACGAAAGAGATGGATATTCAGCCAGGCGAGATGCCAAAGCTGAAAAAAGTCGAGCCACCACCAGGACAGCCTCTTCCATTAGAAGAGAAGCATTATGATTCATTCCAGAGAGCTTTGATCGATAATTTAAAAGATCGCAGCGAAGATCTTGAAAAACATCCTGAGACAATTGCAAATCATCCACAAAAGAAGCCTTCTGAATTAGATAAACTTGAATCACAAATAGAAAAAATGATTCCTGCTAAAAAAAAGAACGATGTTCACTCATCACATGAAGTAATATAAAAAAAAATCAATATGAATAAAGATTGTTGATATATTTTAATAAAAGTTTAGATAAATATAATTTTTTCTTTTTCTTTTTTTATATGATGTTTAAAAAAAAAGTATTAATTAATTATTTTATAATCTTTTATGAAATAATTAATGATTATTTAAATTGTTAAAGAATTGATTCGACCTCTAATTTCTTGAATATTAACTGATTTGTTCGATGTAATATTTGAAATGATATCTAAGTATTCATTGATTTGCTTCCAATCATTGCAATCTTTTGCTTTAGGTGCAGCATATAAGTCGTCAATATAAGTGAAATTGCACCATCCAGAATCATTTCTTCTGAATGAATTATATAGTAAGTATGAATTAAAGTTTCTTTCATCAATTGCTAATATTAATACATTACTATTACTTATTTGTTCTCGATAATGAACAATATTTGACATTATTGAATTTAATACATTCGATATATTGGTAATTCTTTCTTTTTGTAAATAACTTTTTGTTGATGCTATGCTTAAGTAATTTAAGAAGGCACTGCATGGAACTCCAACAAACGGATGAAAGAAAGAATAAATACATGACAAAATTGTTCCACAAGAAAATACACTATGTAATTTAATAAACCATGAATCAGGAATTGAACACAGGATACCATCAATTGTATCATCTTCACTTGAATTTAAAAATTCGGCAATTGTACCAATAAACACCGAACTTTTTAATTTTTCTTTTATAATCTTCTTAGTTTCTTCTTTTGAATTATTTTTAAAATTGTTTGACAATATTTCTTTCTCTATTAAAAAAACATTTGCAAGTGCTTGTAAAAATTGAATCAAAGATGATATCTTGTAAACCTTGATGACTCTATACTCACTAGTCCAAATTTTGAAATTAGGCTTAATTTCCCAAAATCCAATTTCACTGTTCTCTCTAAAGTTCTTCCTTAAATCTTTAACCAGATTCGTATTTTGGAGTAGAGGGTTGCCTTTTGGATAGTTCGAAAGCATAACAACTATAAAAAATGAATAGTTCAAAACAATTTAAAAATTCAATTATTTTAGAAATTTCAAAGGCCTACTTTTATATTGAAATCAAAAAAAGTCATCATCTCCAATTTCTCATTTTAATTCAAGGCTAAATAATTTTATTTTATATATATATATATATATATATATATATATATATATATATTAAAAAAAAAAAAAAAAAAAAAAAAAAAAAGCATAATTCCATCTGAAATTTTGAAAGTTCTATTCATTTTTCAATGTCCTACAAACATATTGAAAAAAAAAAAAACAGTTTATTTAATGGTAAAGTTGGCTATTGAAATTTTCAATTAAAATTTCATTTCAATTACTACTTATATAAAAACATTTCACTCTTCTAAATGACATTAAGTAATCCATTTCATGATCATCCTAAATATCTTCAAGATTTAAAAAAAGATTTTGCTGAAAAAGGCTACAGTGATGAAGTCGAACTTTATTGGGAAAAGCAACCTGGTTTTATCTTATTTTACAATTATACCAATGATTATAGAGTCATACGTGTATATAATATTCGCCACCTCCTTGGAACAAAGAAAAGCGGTGGACCACATGATATAAATAATACTGATTTCTTTATCTCGATGGCAAGATCATTACTCCAGACAAGAAAAGCAGCAATAGCAGCAAATAAAAAGGTAAAAGAAAATGCAGATAAAATCTTAAAAATATTTACAGAAGAAGCACAAAAAAATCTTAAAGGTACAAAAGAAATCAAATATCTTTCAGATTTCTTACATGAAAAAGAAGACATGACAATTGACAGTTTTATTACATCAGTTGGGATGACATGGATTGCTAGAGCGTCGCATGCTGTAGCTATTGCGGCATGTTTAACTGGCGTCTTATCAGCACTGAATCCTGTGGCTGGCTTTACAATTGCATTAGCATTAGATGCACTCTGCATTTATTCAAATAGATCTAAAATGGAAATGGAGAAAGCATTGAATTGCGCAGTTGTTCTTAATAAGTTTTTCAATTGCATCAACTTCTACCAGGAGCAAGTATTGAATAGCAACGTTTGGGTGACCGCAATTGATGAAAGAAACTTTTATTCAGTTATGAGATATACTTCAATTAGACCAAATCATGGGGCTTGGTGCGATTTTTTGTATATTGATGATTTGCCTCATTCACCACGAGCAAGAACGATAGAAAATGGACGAATAATTCCTATGTATATAGACATTTTCAATGAAATCAATTCAAATGATCAACTAGATTTGGAAAAACTGGAAGCATATTTAAATGGATTGGATTTCCTTGCTCGTCAAGTGTCCAATATCCAAGAAAACAATGAAAATGATCAACAAAATCCAAAAAAACAAGAGTAACTTATTAATTGAATCATTAAAAAATATTTTTTTTAAATAAAAAAACCAATATGTAACCATAGTTATTACACTTAACCTTTACTTTTTGTACAAACCATGGTATACAACCTAACGATCAAAAAGTACCATTGTATGTACCATGGTACTTTCAATTCAATTTTTGAACATACCTATTTTTTCGTATCTTGGCTTTTAAATAATAAATAACAATAACTTTAATATATTAATAAATAATAATATATTGTATAAACAAAAATACATTTTTATTTAATGAATCATGCTTCTTGTATTTTTTTTGGAAATAACGATCAAAATTTTTTTTTTCAGTTAAAAATTTTAAAGATTAAAATTATAATTTCAACTCGAAAACAAATGATCAAACAATAATGAATTATCAGAAATACACAACATGCGAATACCAATCAATTACATTGAGAATTTTTGAGGAATTAAGTAAAGAAAACTCAATATTCATCATAAATATCTTTTTTTGTCCTATCACTCAAAATAAGTAGTATACGTTTGCCATGATTTTAGGAACTTCGTCCCAAAATCCTGTCAAACACCCTAATTTTGGCACTTTTTTGGTCTCCAACTACCCAATTTTAGCCCTTTTTTGACCTCCAGAGTGTTGTCAGAAAACCCCCTATCACTATAGGGCATTTTGCATTCACCTTTTTGTGTCAATAAATTGCCTCAATTAAGGTCTTTCAATGGATGGAAAGTGGTGATATGAACATAATTTTGATAAAATTTTTGTATGACATGTGATATGAAAAAAGTATAAATAAAATTTTTGTATACAATTTATGATTTTTAAAATTATTGAAATCAACTTTTTTGAAACTTTTTTTGAAAAAAATAATTTTTTATCCCCAATGCAAATGACAAACACAAAGCCACTTTATTTATCTGTCAATAAATTGTGTGATAAATTGGAGGAATATATTGAGGCCAACAAAGAGAAGGACCCCGCCATCGATTCAGCCTACGAATTCTATATTATCATCGACAAAGAGTATCTCTTTCCTGACAAATTTAACGCCAATAGAGTAGTTTGCAGGCCTTTAGTCGTCTCAATTTATAAGAATCAACAGTTTCTATACAAAGAATTGTGTGAATTATTTGACTGCGAAAAGGTATATCTATGCTTTAACAAGAAGGGAAGCCACTACTCAATCGACACAGCAAAGAACGGCAAAAACAAGATACAGGACGTGGTTATTGTAAGGGAACCAAAGAAATTTACAACTAAGGATGGTAAAGAGATTGAATATCATCAGATGTTTCAATATGACGCAGGCTTTTTGATTGACGAAATAGATACTAGAATTAAGTCAAATCGTCCTAATTGTGTCGGTCTGAGCAAGGATTATGGTAGATTTATCAAGGAATGTGGCATATAAACAGCCCCTTATTTTTTTTGTAAATCAAATGAGTAAATCGTCAATAAAACTTAATACAGGACAAGTATTACAAGGCAATAACACGCAAAAATTATTAGGATATTGTAATAGACTCAACAATGAACTGGGATTCAATATCATTACTACGAATGCTCAGGGAGGATTATTGGCGGATAAAATATATGCCCGATATTTGTTGAAAGTTCTAAATGAATTCAATTTTGGTCTTCATGCAAATGTCGTCGATAGTAATACAATAGATAGATTCATTCAAAGGTTTCAAGAAGAACATCCTATTGAAAGACCCTTGACTTATAGTGAAGATTTAGTGGATATGGGTGATTATATGTTCAGTAAATGGATTCGAATTACTCCCTCATTTTATAATGAATTATCTAAAAGAGTCGACAAACGAATCCTAAGACAACATGGGGACGAAGCTTTTCCAAGAAATATTATTCGTACGACCATATCTATACTCAATTCTCATAACTTTGCCACAAACGATAACACCGATCATAGATATATTCAACGTATCAATTCGGAAAGTCTTCAACATTTCGTAAATAGAGTATATCCACAAAGTGAAGGTGCTTCTAGCGACAATAATATTATTCCCCCTTCTCAAACAGCGTCAGCTAACGAGTTTAGGTCTGCTCCTTTCTTTAGATATGGTGCGGCAGAGACTTTTCCAGAATTGAGTCCATGGAATGCATTAAGAAGACCTCCTTCAGCACCTCAAAACCCTTCAACTACTCAAAATAACAACAACGATAATACAATTTTATTTCAAAATCAAATGGCACAACAACAACCTAATATAAACAATGAAAATATAGAACGATTAATTAATGATTTAATTATAAAGTACAATATATCCGCCCAACAACCTACTTCTCGTCAAGGATTAGATCCACGATCTGAAGTAGCATTATATCAAATTGCTGCTATGTATAAAGATTTGCCATCTAGACACGGTTCTGCAGGAGCACGTGATAAAGCGGGAATGGAGGCTTTGGAACACATAGTATTAAGACTCAAAAAGGATATAAAACGTGTCGCACAAGCAATTTCTCCACAAGGAGCACAGAAAATGGTTGAGAAACACAATGAGAAATCACCAAATAGTCCATGGACTCTTGTCCACGCAGATATAAACGGAGATAAGATCCCTGATGTCGCCATCAGAAACGCCAACAATAAATACATCTATGTAAATGGATATACAACAACAAAATCCGACTGGCCAATGCGATATGGTTTCTTCAATACATATCCCACAAGAGAGGACCGAAAAGAATCAGGATATAAGAGCGCAAGAGAATATACTAATAACTTATTTGGCGGTCATTTTGACGTCAATAATCCAAATCCATACATGAAAGGTAATATGGAAGGATGGGCAGTACCAGAATCATGGCGAGATTACAAACATGAAGGCTATAAGAAACCATCCAACAAGAGAATGACTTCATACAGGAGATTCGAATACTTTATTTTCAGAAAGGCGTTCGATCACGCAATCGCTAAATTAATCACCAACAACTCTATCGGAAACATAACGCAAAAACCACTTAGCAAATACAAGATGCAGATTTACAGTAAGGCATGTGCTATGATGTGGAATTATTATATTATACATGTTTTTGTAGTAAGGCTCGGATTAGACAATGTCGATCCAAATAGTAAAGATTTCGATAAATTGAAGAAAAAGAACAAACAACTAATTGATGATCTTGTCAGTGATTTAATAGCCCACACTCTATACATAATAGATGGTCATAATGAACAACAGAGAAAAGACTTTTCAAACAACATTGCTAATCATACCGTATATGCCATTCTCCACGCAGCAGCAACATTAGAGAAGCCAGAAATATTCGAAGGACACGACCAACAACCACCAGAAATTAACGATTTCGATTATTTAGAACAAGACCATCCTGACAATCAATGGACTCAAGAAGGCCAAGGCAATTGGGAAAATAATGATAAATGATGACGAAGCTGCTGTACATCTCCATGCATAAAAAATCCAATAAATCTTCACTTATTTTTTTGCAGTCTTTTGGGGAATAAATGAGTTTGAAAGTAATAAATTCTATTGTCTCAGAAACTCTGAAACAAAACGCAAACAATTTATCGGGTGCTTTAATCGAGTCAATTCACGATGATATTCATATAAAATATAACTCTGTAAATGTCGTGGTTGGGAAACAAAATTCTGGAAAAACCGTCATCGCTCTCCAAGAAATTATCAAAATAGGATTAATAAAAACACATCATTTACTAATCTATATCACGAAAAATGGTGACGAAAACGATAGGAGTTTCCAATCTCTCAAACACCTCATCAAAATGCCATATATTACCGTTTCCGAGAAGATAGCAGTCGATTTTATCACAGAATTAATTGCTGCAAAGAACCTCTACTATCTTGTCAAGCGAGAAGGATTGGAGGAACGATTAGATGATGGACAAAAAAATGATATGTTCAAGGTGCTTCATATTACTGATTTCAGCAAAGATTTCCTCCATACCTTGATACTTTTCGATGATATTTCAAACAACAAACTATTTTCTTCCGAAGAATCGTTTTTCTCCCAACAGCTCCGAAGATGCAGACACACAAATATTTCCTACTTTTTATTGATTCAAGGATGGAAAGGCATCAAACCACATATCAAAAATGAGATTACAACTTTGTTCGTTTTTCCTTGCTTCAACCGTCAACAACTACACTATATTTATTCCCAATCAGCAAGTAATTTGGACTTTGAGGAGTTCTACAATTTGTACAGGCAATTGTCTGAAGAAAAAAATTATTATCCAGATTCTCATTCCTGCCTAATTGTACAGGTATCAGAGGGAGGAGAAACTTCTATCTCGACATAGTCGCGATGTCCATATGGACTCTCCATCTGAGGATTTAAGAAATGTATGATGTTATTTATTGTCTCTTTCATAGGTTCTACCAACTTCGCTATTTCGCGAATTTGCTGTATCTCTTTTTTTAGTTCATCTAGCTCGTTGCCAAGGTCAACTTCATATTGTGAATTTCCTTTGACTTTTTTGAGACTCAACACGTTCTTGATTCTAGTTATTCTATACCCTTTTATGAGATATAATTTATTGAGTTTATGCGTCGTAAGTTTATCCATCTCTTCTTTATTCTTGTTATAGTATAAATTGAATTCATCAACTGCATCAAACTCTTTCGTATGCTTTGAGATAGGCTCGATTACTTTGATGTCGTTCATTTCCTTTTCAATAAACACAAATAAAATTCATCTTACTTCAACAAAGGAATATCAAATCTTCCTGGATTAGTTGATGGTCCGCTAACAGGCTGAGACCAACTATTATTTCTTATTCCCGCTCCGTTTACTCCCAACGCCTTATTTCCTCCAGCAAATTTTCCTGCATAATCGCCTATTTTATTGATTACATTTCCTACAGGTCCACCTATCGCCCCACCAAGTACTGGAGCGACTTTTGACACAATTTCAGCACCTTTTTTCAGTACCGGTAATGCTTTTCCGATTACGTTTTTTGCTCCGCTAATGATGTTTTTAAACCAACTTCCGAATGCCATTTCCTTTTCAGTAAAACTTTGTTTTAGTTTGTTTCACAAATAAAATGTTCATATAACAAACTTTACAACTCCTTTATTGTCATTTTTATATTAAATCAAATGACCTACTACAACGCACAGACAAAAAATTTAGGAAATGATGAAGGCGATGTTCTTTCATTTTTCCAGTCAAAATTACGAAATCTCATTCAAAGAAATGGAGGAGATAATACATTTTCTTTCGTTCTGGAAGAGTTCAAAGACAAAGACGCCCCACTCCCAGTCGGCACAAAAACACGTATTAAATTATCTCATTCCGGCCATACAATCACCCAAATTGAGAAGTCTTTTACTACAATTCTCCTTGATTTCATCATTAAATTGTCCCAACCTATTGACGTATCTGCAGACACAAATGGATTGATGAAAATATTTGTCGGATTCAAGAATGCTGTAGAATTTTATGAAGATTGTCGCTTCTGGATAAATGATAAACTCTTAGGCGCATATCGACAAGACGAACTTCAAAGAGAATCTTTCGCCTATAATTCCATCAAACCTCGTGATGCAAAAGCAACATCAAAATATTCTCATTCAACTTGGGAAAATGTCAGTCAATTCTCCCCATCGGTATGCGGTTGTTATGTCGATTTAAAGGATATTGCTGATGGACAACCACATAAATTTACCATTGAATTAACCATCCCATTTGTCGACCAACTTGCTCTTCAGGCATGGCAGTTATATCCAAACGCAATTTGTGGAGAGATAGAAGAAGAGGTCAAAACATCTTTACGCGCTCTTGTCTGGGCACAAATCAATCCAAATATCGTTAAGGAAACTCTACAATTTTTGGAAGACAAAGAAATTGCCGAAGAAATGCCTGCTGTCATCCCAATCTCAAGAAAATTCACTCAAATAGGCCGTCCATCTGTCATTGTTTCTCATTATTCTGCCAATCCAACTCCTTCCCAAAAACTTCATATCGAGTACCAAAGATACAAAGGAGCAAATGTCTATGATGACGATGTTTTGGAACATCCAACAATTGATTTCGGATATACTGACGAAGAATTTACAAAATATGGAGTTTCAAGAGATGATGTCAATAAAAGAGAATTTGCAGAATTAATCGCAGCAGCTAATCCAGACAAACCATTGGATCCAGGAGATACTGTCAAAATTATCAAAAGTGAATTGAAAGGAGCCTTACTTGCCTCAACAAAATCAGAGAATATCAATCTCAAAACAGAGAAAATTACTTTGGATGTCCTTGGAGGAACTATTCAATTGGGTCGTTCAAATTTAGCAGGTTTTGGTCTCAAACCAGATGTTTATCAAGGACTTGTCAGAGAATTACAGACTCCTTTATTGATTCCATCTCAGGAACTTACAAGAGAAATATTCGAAGGAACTGCCAAAGTAAACGGTCTCGAAATCAGTAAGTCAATTCCATTGAGAAATGCGACAAATATCACAATGATGTTTCCAAAATCTCCTGCTGACATTACTTGTTTCGACAATATTATGTATCAAAATGTCCAGCTTGTAGTCAATAAAAGAACATACCCAGACACAGAATTTGCCAATACTTGTGCTGCAAGATTTTATCAACATCAGCTTATCGCAAACGAACTAGATGGAGCCTTAGAAGCCACACAAGAATTTGAAGACTCTTTCACGCAACCATTAAACGACCCAGCAACAGGAAAACGATATACAAATTGTCGCTCAGACGGAACATCTTTTGGCATAAACTTCCAACTTGAAAGGAGCAATGCTGGTTATGTATTTGACGGAATAGATACTGGAAGTACTTCAATAACCGTTACGTTCAGAGGTCAGCCAATGTATCGTGGTGATGATGACACATACTTTATTCCCGACCCAGAATATCCCAATATGCATCCTCCGTCACCAGAAGCCTGGATTTGTTCTGATACATACTTCACTTGGAGCGTTAATGGAGTAGAATATTATCAGACTGGCGTTCCAGCAGGCTACGCTTAAGCAACAAATAGTCTAAAAAAATATTTTTTTGCGTTCAGTACTTACGCATGCTCAATACTCTAACTTCAAGAAAACAGTGAAGTTGTCAGGCTTTATTTCGTTCCCTTCTGCGTCTGTGAACCATATCCTAAACTCTCTTTTTGTCCCGACAAATTCGTATTTCCTATTATCGTCTGGAGGAGTCAAATTGGCGTACCAGACAAGAGAATCTTCGTACTCATCTCTTTGAATAAATGAAGCGTGCATTTCTGTTTCTCCGTCCAGATATCCATTACAGGTGGCTCGACAATATTGGAAGGAAATATATCGTTTATTCAATGAATTTGTGAATTCTGAGGGCAAAATATTGTTGTATTTCTTGGTAATGAAGTATGTCTTAGGCATTTAATACTAAATAAATGACTGCAATACTGACTAAACAGAACGCTTTAGACGGTGCATTTATAGGTGGTTCAAAGAATCCTTCCTCAATAAATTGTGATGAAATAAGCGCCAAAACAGCTGATATCGAACAAGATTTGACCGTTGGAGAAGATATAAATTTGGGAGGAATCTCTCTGAAATCTCAGCTCATTAACCATGCGGAAGCTCTGAGTAATCATGAAGAACGAATAACCTCTTTGGAAAAATCTCCTGACTCAGTTAATGAATTATCATATGAAGATGGTCTTGACGCCTATTCCCTTGACTTAAACTCCTTATCGAAAGCAGAAAATGACGAATACAATATTTTGGAAATTAAAATTAATATACCATCTGACTATTCAGGAGATGTTTTTACAATAAACTGTTCAACGTTTGGGGAAGCAAAAATAGACACAAAAACAGGCAAATTTACGAATCCCAAAATCGACTCAAATAACGCAATTTCATATATTGAAAACGAATTATCCGCCCGAATTTATATGAGTAAGGAATCTATTGATAATCCTTTTGACCTCTTTACTTCTGGTTTCATGAGAATAAATTTCACAGGAAGAGTGAAGCAATATATTTCAAACAAGGAATCTAACCTCATAAATATCAAATGTAATAATGTCGATGCAGAAAATTGTCTCAAACTTTACACTTCCCCTTTACCGAATTTCTATGAGATGAAGTCGTTCGGGACTACAGAAAATGAACAATATTATTATGCTGATTGGGGCTATATTCCCGGAACAGAAGAATTTGACAAGCTCTTAGATGGACAAACTTTTGAGTTCCATGATGAGGTATTTGGTACAGATTTCAAACTCACAAAGCAAAATAATGAATGGGTCGGCAATAATTTGTCATACAATATTCCTGGCTCCAAATCAATCAAAGGAGAAACTGTGTTCTTCAAGCATACATATCAAGGAATTTTCATTGAGCAAAACGACACAAATCGATACGTCCTAAGGAATTGGACACACAATTATACCGACAAAAATCCTTTTGAAGTCATTGTTGAGAAAGGACTTTGTACATTTAACGATTGCGAAGTGGCAAAATACGAAGATAAAGACGGATATTGGGGAATTTTACTGAAATGTACCAAGAAAGAGTCATGTAATTTTTTGGCAAGTCTAAATATAAACGGAATAGAATATACCTCTGAATTTGGGTATTCTCATAGCAGTTATGAGTCAGAATCGTGCTATAAAGTTGTTTCAGAAAATTGTTATAAATATATTCCTTTCCACTACAATAGCCGAATAGATATTGGGAATCCTCCTTACGGCCTGATACTTTATATGCCCTCTGCCAAAGAAGTAATTTTTCCGATACCAGATGTTTCGTATAAAGAAGGAGGAAATACTTTTGAGTTTCTGGCAGGATGTGGGTATTATTCTGTCGTACCAAGACCTGAGGCATGCAGTACTTTATACACAAACTGTAATATACAGACATCTGGCGTCGTTATTGGGGAAAATATTGAGTCTCATCTTTTTGTTCTAAATTCTTTGGGAAATACAGTAGATATAGCAAATAATAGAATATCTGAGCTGCAAAATCTTTATTCAAACCTCCAAAAACAACTAAACGATATGAAAAACAAGACAAATTGGTTTGATTATATCAAAGATGTTGTGTGTATAGCTGGTGCCACAGTAAATTTTGTCGGCGGTCCAAATGCGCTTTTATCGTTGGCGGCAAAGGGAATATCAAAGGTGAAAAGCTTTTGTTTTGCTGGTGAAGAGGTTTCAGAAGGAGCGGAGGCGATAGTTCGGGACGTTGATGTTCTTGCTGCTCCAAGAGAGATTCGAACCGCGCTGGAATTTATTGAAGAAATAGAGGCGTTTGACAAGAAATGTTTCCGATATCTTTGTTATGGAGTTGATGACAATGAGGAGATTAAAATAGACGGAGAGTATGAAGATTTTCGAATAAATGTTCCGTATTTAGATGTATATGCAGAAAATTGTCCTTCAGCTGCTTGGCTTATGTCGATGACAAAAGAACAGAAACCGATTTTGTTGGGCGAAGAACTGACTAATAAACAGCTGATTACAGCAAAGGCAGTCAAAAAATTGATAGATAATCATATGAAACAGCTCAAAACAGTCGATTTATCGGGATATATTTCAAAGGAAGAAGCGGATGGAAAATATGCGTTAAAAACAGATATCCCAGAAATTCCAACAGACTTGATTAATGAATCTGCGTTGAGTACTGCGTTGTATGGTACTGAATTGAACATTGAATATCTACCAAGTATAATTGATGGTGCACGTATCACACCGAGGATGCCTGATGCTGGAGTTCATTTGATATTTGATGTTAATTGGGGTGATAATCAAGATGATGATATAATGCATATTGATGTAATATTTAAACCAAATGTTTCTGCTAGCAATGCTGATGTAATGCAGAGGTATGATAATAATGGTAAATCAATTGATATAATAAGATGGCTTCATAGCGATGGGAGAATTACATATGCATCGGTAAGTGCATCACATAGAGGTAATCCAATAGCATATAATTTCATTAGAGCACAAATCGAATCACCATTCATTAAAACTGAAAATGTTGCTGATGGAAATCCAGAACGATTCACAATTCAATGTGCCCAGAATGATAGTGGTTGTGTAGTCCCAGATGCTGATATAAGAAAGGTATTAACAACCAAAAATATTATCGTAAAGTTCAAACGAAATGCTGATGATACAACATATGAAGAAGCTGAATATACTTATTCTGGACGAAATAACTTGAATTTAATATACAAATCAACCAGTGAATCAATAGATATTCATTTTAATACCCATATTGTTTCAATAAGAGCTGAGGATGATACTTTAACTAATATATATGATGCATCTATCACATTAATCAGCAACCAACCTGTGAATGATAATATGATTACTTCGGTGAAATATGTGAATGATAATTTTGCTCAGAAATCATATGTTGATGAACTTCACGCAACAACAAACACTACCATCACTCATTATGCCCCGATAGAAGCGGGTGAAGAAATATCGGACTATAAGATTGGAAAACCTGTATTTTTATCAGGTCATGTGTATCGTAGAGACCCGAAAAAAAATATGTTCGTCAGTTCGACTGCAGAAGACACCACAGACTGTATTTGCTCTGTAATCATAGACGGTTAGTAGTAATGTGGAGACGCTGTGGACCCCCAGATAATATTATCAAACTCGCCTATTCTGAGGGGGGTATAATCAATAGGTCAGTTTCGGAAATCAGTAGTTTGATCCGCCTAGTCAGTCATGGATCAAAACCAGCGAAAGTTGATCATTATCGGGTGTTTTACAGTGTTTATCGATCATGTGTTTCATGTGTGAAAACCATCAAAAATAGCGTTTATGAGTGTCGCGAGCGAGTGTCGCGAAGGTGTTTAAAAATGTGTGAATGAGTGAGTGTGATGTCGTGAATGGTGATCGGAAACGATGATCGATGAAGGTGAGTGTGATTGATGTGTCGTGAGTGAGTGCTGTGAATGGGTGATCATGAGTGAATATCGGATGCGGTGATTCGATATCGATTTCATAGAATAGAATTGGACCCCTAGATAATTGGAAGTGTTATACATGATAAGTTTCGATGGTGTTGATGTGTCGCGAGGGGTAAACATATGTGTTTTGTTGGAGAATCATGACAACCATCACATCTTTTTTTATTCAAACACAAAATGACTTCAAAAGCTAAAACTAAGAATGGAATGGCAGAGTTAGCTGATGTAATATTGGGATTACAATCTAAAGGTGTTAAACCAAGTGATATTAAAAGAATGGTTTCAGCTATGTCACCAGCAGGTGCTGCCGCGTTGGTCGCTAAACATAATCGTTCAAATCCGAATTCACAATGGAGATTACTTAAGAAAGATCCAAATGGACAAGACACTCTAGATAACATGGTTGATAAGAATAATGATGGTATTCCAGATGTAATCGTCGTTAACAAAGATGGTAATCCTATGATTGTTAATGGATATACAACAACGAAATCTAAATGGGCTGATGATTTGGTTTACTATAACGCATTTCCAACAAGATCCGCTAGAAAAGCTGAACGATTACGTCACTTAGATGAAAATGGTCAACCTGTTAAATCATATGGTCGAGATGATTACATAAGAGATCAGAAAGGTGTTCGATATTTTACATATGATGATGTTACAAGACCAGAACAGTTACAATATCTTGGAAGAGTTACCGAATCACACCCTGAACGTTTACCGCAATGGTATGCAGCTACACATAAAGCGCCACGTTCTCAATCAGCGTATGATATGTATAAGAAGTATATATTTGGACCAGCATTTGATGATGCCATCGCTCGTGTTGAAGAATCATCCGGTCAAAATATACCTGGAACACAAAAGATGCTATTACATTCTAAACTTTGTGGTAGCACATGGAATGATCAAGTCAGACGTGAATTAGATCCAAACCATCAATTATCTCAAACAGATTTTGATAAATTACGTAAACGAAAAACAGTTAAACCACGACTTGAACAATTAGTGCAAACTTTAGCAGGTGGATTCAAAGATAATGTAAATACACATTCATATGACAATCTTGTAGATCTTCTAGTAAATGGTATTCAAAGATTACTCAATCTACCAGCAAATGCGATTGGTGGTAATGAGTTACATATTGCACCTTTATTTGGTGGTGTTAGCGGATATGGACGACCAGAACCAATTAATCAAGAGTTCTATGATGGATTAGCTGAGATGCATGCTAATGATGCACCTGATGTTGATGAATCAGATTTCTTAGATGGTAACTAAATGAAGGTCTATTCATGAGTTATTTTTATGAGATCGAAACATAATGAGTTCATTGAACGACATTGTCAAAGATAAAGTATATGAAGTATTGACTAGTAAAAAGAGTGTCATGAGTGGTGCATTCATAGATAAGATTCATCCAGAGATCAACGTTCGATATAATTCCGTTAACGTGATCGTTGGTAAACAAGGTCAAGGTAAGACCGTTATCGCATTGGAAGAGGTGATTAAAATATCATTGATGAATACACATCATCTACTCGTCTATGTAACCAAAGATGGTAATGAAAGTGATCGATCATTCATCGCGTTGAAGTCATTAATAGAACCACGTTTACCAATCATCACTATCAGTGAATCAGCTGCGGAAAACGCTATCGATAAGATCATTAAAGCTAAAAACGAGTACTATTCGATCAAAAATAACCATCTCGAAGATAAACTAGATGATCCGCAGTTGAACATCACACAGAGTGATATCAATAAACTATTCGATACGTTACACATTAACGATTTCCATCACCAGTATTTGCATACGTTGGTTCTGTTCGATGATATCAGTAACAGTAAACTGTTTTCGAATGAAACGTCATACTTTTCACAACTATTACGTCGTTGTCGACATACGAACATGACATTCTTTCTATTAATTCAGGGATGGAAAGGTCTGAAACCGCATATCAAGAATGAGATAACAACGTTAATGATATTTCCGTGTTTCAACAAACAACAATTGAGATACATTTACAGTCAATCAGCGTCGAATCTATGTTTCGATGATTTCTATGAAAAATATGAACAGATCATGTCGTTGAAGACTGAATATCCAGATTCACATCCATATATGGTGATTCAAGTTGTTGACGGTGGTGAAACGTTTATTCAGGTATGAGTTGTTTGAAGTAATCTTGTATGGTTTGTAACGCTAATTTGATGTTTTTGATGTCATCAGTCATGTCTGATATTTCGTTTTCGATTGCGATGAATCGTTGTTCTGTTTCTGATGAATCATCTGGTTTCGATGGTTTCGATGGCGCTTTTTTGAGTGATAATACACCTTTGATTCTCGTTACGCGATATCCGTTGATGTGATACATCTTGTTGAGTTTGTGTGTGGTTAGCTTATCCATCTCTTCTTGATGTGACTTGTACCATGAATCGAAATCGTTTGGTGTATCAAACTCTTTAACGTAGTGTGTGATTGGTTCGATGACATTGACTTCCATGTTTGTGTTACAACAAAAATAGTTAAACATTATCGATCAATTACAAAAACGATCAACCATTAACGATTAATTTCAATAACGATCTATCATTAACGAACTCACTAAAACGTGTTTATTTTGGAATGACTAGATGTTTTGATAGGTTTCGTTCATGCGCAATCCAATCATCCATCATGGATCTACCGTTTGTTTTGATATAGTTATCGACTTTATCTGTTATCGTGATTGTTTTATCAGCAGCTTTACCAGCTATGTCACTTGCGACACCAATCGCTTTACCAGCTTTGCCACCGATAGCATTACCGATGGTGCCAAGTATGGGTGCTACTGTGTTTTTAACGACTTTTCCGACTTTTTTCGCAATTGGAATCACTTTTTTGAATCCATTCACGATCTTCTTACCGAGGTTCTTCAACCAACTACCGAATGCCATGTTTGTGTTCGTGTTAAAAATTGAGTACATCTGTGGCTAGTTCATCACTAGTGGTTCCACTTTTTTTATATGAAACCAAATGACATATCAGAACGCGCAGTTCAAGAATAGTGGAAACGATGAAGGTGATATCTTGGAGTTCTTCAACGATACACTTCGAAATCTAGTACAGAAAAACGGTGGTGACAACACATTCTCATTCGTTACTGAAGAGTTTCAAAACAAAGATGTTCCCATGCCAGTCGGTACCAAAACACGTTTAAAGTTAACTCATTCTGGACACACAATCAGCCAAATCGAAAAAGGTTTCATCAATGCAACAGTTGAATTCAAAGTTAAACTTCAAAACGATATCAATGAAGGTGACATCTCATTACGTGATACTGAAGGTTTGAATCGTATATTCATTGGTTTCAAAGATGCTGTCGAATTCATCGAAGATTGTAGATTCTGGGTTAACGGTAAACTCATTGACACATATCGTCAAGATGAACTCATTCGTGAATCATTCGCTTACAATTCAATCAAAGCTAGAGATGCTAAAGCTGCTAATCCACACGCACACTCTATATGGGAGAACGTCATGAACTACATGCCATGCAAGTGCGGTGTTTACATTCCAATATCGAAATTCGAAGGTGGTAAATTGGTTGATGTTAAACTCGATCTCATCATTCCATTCACAGATCAACTCGCATTACAAGCTTGGCGTCTATATCCAAATCGTATACTCGGTGAGTTCGAAGAAGAGATCAGAACATCGTTAGAAGCACTTGTTTGGTGTCAAGTCAATCCAACAGCAGTCGCTGATGTACTCAAGTTTATGGATTTCGATGTGACATACAACACCGTCAGAATATAGAAGAGCGTTGAATGTATTCTGATTCGATTCGTCATACCATTGATCTTGAATATCGTAACAGTGAGAGTCTTTATCATAGCTGTAGATGTTGACGTTAATGTGATTTTTCATAGCGGACTCTTTCATCTCTTCTATCGACATACCATTGAACGAATTGATTATCGATTGAGCGACTTTAGTTGGTTTCGTTGAGTATGACACACCATGATCCATACATAGAAGTTTTCTAGCGGCTGATGTACGTTTAGCGAGATCATACTTTTTGGTGTTCTTCAACTGTGGATTCAAACATATACTCAGAAATCGATACCAACAGAGACCATCATCATCGTTATCAGCAATGATCATTTTTGATGAAACTAACTCTTTCGGTAAACTCACTTTACCAGTAACTTTAACCAATCTCGATACCGTGAAAGCGATTGATGTAACGTAAATGAGTTTCACATTCGATTCAGTCGTTGAGTAATTGAAGAGGATTGATTCGATATAGAACTTCACTCTATTGAGTTCATCGTTTAATTGAATCAGAATTGGTATGTTGGAATCGTTTTTGTATTTAGTTGGACATATCTCACGATCTTCGTAGGTGTATTCAGTAATTTCATCACCAAGTTTCTTTGGTATCTCGAATATACCACTTAGATTAAACGTTATTTTGAATGGTTTACGTTCATTCTTATAAACTGTGTTTTCGAGATAGTTGAATATGTCATCAAGTTTATGTATCTCGTTCAAGTAGTATACAACGATTGGATTCTTATCACGAGTTTTGTTTTCGATGTGTGATCCATGATACTTCTTCATCTGATACGCCGCTAACGCTTTCACTTCATCGTTTGGTTTGTTAACGGTTAAATACTCATCATTCTTACTTGTAAATTCATGTCCGAATGTTTCGAAATAGTCGATTAAATCACGATTGTTCTTCTCGAATAGTTGTAACGAATATGGTTTCAACTCTAGTAATTCACCAGGTGGAAGTGGACCAAGTATGGGTCTTTCACGAATGAGTTTATCTAACATCTGTTTATAGTTCACTTTCGATGTTTTTATCTGATCACTCTCTTTACGAACACTATCAACGAACTTCTTATTGAGTGTTGATCTCATTAGTTTCGTTAATGGATCATATTCTACTCGTGGATGTGATCGTAAATCATTAAAGAATCTATCATCAACTTTCTTCTGTTGACGTCGTTTATAGTCATCAGTATCGACATATCTCACTGGTGGACGTGTATGTTTTGGTGCGTGTGGAACACCAATGTGTTTGATCTTTGGTTGATAACCTATATTCATCATTCCGTTAATGAACTCTTCGGTTTCAGCTTCACGTTCAGCGTTGGTTTGTGAACCTCTGAAGAACCAGTAGAGACTGTTATAATATGGTTGATCGTCATCGAATCCACGTTCTAGAGCGAAATCGATGATATAGTCAATTAATTCATTTCGATATCGGTTTTCATTGCCATGTTCATCACGTAATATTTTTAACGTATCTTCATCGTGACCAATCATCAACATCATCTTTTCAAGATCTTCAGTAGCGACTTCAGTGATATCTGTGTTGTTATCGTATCTGTTCATTATTTTCATACTCGTTAAAAATTTATGGTGTATAAACACAACTCACAACCATCGCGACACATCAACACCACCGAAACTTATCGCGTATAACACATCCAATTATCTAGGGGTCCAATTCTATCCTATGAAATCAACATCAAATCATCGCATCCGATTATCGTGTATTAATTGTCGCGTACGTCACATCGAAATCAACAAAAATAACAGGTTCATTCGATTACTTCTATTTACAACACATCATGATGTGATACTCTTCTACCGAGATGTGGACGACTATTAAAGAACTTCCAATCATTGAAAACAACTTCATAAACGACACCATCATATCGGTATTTCAATTTCGATTTTTGGTTTTTATATTCACTGATGAGTTCACACCCCTCATCTTCAAACATCTTCTTTATATAGTTTTGAGTATATCGTGGACACTTACTTTTATGAGATCGATAACCACCATTCCATCTAGCTGGTGTTGTTTGATATTCAAATCCATCATAGATATATAACACGGTCTTTTTCGAATTAACATATTTACTAATCAACTCACAGTCTTCAGCTTTCATTGACTCTCTCAACTTTTGTTCATAGTCTAATCGTTGTTGTTCTTTTGGATCGATCGATTTCTTTTTCGGTGTATACTTTCCATGTTTCATCATGGTGTAAGTATCTTTAACGAACATCTTATTCGGATCTCTCAAAAAATCATCAATACGAACTCTCATCCATCGATCGGGATTACTATTTCGATATATCGTCATACATCCATCATATCGTTTATTCTCTGGATATCGAACTACAACACAATCGTGATGTTTGAATATCTCATCGATTTCTTCATTTGTGAACTCATATAGCGATAGATCAATCGTTTTATCACCATCTTGCCACTTCTTAAATAGTGTTTCGAAAGTACTTGTCATTTGTGTTCTCGTTAAAAAATTAGTTTTAATGATTAACTTTCACATCAATCACACTCACCTTCATCGATCATCGTTTCCGATCACCATTCACGACATCACACTCACTCATTCACACATTTTTAAACACCTTCGCGACACTCGCTCGCGACACTCATAAACGCTATTTTTGATGGTTTTCACACATGAAACACATGATCGATAAACACTGTAAAACACCCGATAATGATCAACTTTCGCTGGTTTTGATCCATGACTGACTAGGCGGATCAAACTACTGATTTCCGAAACTGACCTATTGATTATACCCCCCTCAGAATAGGCGAGTTTGATAATATTATCTGGGGGTCCACAGCGTCTCCACATTACTACTCGGTTCATGGAAGGAATTTGTTGGTGTTATAGTAGAGGTAGATTCAGAAAACGGATGCGTCAAATTCGCTTCACACGGAGACTATTTATTTTATGTCGATGACGCTAATTTGTATCAAATAGGAGATGTAATTCTATATGACGGAAGGATTTTGGACGAGGATTATGCCATGACTTTGAAGATTCAACAAAGTATTGTGGGCAAAGTAAGTGCAAAAATAAACGAACATATATTGGCTATTTTCAAATCTTAAACACATATTTTGAGACTTATGCCGGCAACTTTGTTGCAGTCGTGAGTTTCAGCAACATATTTTCATACTCACACCATATTTTATGAACTGTGAGTAGATGTCATTGTAGGCATATTTCATGTCTTCTGTCTTGTTGTTTTTCGTTATGAGAATTTTCGAAATATATATCAATTTATCGGAGGAACAACAGGAATTACAGGCAATATCTGCGTCGGTCAAGAGTTTAATCATATTCATGAGAGATGTGGTATTACAAACGAGATAAGCATTCACTTTTAGTGGATTGTCCTCATAGACAGAAACGAGCATTTCAAGAAATTTATTTTTTTGCTC
This sequence comes from Tritrichomonas musculus, assembly GCA_039105265.1. Lineage (NCBI taxonomy): Eukaryota > Parabasalia > Tritrichomonadida > Tritrichomonadidae > Tritrichomonas > Tritrichomonas musculus. The sequence goes on along the minus strand of JAPFFF010000052.1, from coordinate 1,050,678 downwards.
AAGGGAGTCAAGCTGATTGTAGTTCTTTAAATCAGACAGCGAATTGCTTCTGGAGACTGTTTTTGAGGCGTTAAGTTGAGGGACATTAGGATATGTTATGTGGATATTGGTATTCTGTTCTTGCGAAATTGATGTATTGTTCTTGCTTTTTGCTTCTGATGACAGTATACGAGCTTGTCGGAGAGTTCCAGACATTATTTGAATAACAAAAAATTTTCAGGAGTAAAGATTGCTAACAGCTCTATTTAACAGATTTCTTACCTTCATATCTCTGTCATATTTTCGTTGAATCTTCTCTTTTTTGCTATTTTTTTGGGGTCCGTGGGAGGTGTTTGGCTTAATATCCTTCGATAATATTGGAGACGAGATTTGAGTTGTTTCAGAGTAGGAGTGGCGAAAGTTTTTCTACCGTGCCAGTTTTTGAGAGGGAGGAGAGCGGGCTGTTCTTGAGACATTTTCTACCAAATAAAAAAATGGATATAACTAAATTGCTTTACAATAACACGGATGAAATAATAACCTCTATAACAGAAGAACCAAGATATAAAGCAGATATTGAAGCGATAGAGGGAAACAACGATTTTAACTTCATCTTTGAGGCAATCAGAAAATGGATTTGCAGAAAAATTCACAATACTTTAACAGAAGATTTTCATTATAAACATGATATATGGAGCGATAGAGAACCCAAATACAATTATGACAAAATATTTACTGAGAACGATTATAGGAATATAAGAAATTTCATATCGATAAATTATGCTGAAATACATGATAAACTCCTTCATAGCATCGATTATCAGAGGCACAAAAATTATATGAATAAATACCAAAAATGCAAGAATAAACTATTCGAAAAGTTGAATAACAAGCAGAGATACACCATAAATCAGGCACGAGATTTGCTGAAAGAAAATGGTAAATTACCGATAAATGAAGACGATTTCAGGAGATTATACAATATTTTCACTGAGGAATGGCAAAAGAGAAGAGATTCTGACAGACCTCAAAGACCTATTTTGAGGAATACTTTCACGGATAAATTGAATGATTTTGTGGTATTCAATCATGAGAGACTACTAGATAAAGAGGAATTCAATAGAGTCAGTAGGGGTTGGGGAGAGAGTAGTTTGTCCGAAGACGAGAGATACAATAGATACGTCAATAAATTTTATTTCCAGCCAACAACATATACGGCTTATGAAATTCCTCAGGAGCAAAATATTATTGGGTTCAAAACAGAGAGTAAAATAAGAGCTTTGAAGAATTTGTTTCCCGAGAAGCAGGTCAAGGAATCAGAACATACTTCATACTTTCCGCTGAAAAAGAACGCGAAGATGTATCAGCTCCATAAAGTTTCGTCAAGAAATTCTTATATTATTGATTTGATGTTTGTTGATAAATTATGTTATTTGGTCATGTTAAATGTCAATACAAGATATTTGTATGTTGCGTTGGTCAACCAGATATTGTTTGGAGAAGAGAAAGAAGAAAAGCATCAGAGATTCGCCAAATTAGATAAATCAGCAGATACATACCTGAAAACCCTCGATAAATTGCTGCAATCTGGTGTTGTAATAAAGAGCTTGACGTTTGATGGAGAGGGTTCTTTTAACTCAAGAAAGGCACAAGAATACTATAGGACACATGGAATTGAGTGGCAAACTGCACCAAGAATGAGAATGGGAAACTATCCAGACTTCATGAAAAAGGAGCAAAAACAGGTAAAAACAGACCCGATGCACAGTTCTTTGGGACTGATAGATAGAGTCATCAGGACACTGAGAGATATGGCTTACAATATGGGAATTGGGATAATTACTCCATCGATAATGGAAGAATTAGTGAGGCAATATAATAACGCTCCTCATAAAACACTCTCAAAATATGCCGGAAAAAGTGTCTCTCCAAAGATGGTTCATGAAGATAAAGAACTGGAATCGTTGATTGTGATGAATATCTGTAAAGAGAATTATGACATAATGACGAGTAAAGGATTCTATTTGCCAAAAGGGATGTCGGTAAAATTGTATAACGAAAAGGATGGAATGATGAAGAGAAGGTCCAATGTACAGCCAGGAAAGTATAGAGTTGTTGGGTTCAAGAATGGTTTGTATGAAGTAACGGACCAAAAAAATATGAGACAATTAGTACCGCGCTTTAAATTGGATTATTAAAATATTGAGTAATATCTCCTTCAGCATAGTCTGTTTTGATACATCTCTCGAATTTTTTTCTTGTCGATACGGTCATATTTTTATTCATTTCGAAGCAAGGTTGTCCTTTTGTTAGGTCGAATGTGATGGAATTTCCGTTATATAGTGTTTCATAAAGCTTCATAACATCTCCTTGAAACTCTTCATTGAATTTATATTTGATAGAATTCTGAGTTAGTCCCTTGCCTCGTATCATATAGTCAATATCTCCAGTAGAATCTTGCAGTTTATCTACATACATTTTCTTCATCAAGAAGAATGATTCAATAGATTCAGGCATCTCATTGTGGCCGTTTATTTCTGGGAAATCTGAATGGAATTGTCCTAAATTTTTCCCGATAAGTTCGCGGTTATATTTCTCGCGGAAGGCCTTTTCGAGTTTCGGTAAATCGGCAGATTCTATATGCATACTATCAGTATCTTGGTAATAAATATAGCAGCCTATATCGAAAGCAAGACACATAACTTCGTTCATTATTCTCTTGGACATTGACAAAACTTGGATGCCTAATAGAGAGAAATTGAAGTGATTATCTATTTGTTTGAGGGTCTTTATTGCATGGATGTCAGAGTTGTTTAACTGAATATCTTCGACAATTTTGTTATAGTTTTTTGCCCAATATTTGTCGAGTTCATCTCCTTCATGAAGATATTTATAGTCTTTATCTACTGGCCTCTCTATTGTTTTGCCGTAGCAGGAATTCATGATGAGTTTGTAGAGATTTTGCAAAGGATTCTTCTGCTTCTTATATTCGAGTCGTTTATCGAATATCTCTCTGATACATTCTTGAATACGATAATCTTTCTTTCCATCCCAGTAATATCCTCTCAGTATATTGAATTCTATTTGCTGAAACTCAATAAAGTCCTCCAAAGTAATATTATCAACAACCACTCGCAAAGCGAGAGTCTGCTGTGCAGCCATTTTAATGGTATTTCCTTCTGAGAGTATGTCGTTATTTCTGTTTAGGCCATTTATTTTTTGAACGATTAACGGAAATGCATAATGCTTTTTTATTTTTGTTATTTCGATTTCGACAATGTATGCTGACTGTTGGGAGAGGAAATTATAGTTGAGTTGGTCATTCTGTATTACTTTGGGCTTTCCTTCGACTGTGTATAATCTACTCATTGCGGAAGGATATAATGATACTGCATCAAAATCGCAGAGATTCTTCTCGACATGCCATTTCTTGTTATATGCCGTCATACATCTACCTCCATATATCGCCTTTGAGCAAAAATATCTCACATGACCGCCTAATTTATAGAGATTTTGGTTAGGATAATAGACTCTTTGATTGAAGACTTCGTTTGCGAGAGACGATATGCTGATAAAATTAAATGGGTCGACTTTAAAGTCTTTGATGAATCCTTCACGCAGTTTATTGAATCCGATTCTGAGGATATTAACGTCTTGCTGGCAGTAAAATTCTGCATATTTCCACATGTCAAAATGGTTTTCGTCTATTCGGCAGCCAGATATTTTATCGATATTGGTGTTGAATAAATTGTAGTCTTCATCTGTCCAAATTTTATCTTCATTTTCTCCTGCTTCATTTATTGTACCAATGTTAGTTTGGAGGCGATCAAGAGTATAATATTTGTATGGAAATATCTCTTTTTGTATGTCAGGAATGTCAAACATTGAGGGTAATTGAGATAATTTACAGGAAAGAATTGGTAAAGAGTCTTTGAGATGAATTGTTTTGTTGAGATATTTTATATCCGCCTTCATTGTTTTTGTGCCTTTGATGATGGATTTGGCGAGTCCGAAAGAAGCCAGCATTCTGATATCATACGCTAAATTGCGGAAATAAACGACCGCTTCATCGGGTAAATAATTTAGTAATTGTTTATTACAGTCTTCTCCTCGGAAAGTTTTATTGATTCGTCCTGTTTTATTCTGTAAGACGCAGAGGAAAGGTTTGTGAATTTCTGTTGATGTATCTGCTTCAAAATCGGCATACCAATATGTTTTGTTGTCTGTTTGGAGTAGTTTCTTTTTGTCCTCTTTGATTAGTTTCGTGCATTGTTCTTCGTTATATTCGAGGTCTATAAGGTCAATATCGTCGATTACTTCTTTGTAGAAAACTGTGTTGAGGACCTTATATTGACCGAATGTGATTGGGACGAAGAAGTTGTTTTTCATGAGAGTTCGGACCAAATTTGATGATGTCATGAAATATCTTGCATTAATCCAGTGGTCTTGTTTGTATTCTTTATTGTATTTGTCTTCTTCGCATGCATCTAGGTGGTTGATATAATACGTGCTGAAAGGAGTAATTTCCTCAAGAAAATAGTGCTTATTGAAGACATTCATTGTATGAGTTCTATTTGGTTCGGCATTTTCTATACCTAAATAACTCTTTTTTGAACCATCTTTTCTAGATTTTACAGTCTGTTTTTTACACTTTGCATCTTCGTTGATAAACGATAATTTGACGTGGATATTGAACTCAGTACATAGTTCGTTTAGAGCTTTTTGGGAGAGATATCTTGAATTAATCCTTAGGCGCATTTTGTTTAGTGTGTCATCATCATAGCATCCTGTGTGTTGAAGGGCGTAAATGAAGCAGCAATCGTCCAATTCCTTTCTTTGTTTGCCTTTTTTGTCCACGAGAGAAGTGAAAATCTGTAATTTCTTGAGATATTTTGAGACATTTGATGGACAGTTTTCACGTACCAAATATTGAAAGAAACTTCCTCCAACGTCATTTTTTGCCTTAATATTCTGAAATTCACTAAAGCGAACTGCTTCAAAGAGGCTCCATTCAGGTATTTTTTCGGCTCCATTCTCATAAAAATATTCTGGTACAACGTTCTCTATATCGAAGATGAAGTGTTTTTCTGTTAGATTATCCATTAATTTGTTGTATATTTCAGGAGTTAATTGATAAGAATGCCATTGACTTTTAATTTTGAAAGCGAGTTTGTATTTGGCGATAATGGGCAAAGAATCTATATATTCTTCAAAGAATTCCTTCAATTTGGGAAGCAATAAGAGTCTGCCGTCCTTATCTAATCTCTCAAAGTCGATCTCCCATCTTCTTGGGGAGTATTCTAATTTTTCCATTATTTGATTCACGATTTCTTGTTGTGAGTTGTTTTCCGTTTTGAGAGGTTGTTCAGCTTGTTTGGGAGGTTCTTCTTGTTTGGGTTGTTCTTCTTGTTTAGGTTGTTGCGCGGGTGTGTTGTTCTTGCCTTTAAAATACCAGTACATAGCATCATAGTTGTCTAAATCTCCATCGTACCCTTCATACTTAGCACATTCTCGGATGTCATAATAGAATTCTTCTTGTGATTTCCAATAATATGAAAAGTCGTGTTGTAGTTTCTCGTTTATTATCAATTCAAATAGTTCTTGTAATTTTTCGGGAGTAGCTTCGGAGAGTCTCATTTTTGCAATGAAGATAAAAAATAAAAAATATAAAAAATTTATACCTCTTATCGTGGATGAGAAAATTTCCAAAAAATATTTTTTTCAAAAAAGTTGAAACAACTCGTCCGGTCCAAAATCACGCATTTATTAGTGGGTATGACAAACAGCTTTTTGAGGCAATAAAGAGGCAAAAAGACGCTATGGGAAGTGCCCTATAGTGATAGGGGATTTTCTGACAACACTCTGGAGGTCAAAAAAGGGCTAAAATTGGGTAGTTGGAGACCAAAAAAGTGCCAAAATTAGGGTGTTTGACAGGATTTTGGGACGAAGTTCCTAAAATCATGGCAAACGTATACTACTAAATATCATTATAAATGTTACTGATTTTATAAATTATTAAATTATTTTTTGGTTTTTTTGTCTAAAAAATATAAATACACCCTTTTTTTTACGATTTTTAAAAAAGTTACGTTAAAAATCCGTTAATAAAAAATGTGATGTAAAAAAAGTAAAGGTTAATTACACTTTTTAAATAAAATTAAAAAACATAAAATGATTTTATTTTGTTTATACAATAATTTAAAAAATTTGAAGTAATACAGAAAAGGATTCAAATGTGAAAATGGATTTAAATGTGATCGGAAAATTTTTAAAATTTTTAAAATTTTTTATTTATTTTTTATTTTTCTTTAGATACAAAGACTTTGGTAATAAATGAAATATATCAATATGTTAAGCACTTAATAGTTGATATAAACAAATATAGCATTCTAACCAAATATTGAAATTTTAGCATTTTTTCTATTGCTGAAAATGAAAAAATAAAATCTAAATATCGGATTATTTGGATTATTGTTTCCATATTGAATCGTATATATCGCTTCTATATATATTATTGCATAATAAACAAAAGTAAAATTATAACTCTTTATGCTAACATTTTTGAGAAAAATCGAAATTTTGATTTTTAATGTACGTTTAAAATTATGGATTTTTTTTAAAGCCTGTAATCTATTTTTTAATTAGTTCAGATGAATTCTACAATGATTATCTTAATTAACACAGTATACCAAATATTTATAACTTGGTGAATAGGAAAACTATATTATGAAAACTTAGATAAAACCTTTTTAAAAAAGAACTTGAAATAAAATGCTAAATCTTATATAATATTTCATCCTTAGCCATCTTTTTACTGTTGAAATCATCCATCATCTTTTAATAACTTGTATTATTATAAAAATATCATTCATATACCAAAATATCAATGAGATCATGATTTAGATGAAAATAAACGTCCAATTTTTATAAACGGATATTTTGGGATAAAACTTTTATTATATTAGTTTTTTTTTTGATCATTTTAGATATATATCAATTCATATAATATCATAGATCAATAATTGGCAAAAATAATGACTAGCTTTTATTTTGATTTTAATTTTTTACCAAAATATCATATTTTTGAAATGTTCAAAAATATTTCCCATTTATATGTTGAAACTCTTTTATATTCATTGACATATTATTATCAAGCATTGAGCATAAAACTGAGTTATTTCCTTTTCAACATATATATATATTCATTCATTTTCACAAATTTCAAAATTTTCAAAAATGATCGTAAAAGTTCATATATTATTTGGATTATTAAGCTTAAATCATATTTCTCTATTTTCATATTCAAGACTAATATTTTTATTACTTTAATTTTAAGAAGGCATGCTCATATTGACTATTAAAACGAAATGTTTTTTTGAGAATTGTCTGGGGAATCGTATTTTTCTACGCCACTTTTTGAAAACTTTTAAACTTTTTGAATACTTTTTTATACATTTTTTATTCAATTTTTGCTAAATAATGATTAAATATTTAGTTCAAATGGCTTCCCGATTCATCCAGCAAATCAAGGAGCCTGATTCGGCTTCGCACAGCCCTGTGGTGATCAATGGTGCGTATATTCCTGAAAAATTATGTAAAAATAAAAAAAATTATATCAAAAAAAGCAAATAGTTATAATTTTAAGAAAACATTTAAATTTACGATTTTTTTGGTTAATTTTCTTAACAGAGTAAGTTAAATTTCACCTTAAAATGGCGGTTTTTTACTTTCCATGAAAAGCTATTCATGGATAGAAAAACCATTCAAAAAGTGGCGTAGAAAAAAACGATTGTCCGAATTGTCTTTATTATTTTTCACATCAAAGCTTTGCTTTTAATTGAGTTAGATATAATCTAAATGTTTCTTCAATAATTATTTTGCTTATATTACTTATATATATGAGGATATCATCAATAAAGAAATTTGAACAGATATAATAGCTAGACAAATTTTTTTATTAATTTTAAACGTACATTAAAAATCAAAATTTCGATTTTTCTCAAAAATGTTAGCATAAAGAGTTATAATTTTACTTTTGTTTATTATGCAATAATATATATAGAAGCGATATATACGATTCAATATGGAAACAATAATCCAAATAATCCGATATTTAGATTTTATTTTTTCATTTTCAGCAATAGAAAAAATGCTAAAATTTCAATATTTGGTTAGAATGCTATATTTGTTTATATCAACTATTAAGTGCTTAACATATTGATATATTTCATTTATTACCAAAGTCTTTGTATCTAAAGAAAAATAAAAAATAAATAAAAAATTTTAAAAATTTTAAAAATTTTCCGATCACATTTAAATCCATTTTCACATTTGAATCCTTTTCTGTAATTGTATTTTTATGTCTTAATTATCTTACTGTTTACTTCTGATATTAAAGGGCATGAACCAAAAACAAAATTATCAATTTGATAAGAACTATGATTTGATACTTTTGTTAATGATTTGCAGCCATAGAAAGATTTGTTCTTAATAGAAGATATTGAAGAAGGAATTGATAGCTGCGTAAGTGATGAGCAATTATAAAATGCATATTCATCAATTGTTGTGATTGATGAATCTTTTTCAAAAATGAGTTTCATCAATGAAGAGCATTCTTTGAATGATTCTCTACCAATTTTTTTAACGGATGAAGGAATTGTTACTTGTTTCAGAGATTTGCATTCAAGAAATGCTTGTTCATCAATTGATGCGAGTGAACTATTGGATTCAAATGTTATTTGTTCAAGTGATGTGCAATTTGAAAAACTTTTTGATTTAATTGAATTCACAGATGAAGGGATTCTTATTTTCTTCAATGATGAACAATTACCAAATGTTGATGGTTCAATTGATGTTAAGCTTGAAGGTATATTAATTTCAATCAATGATGTGCAATTATAAAAAGCGCATGATCCGATAAATGTTATTGATGAAGGAATTGTAATATTTTTCAATGATGAACAAAACCTGAAGCAGCTTCCTTCTATTGTTTTTATTGATGAAGGAATTGATATTTCGGTCAACGAAGAACAGTCATAAAAAGAATATGGACCAATAGATGTTACTGAAGATGGAATATTGATTTGTGTCAATGTTTTGTATCCATAAAAAGCTTTCTTTTGAATTGAATGTACTGAAGTTGGAATTGAAATTTCTGAATAATCTTGCCATTTGTCAAAATGTCCTGTGATTTCTTTAATTCCCGAATTATATGTCTTAAAGAATATATTTATCATGTCTTTTATATGTTCTTCATCAATGTTTTCTAAAGTTCTCTTGAGGGTGCAAATGTTATCATCCTTTTCATTCAATATTTTAACAATTATATTTTTTCTGTCTGAATTGTTCGTATTTTGTTCTTTAATTCCAAGAAGAGTGTCCAGAATTGGATCAAATATTTCTGATGGATAATTAACAACAATTGAAAACTCGTTATAATTTTGTATTAAATCTTCTAAAATTGTTTTTAATGAATTCGTTAAATATAAACATTTTATGATATCAAAACCAACAATGAGTTCTTTTATATTATTTCGAATAAATTTAATTTTGTTTTGTTTATTTGGTTCAAAAATAGATTTGTCACCATTCTTTGATAGTTTATCAAAGATTCTATGACAGCATAAAATATTATGAATCATTTCATTGTTGGTATTTTTAATTTCTTTTTCTTTTTGAATAACTTCTTCTATGAAATAATTTTTGGATTCATCTGTCATATCATCAAATTGTTCATATTTAATTGTTTCAATAATAAATTGATGATATTCATGAATAAAATCATTATGAATCATCTTTTTTTGTTCTTCATGAAGGATTTGAAATTCATCTTTTATTTTTTTCTTTTCTTTTTCATTTTCTTTAATCATTTGAGAAATCATTTCTTTAAATTTGTTATCTTTTTCAGCCTCTTTTTTCATAAATTCTTCTTCTCTTTTTTGTTCTTTTTTTATCATATCTTCGATTATTTGTTTTTGTTTGTTGAATTCTGTCTTCATTTCTGTAAAAAGTTTTCGATATTCTTCCTGCTGCTTTTTGCATTCGCTTGTCAATTCTCTCGTTGTTTTAAGAAGTGTTGAATTGATCATATTGAAATCAAATTTATCTTGATATTCATCAAGTAATCGATTAATAACTTCAATGTTTAGGTCTCCAAAATCAATGTTACTGAATAGTATTGATGCATCTTTTCCATATTTATCCAATGTTTTGAATAAAAATTCAATGATTTTTGATCCTACTTTTTCTTTTTTATTTTCTTCTTTGCTTAAATAATATTTATGAAAGATTCGTTCTAGAATTCCAATTGGAAGATCAAGCATTTCTTCTTCTTTCTCACAAATGAATTCATTGATGTTTTTCAAAATCATTTCTTCTTCTTCTTTCAATGTTTCATTTTCATTTTGTTTTATTTTAAATTTAATTGTATCAAAAATAAGTTCTTTTGAATGCTTGGATATAAAATTGTCTGTGATTTCTGTTAATGTTAAGTATTCATATTTGATTGATAAATATCTGAGTGCAATAACTGATGATATTGTGATTTCGCATTCTTCATTTTGGCAACTTGATATAAATGCTCGAATGCTTTCTTCTGAGATGTTCAAATCTTTTTCTTCATCAGATAAAAGTGGAATATATTCCATATGTTTGTATTGTTTTCGATTTTTATAAAAATAATTAGAATTTAAAACAAGCGAATCAAAGTCAATTTGATATCGTTTTTCTTGATATACAAAATACTTGATATTTCTTGATACAGGTTTGTCGATACGAAATTTTAATTTGAGCTCAACGTCATTTGACATGATGAAAATAAAATTTTATTTGTAATTTGAGAGTTCTCATTGAAATAATTGAGAGAAAATTATAATAATCTTTTTATATTTTTATACTTAGAATAAAAGATCATATTTATATTATTATTAGAAAATTTAAATATTTATTTAAAATATATTTTATATATAATATATATGATAAAAAATTTTCATAATAAAATTAACTTCAAAATTTTTTCAAATATATCGAATTTTTAAATTCAGAATCCATTATTTATTTCGTTTAAGAAAAGATTCTGAAGGTATTGAATTTTTAGGAAGAGAAGAGCATTCTTTAAAGGCATCATTTCCGATTGACTTCACCGATGAAGGAATTGAGATCTGTTCCAATGATGAGCATTCATTAAATGCATAATATTCAATTAATTCCAAAGAAGAAGGTTCTTCAAATGTCACTTGTGCCAGTGCTGTGCATTGGGAGAAAGTGCAAGTTTCAATTTTTGTTACAGAGGAAGGAATTGTGATTTGTTCCAATGACGAGCATCCGCTGAAAGCATAGCTTCCAATTTTTTTTACAGAAGAAGGAATTTGGAGTTGTTTCAATGATTTGCATTTACGAAATGCACAACTGCCAATAGAAGAGAGAGAAGAATTATTTTCAAAAATTGCAGCTGTCAACGAAGAGCAATCACTGAATGTGTAATCGCATAATTCAGTTACAGAGAAAGGAATTGTGACTCTTGATAATGATGAACATTCTTCGAAAGCATACTCGCCAATTGAAGTCACAGAAGAAGGAATTGTAACATTTATCAACGATGAGCATCCACTGAAACAATTATTGCCAATATCAGTTACATAAGAAGGAATGTCTATCTGCGTCAATGATGAGCAGTCCCTGAAACAATTAATGCCAATTGAAGTTGTCAAAGGAGGTATTTCTATCTGCTTCAATGACCGGCATTGGCTGAATATATTATCACAAAGTTCAGTTACTGAGGAAGGAATTGTGATTTGTTCCAATGACGAGCATCCACTGAAGGCGAAACTTCCAATCTTTATTACAGAAGAAGGAATTGAAAGTTGTTTCAATGATTCGCATTTATTAAATGCAGATTTACCAATAGATTCAAGAGAAGAATTGTTTTCAAATGTTGTTGTTGTCAATGACGAACACGCATTGAATGCATTATCTCCAATTGAAGTAACAGAAGAAGGAATGGAAATGTGCTTCAATAGTAAGCACTGGCTGAATGCATAACTTCCAATTGAAATTACAGAAGGAGGTATTTCTATCTGAGTCAATGATGAGCATCCACTGAAAGAATTGTTTCCTATTGATGTCACAAAAGATGGAATCTCTATCTGAGTTAATGATGAGCATCCACTGAAAGCATTATTTCCAATTGAAGTTACTGAAGAAGGAATTGTGATCTGTGTCAATAATGAGCATCCAGCAAACATGTTGTCAAATATACGCTGTATACTCCCACTAATTATTAATGATCTCTTTTCTGTAAAATTGCCTTTTCCAATTGAAGTCACAGAAGAAGGAATTTCTATCTGAGTCAATGATGAGCATCCACTGAAAGAATTGTTTCCTATTGATGTCACAAAAGATGGAATCTCTATCTGAGTTAATGATGAGCATCCACTGAAAGCATTATTTCCAATTGAAGTTACTGAAGAAGGAATTGTGATCTGTGTCAATAATGAGCATCCAGCAAACATGTTGTCAAATATACGCTGTATACTCCCACTAATTATTAATGATCTCTTTTCTGTAAAATTGCCTTTTCCAATTGAAGTCACAGAAGAAGGAATGGTTATATGTGTTAATAATGAGCATCCACTGAAAGAATTATTTCCTATTGATGTCACAGAAGATGGAATAGTAACTTGTGTTAATGATGAGCATCCATCGAAACAAGAACTGCCAATTGAAGTCACAGAAGATGGAATAGTAACTTGTGTTAATGATGAGCATCCACTGAAGCAAGAACTACCAATTGAAGTCACAGAAGATGGAATAGTAACTTGTGTTAATAATGAGCATCCACTGAAACAAGAACTATCAATTGAAGTCACAGAAGATGGAATAGTAACTTGTGTTAATGATGAGCATCCATCGAAACAAGAACTGCCAATTGAAGTTACAGAAGATGGAATAGTGACTTGTGTTAATGATGAGCATCTATAAAAAGCACTATCGCCAATTGAAGTCACAGAAGATGGAATAGTAACTTGTGTTAATGATGAGCATCCACTGAAACAAGAACTACCAATTGAAGTTACAGAAGATGGAATAGTAACTTGTGTTAATGATGAGCATCCACGGAAGCAAGAACTACCAATTGAAGTTACAGAAGATGGAATAGTAACTTGTGTTAATGATGAGCATCTACGGAAGCAAGAACTACCAATTGAAGTTACAGAAGATGGAATAGTAACTTGTGTTAATGATGAGCATCCATCGAAACAAGAACTGCCAATTGATGTCACAGAAGATGGAATAGTGACTTGTGTTAATGATGAGCATCCATCGAAACAAGAACTGCCAATTGAAGTCACAGAAGATGGAATAGTAACTTGTGTTAATGATGAGCATCTATAAAAAGCACTATCGCCAATTGAAGTCACAGAAGATGGAATAGTAACTTGTGTTAATGATGAGCATCCATCGAAACAAGAACTACCAATTGAAGTCACAGAAGATGGAATAGTGACTTGTGTTAATGATGAGCATCTATAAAAAGCACTATCGCCAATTGAAGTCACAGAAGATGGAATAGTAACTTGTGTTAATGATGAGCATCCATCGAAACAAGAACTGTCAATTGAAGTCACAGAAGATGGAATAGTAACTTGTGTTAATGATGAGCATCCATCGAAACAAGAACTGCCAATTGAAGTTACAGAAGGAGGAATGAGGATATGTGTCAATGATGAACGACACTTGAAAGCATTGCTTTTGATTAATAGTTTATCAAATTTTGTTAATTTGATATAAGAACTAAATTTATTGAATTTTCTTTTTGAACTCAATAAAAAATAAATAATATCAAACATATTGTTTTTAGCAGCTTCGCGCAAAGGGTCCTTATTTAAAAGAATTATGATTAATTTGTCTTGATATTTTCTCATTAAATTCTTTCTCTTTCTTTTCCATATGAAAATTAACTAGTTTATTGTATTGGTTGCTGCATAAATAATAAAATTCTTTCTTTATAAAATTGTCTCGGAAAAGAGAATAGTTGTGAGACTGGAAAATGGCTGATATAATTTCTTCTCTATTTCGGACATCATCGTCCTGTGATAAAAATGTATCAGTAATGTACCGAGTGAAGTTTTTATGGTGGCATTTAATTGATTCTGCCAAGTACTCTATATATTTTTCCTTTGTTTTAGCATTTGCAATGTTTAGACTTTCAAGAAGATGGATGAGATCTGCATTCTGTGAGTGAATTGCATAAAGCCACAATGATGGATTCAATTTGGCATTTTCAATTTGCAAGAATTGAAAAATTTGATATGAGCCATAGAAAGCAGAGTATTCAATTAATGTTGTGTTGTTCTCAATTAAAAACAAATTTGTTTCAAAAATTGAATGCCTAATTCTACTATCTAACTGAGTGGCAGATTGAGTAACAAACGCAACGAAGTCTTCAACTAAGTCATTACGTATTAAATTGCTAATGTATGAATCGTTTTCTCCTTTATGGCGTTTAAGATCAAAATCATCAAGAATTTTTGGATCTAATGATAAGAGCTCTTCTTCAATTTCTTTGGTTCGTTCTTCTCCAAGAAATTCTTTCAATTCTGGATAGAAAAAGTGGAGATAACGGTTTCCGTTTTTTTCAATTTTTGATTCCATTTGTAAAAAAATGTTTCGATCAATTTCTAAAATATTTTTTTCAATCATATAAAGAATAATTAACTTGTTGTCCTTAAATATGTCAAAAATATCTGAATTTGAAAAGGTCTGTTTGATTTGATCTTTATAATTATCAATAATCATAAAAATTTTGGGTAAAAAAGTTTCATTGCGGTGATAGTTATTGGCAATACTTGCTATTAATTGAACAAAATGTTTGAATTCTTCTTGATCGTCTTCTTTATATTTTTGAAAAAAATAATCTTCTTCTTCATCACTTGAATTATCTAGAAATGAAATAATATGGTCATAGAGTTCATTCTTCTCATCTATATATTTGATTATCTTTTTTTGGGCATCTTTTGATGGATCAGACATAAAGATTTATAAGTTTTTTATAAATAGATGGGTGGTGCAACGATAAAAATACGTTACTCGTTTTTTGAAAATTTATGAATATCTCTTTTTCTATTTAATATAATTAAATCAATTCCATATAGAACTCTTTATATTTTTAATTAAATAATTTTAAACGATAATTCATTGAGCTATTCAAACTTTTTTGGAAATCATTTAATGTGAAATATCATGAAATGATATTGATTTTCAGTAGTATAATGTATCATTTTATATTCAAATACATTTCCATTTTCTAATCATTTAGTTAAAAATAATTTTATCTTCAATGTGATTAAAAAAATTGAATTTTTTGGTTGTATGCCATATAGATTTAACTTTTCTGAAATATCAAACAAATTCTAGATAATATAAAGTATCAATACATATTTTTATTTATGTGATATATATGATTGTATACTATAAAATAATCACATTTAATCGTGCGCAACTTTATTTCAAAATGAAATTTACATCAAATACCATTCAATATATATCTAATATTATTATGTAATATTTGGTTTTCATATCATATATAAGTTATATTTAATATATATTTGATTTTCATTTTAAATATGTTTATAATAAATAAAATAAGCATAAATTAAAAAAATTTTTTGTACTTAACAGTTTTTGATAATAGTTTAGAAAAATTATTTCAAGCACCATTCTTAATCTATTGAATGATATTGTATAAATATAATTATTTTATTTCATTCAATTCTAAATTATTATATCTTATTAAAAATAACTTATAATTGTTATTAAAAATATTATAATATATATATGTATATAATTATAAATAAATATCATATTCAATATTAGTAGATTCTAATGTTAATATAAAAACATAAGAATTTAATTACTCATATTTTCTGAGAAACAAAAATTGATAAGATTTTATTGAATTTTAAATTGAGAAAATTCTGAATAAGATTATTTTTTTCCTCATTCAATATTAATATACATATATAGTTGCGCAGCATTAATTTTGTAGTTCTGGACCTCATTTAACTCTTATAATATATATCATTATATTTAAATTATAAATATAAAACAAAAGTTTTTTTTTATCGTTGCTCCACCCATATAAATAGTGCAAATATCTATCACACTCAACCTCTCAATTTCATTCAATTTTCCAAACTTATTGAATGCAAACGATAATACTATTTTTATAGAAATTTTTAGATTCTGATGTTTATTTTTTATACAATCAATTTATTGAATAAGTATATCTTTGAAAATAGTTTATTAATAAATCAAATTTATTTTAATATTATTTTATAAATATATTTTTATTTCATTTAAATGATTTAAGATTAATTGAATCTAATTTGATATTAATTTTTTTTTTTTAAAATAATTATCTAACGAATTTAATTGAAAAATTGAAATAAATTGAGTCTTCAGAAAATCAAACACCACTTTTTCAGGGGAAATTTAAAAGAGCCCTCAAATATTCTATATTATGCAGACTGTTCAACTCAAATATATATTCTTCCAATTCAAATATTGAAGGCTATTTTAAAAAGTTTCTAGGTTTACAGAGAACTAAAGATAAATGAAGTAGCTTTTTGTAAGGCGCAGCCTCTCAAAAAGCTGCTATCATTTATTTTTTTAATTAAATTAACTTTTTCTAATGCTTCAAAAGATTATATTGATGATCTATGAATATATGAATATATAATGAATTCTACTTTTATTTTATTTATTATTTTTATTATTTATTATGTCTATGTTATATTTACTTGATTTATTTATATTATTACATTAAAAAATATCAATATTTTAAAACAACTTTTTTAATTAATCTGTCCTAGAAAAAGTTGTAAAATCTCAACAATTCATTTTCAAAATTCAATAATAATCAACAAAAGATAAAAAAATATGGATGCAAATAAATTATTTAACGATCTATTGTAGTTTTTTAAAAATTAGTCAAAAAAAAAAAAGCAAGGCAATACAAAATATCCGATTGTTTTATTTGGCCTTTTTGTGGTAAAATTTCACCACATATATACATCATTCAAAAATTCAAAATGAAAATTTGTTGTGCAAGAAATTTTTTATTGGAAAAAATCATTCAAAGTATTGTTATTAGTAAAAATCACTGATTAAAATAAGGTTATTCATCTGACCAGATTTCTCTTTGAATTTATATTTAATCTCAATTTTCTTTATTAACAAAACTGAATATTAAAACAAATATATATTGATAAAAAACAAATGCTTTATTTAACAAAAAGTATAATGAAGCTTAAAAGCTTCTTTTTATTTTAACTTTAAATAAATAAAAAGCCAAATACTGATTGACAATTATTATTATGATTAATATTGATATCAAATTGATTATTATCATTGGATTTTTTGAATTCAATTATATTTGTATTTTCTTCGTTTGATTCTTCTTCATTTTGCTTTTCTTTTGGATCATAATTAAAATTATGAAAACGAATTTCCGAGTGTTCTTTTTTTTGTTTTATTTCTGGACTAATTTTAATCTTCTTCGTTTTTGGTTTCCATGATAATAGTTTGTTTGTTTCATAAAGTTGGCTCTGTTGAAAATTATTTGTTTTATCTCTAAAAATTGACCAATTTTTCGGATCTGGTAGAAAAACTGAATCAAAAGCTGGAAGTTTTCCAACGCGTTCAAATTGATGATCACGAAAATTCCGGTTGACAGAATTTGCTTTGATATGCATAGTTCTCTCAAGGATTTTAGGATTTGCGGCAATACAATTGTAATTATTAAACCAAAATGCGCCGTACATGCCTCTATTTTTGGGATCTGCGGAAGATAATGATAATACATTACGTAATTTTTTTTCAAAAGAAATTTTTTTTCGTTCAGTATTAATGCTAGAAAACGCAGGTCTAGTATTTGTAAGTTCATTTATTATGGAGAAGCATGGGATTAATCTAGTTCCTGTAGCTTGATAGATCATATACTTTCAGATTTACAATTGAATTAACTTCATTTTGAGAATTCAAAAAGTTTTAAAATTTTAATCTATTCAAAAATATGGTTCAATTCTTTTGAATTATTTCGTTATACTGAGTGTTATTAATTTGATAAAAATGAATAAGAATTAAATAAGAATATTTTCCAAATTGATAGAAAAAAATTTGTAATAAAACTTTTTCTGTGGTTTTTTACTAGGCTTTTGTATCCAGCTAGGCTTTTGTGTCCATATAAAAAAGTTTCCATTTTCTAACTTTTTGATGAAGCTTTAAGAATTTTGATGGATACAAAATTTTTAAAAATTTAACCACGACGATCAAATATCCATTTAATTCATTGGAATTAATTAATTGAAAATTAAGAGTGTATCCAAAATTGAAATAAATGTGTCCAAATGGATATTTTGGACACTCAATAGTTCTCAAATAATAACGAACAAAATTTTGTATCCAAGCTCACTTTTTGAATTTAAATGGACACTTTTTTATATGGACACAAAAGCCTAGGTATCCAGTGAACTGAGTGTCCATTTTCGACTTTTTGTAAAAAGCTGTCACTTTTTGTGGACATAAAACTGCTTTTTTATTTAGTATTTTATTCAAAGATTTGTGTTGAAGTATCCAAATAATATTTAATTGGATACTTTATTTTTACTTTAAGGGACCACTATCATATTTTTTTGTAAACATTTCAATATTGAGAAAACTCATAGAAAAGAAAATTCAATGGTTGTTATCTCGGAAAAAGTTTAAAACTTTAAAATTTCACCATTCCGATCATTTTTGTAAAATTTTTACTCCTTTCAACTTTTAAATTTTTATTGAAAAAAGGGAATAGGCTTAAAAGAAGAATAGAAATAAATGATATGTAATTTATAGGGTGTCCAAAAAAATTTGAGCATCTACATCTGTATAAAAGATATAAAGATAGTTTTTGATTTATTAATAACTGTAATTAATATAATATATATGATATTAAAATTAAGCCAGAATCTTGTATATTAATTTGAATATGATTCATTTAACTTTGCATCTTTGAATATTGAATTTTTTGGGAAAACAATTAATTTTTTTTCATTAGGATTTATTTGATGGAGCAAACAAAACAAATTTAAAAATGTAAACATATGTATTATATAAAACTTATGTGTAGATTAAATGAATTCATTTGTTGATTGATTTTTAATTAGAATTTTTTGTATTGTATTCAAAAAAAATTTTGTATGAATCATGGCAAAATATTTGCAATCTTGTTGACATGAATAATAAGTAACTGTAAATTCTTTTTATTAAATAATATTCTTCATACAACAAATAAATTATATATATATAAATTGCATCTTTTTATTTTTCCAAAATAGTAATTATGTGCGAATTTTGAAATTTTTGACATTTTTGAACAAAATTGAATTTCGTTGACCTTCATGAACAAAGAAATAATTGCATGAAGATATAATCTTTGGGATTTAAATTTCACATCTTACTAATTATAAATTCGGAATAGTTTCATTTTAATATTAAAATTTGAGCTGGAAAAATTGCAAAAAAATCTGATTTCATTTCACTTTTTGAGAGAAAACTAGCAGATATGAAAAAGTGAATAAAATCAAATTTTCACAATCCGCTATTCAACCCAAACAAAGCATATGCCTTTTTTTAATTCTTAATTGTGCAACAAATAATTCCCTTTTTATGAAAAATGGCTATCTTTATGTCTCGTTGATTAATAGATCGATCATCAATTTATGAGTGATTCAATTCAGAAAAACATATAAGGATCTTTTCTTAACATTTTTATCATCATGTGAACTTGAATATTTATTTATAAAATAATAATATAATACAGTTAACTCCATTAATTATTATAATTTATATTGTTCAGCTCCATGGACATTCTAAATCTAAATATATCCAAAATATTTAAGTAGCCAATAAAAAATATAATAAATACGTTTATAATTTCTATACGTTTACTTTTTTAACTTAAATAACTGTTCATAATTATTGACACATTTAATATCTGGAAGATTTTTTAATAGCACAATAAAAACAGCATTTGAACTTTATTTTAAAAAGAAAAAAAAATTTTTTCATTTATCACAAATAGAGATGCTCAAATTTTTTCGGACACCCTATATATAATTTATATATACCAAAATATAGCAAAAATACTCAAGAAATAATTTTTTTTAAGTCAATTAATTTTGTGATAACTCATAGAATTTTTAGCATAGAATTTGATAGTGGTCCCTTAATAAACTCATTAATATAAGAAAAAAAGCAATAATAAATGTCTTAAACACCTACTATTCTTAATTTTTTAAAAACCTCTCAAATATGAATTATAAACTTTTCAAATTCACTAAGAATGATTTTGACCAAGAAGATCAACATTTGAAATAAAAAATAAAATTCAATGTAAATTTGGAGCGATATAATTGGTCAAACGAAATATACATTCAAAATAATCAATGAAAATTGAAAGGTGTATCCAAGATTGAATTAAAGTGTCCATTTTGGCGATTTTGGATCCTCAAATTCTCTCAAAAAATAACGAACAAAAATGAGTATCCATTGGATACTTTTTGAATACAAACTCGTTTGGACACAAAAGCCTAGGTTTTTGAAGTAAAATTTTACAGTTGAAAAAGGATTCAATTTTTTTGACATTCAATTTAATATTTTATAATAGAAATTAAAGAATATTATTTTGTCATACTTATATTTTATTTTATTAAAAGAATGTGTAGATTAATGTTGAATAATAATAATAAGTATTAATATTAAGGTAGTAGATTTGCCAAAAGTTCGTAATTGGAGTTATTTTGTAGTTAGTTGAAGATTTTTGAAAGTCAAAAATAAGTTATTTGGAGTACAGCCCCAATTATTCATTAAATCTTACTCAATACAATTTCAATGATTTTATCATATAAAGAGCTTTCAAAAGCATTTTGACAAAATCATATCTTTTAAATCTTCATTATCATCATCATTATCATTTTAATTAATAGTCCAACATACAAGTTTTCCATTAAAATCTTTAAATGAAACAAATCTCATTAAACTACTGTAATGCTATTAAGAATATATATATTATACACTAGCAATATCAGCAAGGTAATTCCAAATTAGCACAATTAAAGAATTTGTTCTCAATACATTTCATATCTTCTAGATTTTTGAAATATATGAATTCATGACAATGATTTTTAAATGTATTTTCAAATATAAATAAATATGAGGATTTTCCAGGCAATTCTTTTGGGTATTCGCGTGTCCAGAATGTTATCATATAATACTGTCTTTTTATACATATTAATTTTTGATATAAACAAAAAAATACAATACAATAAAATAGTGAAAAAACAGTTATAAAGAGTCTTAGTGATATCTTAAGGCCGCTGGCTTAATGTGTACTACTTTCGATAGCATTGTATCGATATATTCCAGAAATGTGTTGTTCTTTAGCTAATATTGTAACAGTACGAGGACTTTTTTTGTTAAGTGTCAAATCTCTGATCTTTTTGGAAGAAACTAGATTAGACTCGCATGCATATAAAAACGGCAGGTTTCTATTAAATAACAATTGTCTGTTCGAATAGAAAAATGTTCTGATTATTTGGATATTACGATAATATCTTTGTGCTCCTTACAATATATCTGGAAATTTTAAAAATATGTCTTATTACTTACCAAAAATTTTTAACCAGGATACCAATTGAAACGTTGAACATTAATAATTAATATTTTTTTGGTAAATGGACGTCGTCATAATTTGTTTAAAAACTCAAATTTGAAATGAATTTTACTCTTTCATATCGCTTTTGTTTGAGCTCCTGAATATGGGAGTCGGTTTCCAGCGATAGTAGCTCCACCCTATCAACTCGAACTCCTGAAAAAAGAATACCCCCATTATAATTTGTATGGCTTGTTTATTTACTGATTGAGTAAAATATAAAAGCATCATGAGAATGGAAAAAGAAAACAAAAATATTAATCATGAGGGTACACAAATCATTCAATTACTTGTGTATTAATTTGAGAGCAATAATGTTACAACCAAGTCTTCATTGGGTACCTCAGTTTGCGCTGAATCATCAATCTGACTTGTAAATGACATTTCAATAATGGTATTTTTACATTTTGTTGAAGGTTTAAATTGAGTTCTTCGATTTCAATTTTTTTAAGATGATTCAAGCAATATTCATGAGCAATTCGAAACCATGTAGAAATATAATTATTATCCTGAAAATTTTCATTTTGCTCAAAGAACATGATCAACGCTTTTCACTTTCCTTTTACAGTGAGGACGTTTGCTGAAAATGAACAATTAATACTAAACAAACAATTTGATTCTTTGTCATATAATAAACAATGTGCCGTCTGTATTTGTTATGAATTACTTTCCGCTCTGTAAATTTGTTGATATCTTCAGAGGTCATATGCAATCCTTTTATTACTTGGCTGATAAAACATGTTGCTTGCATTTTCTTTTATGAAGTCAAAGTACTAACATTTATTTTGAAAGAACATATTGAAGAAAAAATAGTCAGATACAGACTAAAAAGTGGTGTAAAAGGAATTAGGCTTCATATTGAAATTGCTGGATCTCATAATTCTAAAATAACGATGCAGAGTATTTCAAATCATATCAGTGTGATAATTCCACATTCACCTTATTCATCAAATTATGCACTTTGCGATTTCTGGCTTTTTAGAAAACTTAAAGAGTGCTTGAAGTGAAAGCATTTTGGCAATAAAAAGGATCTTTTTGATGCAATTTCTAAAAAAATGAAAATATAAAAGTCTTTAATGAATGGATCAGGAGATCGCATAAAATGATTTAAATCCAAGATGAATGCGTTCATTAATAAATAAACATTTTTAAATAACTTTTATTATTCATTGGGAAAAGTTTTGGGCTACGACTTTTTGTCCTCCTTATAATACAACACTAAGAGCAGTAGTATTATGATACATATATTAAAAAATATTCCACTGCACTATAAACCTAAAAGCAGTAGTAATATACATTTTCTGCTCAAATATTTAATCTTCCTAAAGGTATGGAACCTTCTACCCACTCGACAGATCATTTTTCTTTCAGAATATAATTTTTAAATGATGGCATTAATGATAAATATAGTATAAAAAATACATATTTTTCGAGAGGAATTTAAGATAAAAATAAATTATTTTTTTGTAAAAAATTGAATCCTAATCTGGTTATCTTAATTCAAAAACAAGTTTTTATTATTTTTTTAATTATATTATTTTTAAATAGAATTATATAAGTAATTTATATTTCATGAGGAAGAACTCGAAATTAATCATTTTTTATATTCATATCACAAGTGATATGAATTATTTTAACCTAAAATGCGAATTTTTTTTACCTAAAAGGCGAATTTCAAATTTTTGAAAATTATGAGTTTATGAAGGAAATTGTTTTCTAATTTTCTTCATATTGATATTAAAAATTCTATTCCCGATTCGTTCAAATCACTTTTTCCATTTTTATTGTTGATTATAAAGCATCAAGGATAAGCAAACCAAGCAAAGATTATTCATTTTTAATATTTTTTCCTAAAACTCAAGCAAATTCGACAAATTCACTAAATAAAAGCGATTTACAAAATAACTATCGTACAAATTCCAGCAAATAGTTGGCAGATGAAAAAACTATCGATAATTCATTTGTTTATAAGAAAAATAAAACGTACTGGAATTAATAAAAGAATTATTTTGTAAATCGCTTTTATTTAGTGAGTTTTTTGAATTTGTTTGAGCTTTAAGAAAAGACATTCTAAAATAATTATCTTTGCATGGTTTGCTTTTCCACGTTGCGCTGGGATATACCTAAAAATTGTTTTGTATACTACTCTTATTTAGTTATTTTGTTGAGTTTATTTGTGTCTTTGGAAGAATTACTTTAAAAAAATAAATTAACCTTTTTGGTCAAAAAATTTTCATCTTTATTGGTCAATAATAAAATTCATATCATCAATGATATGAACTATACAAAAAATAGATAACATCATATAAGATCTCCAAATCCACTCGAAAAACATGGCCTTTTTTTTATTTTATTTTCTAATAAAAAAAAAAAAAAAAAATGAAGAGCATTTAAAAAAAATTAAAAACTTTTGTCGACTCGTTCATCTTTAAATTGAATTGAAAAAGAGTTTCCATACCTTTATCTTCCTATTATTCAATATTTTCATATAACAAGTCAATTTATCATATTGATTTTTTCTTTTTTATGAATTTACCACATCTAGAGGATTCTTCAATTAAAACCGATTTAAAACCTAATATGCCTTGCATTTCTGCTATATAAATATTATTATATAATTATAAAAAGCACCTTCAGTAATTCATATCCAATTTGGAGACTGATAGTTTTTGTTGCAGAAAAAAATATTTGATTATTTTTAGATATAAATAAGCAAAAAAATTTTCCGAGAAAGCTTATATGATAGTTCTCTAACTTTTAACCTTAAAAAGCCAATTTCCGATTAAATGGATTATTTATTCAGCGTTCAGAATTTTCTGAGTAAATTGAAAATTTGAATTATAATACCAATATTATGCAAAATGAAATCATATAGCACCAAGTCCACAATTAGACTTCAGTCTCCAAAATTTTACTTTTTTTTTTAGCAAAGTTATGAATACAATTCCTCATAAGTTACAATTTTTTAATCAAAGCCAGCTGCTGCTGAATCAAGAAAAAGCACATATCATTCAATCCAAAAACTTACCTATAAAAAAGAAATGCCTGGTTTCACTTCCAAATACAATTGATCCTTTCTCATCAACATCAATAAACAGGCAAAATATTGAATTTTTCCAAAATCAAAATTTATTATTAAATTACCAACCTATACCAGTTGATAATTCAATTAAAAGAAAATCAAATCAAAGTGATAAAGCAAACAAACCAGCTCAACATCAATTACATTTTAAAACAACTGATAGAGATTTAATTAAAGAAAAAAATAGAATTGCAATTAAAAAATGGAGAAACAAACGAGATAATTATATAAGAGAACTTGAAAAAGATAATGATATCCTTAAAAAGCGAGCTCTTTCTTTAAGCAACCATTTTAACGAACTTCTTGAAAAAAATCAATCATTAAACTCCGAAATTCAAAATTTCCAATCTTTTATGATGAACATGTTCAATGTTATGCCTAAAAAACATAATAATATTTAAATAATTTCAAAATACTTTTTGTCTTTAATTTCCATCATATGTACAACATTAAATATTTTTATTTTAATTAACCAATAAAATCAATATAAAACTTATATTTTATCTAATTTTCTTTTCTTATTTTTTTTCCAAAATTTAAAATCAAAAAAAAAAAATTTAAAGCATATTTGAAAATTAATAATATAACAATCAAAAAATACATAATAATGCTATTTATAATAATAATTATAAATAAATCATTAAGATATTTATTATGAAAAATTAGCGCCATTATTTTAAATTGAATAATAAAATTTTTATTTTTTCAATATTAAAACGTTAACAATTGAAAATTGAAAAGGAAGATAAATTTTAATTGATATTAATAAATGGACAATATTTGTTTGAAATTCATTTATAACAAGTCATTTTAATAAAATTCAAAATGCCACTTGGTGAAGGAAATTCCTTCTTTAATTTTAGAATGGTTGATCGAAATGCAAATGAAATCAATCTTTCTACTTTTCACGACAAAGATGTTATTGTAGTTATTAATTGTATAACTACCCAGGAAGTTGATGAATTAGCTCCTTTATATTACAAATTAGAAGACTCCTATGGCGAAAATGTACAAATATTATGTTTACCTGGAAATAGGTTCTTTTATGATGTTAAAGGAGAAGAATCAAGACGACTTATCGATTATTTAAAAGAAAAATCGCATTGCAATATTGAAGATGAAGATGGCCTTACATTTATTTTAAATAACAAAGAACATAAACCAAATAAAGAAACATTCTCATGCGTCGGAAATAATCTTAGACCAAAAGAACTTTCTGGCGAAATTTCTAAAGTATTAAATTAGTTTATTATTTTTTTTTAAATTTTAAATATCTTTGGTTTATTGATTTCACAAAAATTAATTGAAAAAATAATTTAAAATACACATATTAGATTAATTGAGTACATATAATAATAAATTAAGCTTTGGCTTAACATTTAATCATTCAAATTCGAAAAAGATAGAAAGAAAAAAAGAGATTTTTTTCATGTGATCTAAATATAATTAAAAATATATTTCCTTTTACTAATAACAAGTTCAATTATGCTTTTTTCGTTTTGAGAAAGGGGATCCGAAATCGGCGGTTATGGAAAATCGAATTCTTCAATATAACTTATATTAATAAGAATACTATTTAATATTTAATAAAATTTATTTGGTAAAAACATAATCGAATGTAGGGGTTTTGAGATATAAAAATCTTAAGAAAAAGTTTCTCATTTGAAAGCTTATTCGGTTGTATCAATTCAAATCATCTTCGCAAATTGAGAGGCTCTCTGCGAAAATACATTTATCTTTTTTTAATTTTTTAAAAACTGATTTTGGAACATTTTTATAAATATAATTATATTTATATTAAGTTATATATTAAAATTAAAAAATAAATATGAAAATTAATTAAAATATACATAATTAAAATTAAATAAAATTGAATAATACTGTTCAAACAATATTTCATATTTAAAATATATGTTTATCTTCAGATATATAGCACATAATAAAATATTTTTATATAAAATAGATATTTATTAAAGTATTTTATTTAATTATTAATATGACTTATTGACTCATTTCTTTTAAATGGATTCATATCCTTTTCTTCTTTTCTTTTGAAAAGTTTTTTTTCTCAAAAATATTTGTATGATCATTAAAATTCAAATTTAAATAATAAAATCATGATTTTTGAAATAACTCTGCATTCATTTATTTTGAATTTTTATATATGGTGTGATGCTAATAAATGATTAAAATTATAAATGGTATAAAATTTGCATCATTCGTTAAAATCTTATAAAATAAAATTTTATTTTTTCCTCTAAAATATATAACTTTAATAATATTTTAATTAATATATTTAATTTATATATAATATGTTTGAATTATTTTAACTTAAAATATTTTATTATATAAAATATTTTTTAAGATAAGCTTATTTTTATATCAGAAAAAAATTCTGAGGGCCGTTCCCATTTGTTTTGAGTTTTATGAAAAATTGTATTTGAAAAGATGACAAACAAAATTGAATTCGACTTGATCGTTTTTTTATTGAAATAATTAAGTAAAAATTATTTGTTATTACATATTAAAACATCTTTAAATGAATTCGAATCCTTCATAAAATGCTTGATTAATATCAATTGCATTTACATTTTGGCTTTTCTTTTTTAAACTTTTTGGAATTTTAATTCTTCCAAACAGAATGAAGTAGGGAGGCGTATATAATACACGATACATTTCTTCAATAATTTCTCGAATTTGCTAAATAAAAGAAGCCCAATACTCATCTTTTTGAAACACAAAATCAAATAAATCAGATGGATTGTCAAACATATCATTACCTTTACTTTCATCTTCATTTTAATTACAAAAGTGTAAATCATTTTCTGTTTTGAACTTGACCTTACTTTTATCTTCATTTAAATTACAAAAGTGTAAATCATTTTCTGTTTTGAACTTGACCTTACTTTCATCTTCATTTAAATTACAAAAGTGTAAATCATTTTCTGTTTTGATTTTATCTTTTGTAAATTTAGTTTTTTCTGTAATATCAATGACACTATTTGTAATTGGCCTAGAAATTTCATTCAATTCTTTTACAATCTTATTGATTTGTATTTTTTGGCTCTGGTTTCCACTAAAATCAAATTCTAGGAAGCCAAAAATAAAAGTTCGTAAGTATGAAAACAATTTGTTATTTTTAATTTTGAATACTCGCTTCAATTTTGATTGAAAAATCGTGACCATCAATTTTTAGAATCGATATTGCATCAGTGAAGAGTTGCTTCAAAAGATTTTTGTCATGCTCAGGCAGATAATATTCTAAAAGCTTTAGGTTAGTTAGACAAATTATGAATTTTTTCGATAATCCATATCTTTCATCATTCAAATTTGGATTCCGATATATAATTGGATCATTAGCTTCATTTGATGCTTTCATATAATGCTCATTTGCTTTTTTAATATCTCCTTCTTTCTCATATATATAGGCAAGATTGTAATCAGCAACTGCAAAATTCTTTTTTGATGATTTTTTAAAGTAATATTTTGCATTCTCAATATCTTTTGAATATAAATATAACATAAGTCCATAGTTACTTTGTGCAAAAGGATACTCATGTGATCTGATTTTTTAATAAGTTCAAATGCTTTTTTGTTATCATGAAATTCTGTGTAATAAATCAAACCGAGATTATTGTAAGCTACATATAAGTTTCCATTCTTTCCAATTAAATCTTCATAATATTTATATTGTTGTAAATTGATTATTGATTTCAAATACTTAATTGCTTGATCTAAATCAACATCAACTATTATCCCGTTAGAATAAATTTCGCTTAATCTGATACAGGCATCTGTGTTATGGTTTATTGCAGCAATTTTATAATATTTAATAGCTTCGGTATAATCTTGTGGGACTCCATCACCTTTCTCACAGAGAGTCGCTTTAAAATACAAGGATTCACTGTTGTTGAGTTTTATTGCTTTTTCTAAGTATTGTGTAACTTTCAGATGATTTCTTTCAATTCCATTGTTTTCATAATATATATGAATTAATTTGTTGCAAGCTTCAGAATTGTTTAGCTTTGCAGATAGTTCATAATAGTAAATAGATTGACTTATATTTTTCTTAACACACAATCCATAATTATAAATGTCACCTAATCTTAACAAAGCCTCACTGTTGTTGTCTTTTACCAACTTTTCATAATAAATTCTGGCTTTATAATAATCAATTGGACCACCAAATCCATTAAAATGAAAATGGGCTAAAAATAAAATTCCACTTTTTTGATTATTTTTGGCAGCTAATGCATAATACTTTTTAGCTTTTTCAAAATCTTTACAGCATCCAAGACCTCTATCATAGATATAACCTAATTGAAAAAGAGAATTTACATGATTTTGTTTGACTGCTAATTCAAATAATTCTCTTGCTTTTTTATAATCTTGCTTAATATCTCCTCCTCCAAATAAATAAATATACCCAAGATTATATAAAGCTGTAGAATTATTATCAATTTTAATTGCTAATTCATAATTTTCTTTTGCTTTGTTAAAATCAAGTTCAACTCCTTGACCATTTTGATAAAGGTTTCCTAAATTGTTGATGGCCGATGTATTATTCAATTTTTTAGCTATTTCATAATATTCTTTAGCTTTCATGTAATCTTGTTCAACGCCTCTTCCAAAGTAATATAATTGGCCTAACATTAAATAGGCCTCAGAATTATTCATTTTTGCTGCTTCTTCGTAATATTTTTTTGCTTCAGAATCACGATGCTTTATGCTTATTCCATACCAATAAATTTTAGCAAGTTTAAAAAGAGCTTTTTCATTTTTTTTATTTGCTGCCATTTTATAATGCTCAATTGCTTTTAAAACATCCTTTTCGACACCATACCCATTAAAATAAATTTCTCCCAATTCAAACATTGCATATGGACAATTCTGCTTCATTGATAATTCATAATATTTTTTAGCTTCATAAAAATTCTGCTCTACACCATTACCATATTTATAGCAATCTCCTATATTTATCAGGGCTAATGGATTATTAAATTTGGCTGCTCTTTCATAATAATATTTTGCTTTTTTAAAGTCTCTATTTCCATCAATTCCGTTTTCATATATCATTCCAAGATGTAATAATGCTTCAGAATAAATTTTTTCAGCTGATAATTCCAAAAATTTTATGGATTTTGAAATATTCTTTTATATAACAATCCTAATTGAAAAAGAGCAATACCATTTTTTGTTTTGCCAATATTTTTACCTTCATACAATCCGTTTCTTATATAAAAAGCATAAATAAGAGATATATGATGATTACCTTTATTGGCTTTTTCTTCAATAAATTTTAAAAAAAAATTCAATGCCTCCTTTAACCATGTAATTAATTAAAATGTCAACCATATATCTACCAATTGAACCAGTATTCTTTTTTTCAAATTTTCTCTAGCTTTAGTATAATTTTTTTTGACAACATCTCCATTTTTATATAACATTCCTATTTTAAGAAATGCATCTGAATTACTTTTTTCAGCTGAAATATTCACAAACGAAATATTACAAAATGGGAAATATTCACTGGCAGAAAAGTATTACAAAATGGGAAAATTATCAGGGACTTTCTTATAAAAAATATCTCCTACCTCCAACAGGATTTGTGAATATTTTTTATTAATAGTCAACTCATCAAGTTTGCCATTTGTAATACTTGTCGGTGCCAAATATTTCTTATTAAAAAGAAAATGTATCGTATAAAAAGTTTTGATCTTGCCAATATATTTCTCAATTTCTTCAGATGATTGTTTTCTTGCAAGTAAATTTTCTGTAAAAAAGTGAAGAATATCAGCTTCATTTCATTTCTGCTTTTCATCACAAACGAAATATTCACCAAAAAATAAATCAGAATTAGTTTCATCAATTAGCATTTGTCTAATTTCTAATAGACTCAACCTATCTTCAGGGTTTTTTTAATGCAATTTTGAATAAGGAGTTGAATATTTTTTGAGCAGTTTGTCATATAAAAACAATCGTCATTGGTATATATTTTATATTTTACTCATTTTTGAAAGATCAGAAGAATATATACGTTTGAAAAATGAGAGGTCTATCGGATGAAAGTGTCAGATGTTTCCGAAGAAATTTAATTATTTTGAAGAATCAATATTATCTATAAAAAAATGTAAAATAAATATTCATTAAAATGACAATTAATTAAGATTTTTTTTTAAAAAATAAATCAAAGATTATTTACAATTTCTTTTTATTTAAATCACTGTTATTTCTAAGTTTCTTCCATTTTTCATCATTAAGATGCTTAAATAAAAAGTTTAAAGTTTCATCATCTTTAACGATTGAAAGATGATCTGCAGCAGGATGAATATTTGCTAGGTTCAAGCAATTGACCTGATATGTTGTATTCCATCTGTTACACATGAATTCGAATCCTTCTCCATTAACAATTAAATCACCAGGTCCATATGAATATTTATCTTTTTTATTTGATCTGTCCAGTGATACTAAAGTATCCAGGGCTGTGTTATAAACAATAGAAACAGGAATATCGAAAGGAATTGGAAGGTGTGTAGCATAGTCTTCATTCAATTCAAAAATTTTTTCAATTGAAGGGTCACTATCAAAGATACCTGTCACTTTTAATGATCTTTTTAGGTCACGGGCAGCATAATTATTTCCATTTTCATCGGTGAAGAGAGGACGATCACCAAAAATTTCATGATTTGGAATATGAATATCTACTCCTCCAACTTTCTGAGCAGAATCCGTAAGTTCCCCTAAAAATGAAAGAAATGGAATTGTTTTGGTTAAAATCGCTACAAATGCCAAGAAACTACCGCCTATAGATGGTGCAACTAAAAAGGCCGAATCTATGTATTTATCTCTCCACTCTTTGGTTGTTTTTACAGTACAAAAATAATTAATAAATATGCCTCCCATTGAATGACCAATTAATACGACTTTTTGATTGCCATTCTTAGTATATGCTTCTTCAATGAGATTTTTTACTTGATCCCAAAAAGTTTCTGTTTGAGCCATTCCATATCTCCAATCATATGGAATTCCAAATAAGGATTCTCGTTCTACATATCCACGCTTTTTTAAAGCTTCGATCATATTAGCATAGGTAGGTATGAAATGAAGATCATGTTCAAGTTCATCAGCATAAGCAATTCCATCTAATCCACCAAAATCAACTGGTGTTAATGAAACTCCATCTTTTTCAGTGATTGTATCTGTATCATTATGATATTGAAGGCCCATATATTCGAGCACACATTTATGAAGTGGTGGAATCATTAGTACATCATTCACCCAAACGTCATCATCGTGGATATTTGAACAATACCAAAATGGCTTTCTTGTAACATTTCCATGTAAATGAGATGCCATTAAACCTGGTATCAACATAATTGGTTTAAGTGATGATGATTGGCAAAGACATATTAATACTGTTAAAAATGAAAAAGACGCAGGAAAAATCATTTTTAGCTATTTTTACAAATTGAATACTTTTTTTATCGAAATTATTTTTAAACGTAAATTATTTAGTCGCTTTTTCTTTTTTGTGTCAAATGTAAATGCTATATTTTATGTTTTTACGAAATATTTATTATTAGATTTAATCGATAGAAAATTGAGTAATACATTCAAAATGATAAGCCTTTTTTAAAAGTCCTCTGAAATTTGATAAGATATTAAACGAAAAATCAAAATTCTAATAATTTGATAACAACCTTATATTTTTAAATAACAAATACGAGCTTTAATTTCAAATAATCTATTTAATAAATATTTACAAGATTAAATTAAAAAAACATAGTTGTAAGTTTTAAATAAATAAATTATATTAATGAGTTAAAGGGAACAAATTACGTAAAGATATAACATAACTAGTCATAAAAATCAAATCAACATAAACATTTTTTTTTTATTTTTATACAAAAGTAAACTTTAATTAGACCTAAAAAAAAAAAAAAAAATCACTCGGTCATATACCCAGTTAAAGCAACAGCCAGAACAGCAGTAGAGTCAAGCGAGCTTGATTTCGGCAATGTTCTGAAATTCACAAGTATAGAGTTGATAGCTGATGGGCACATAATTTGTGCCTCGGCGAAAACAGGAAGAACAATTGAAAAGAAGTCGTCAAAAGAAATAATTGACCTACTCTCTTCAGTTTTTGACAAACTATTTATACATTTCAATGACAGGTCAATTGAAAGCTTCATCTGAATCCAGATGTCGATTGGACAGAGTAAAAATTGAATTGAAAACATACGTTTAACCGCCTTTTTGTAGTCTTCGTTCAATAACAGAGTCCTAAAACTAGTATCATACAAATCTTCTGGAATGAGGTCTTTTGAAATACTCACTTCACGTGGTGTCTGGTCAATTATTTGAATGCATTTTTGAACATAACCGTCACTGATTTTTTCAAACCACTCATTTTCATGTGAAATGTAGTACTTGTTGCAGATAAAACGAAGACAGGCACAACGAAAAATCGTGAATAAATTTCTGTCTATTTTGGTGGTAGATGTGATGTGAAAATAAACTTTTTGAATAAGATTATTAAAAAGTTGAAAATCAAATTCTTTTTTCTTTTGTTTGCTTGGATTACTCCTGTTTAAATCATCAAAATTTAATTTAGTCGGATCTTTGGCTGCTTTATTAGCATTATTTTGCCTTGTTTTGATCTTTAACATGCCCATATAATATTCGAAATCATTAAAAATTAATGATTTATTGATTTGGCTGTAATCATATTTTTTGTTTAATTTTAATTCATTACTCTCGAAATTTGTATTGGTAAAAATATAATCATTAGTATTGATTGCTTTGAGGAAAGCTGTAAAAATATTTTTATTTGATTCTATATAAGATTCTACCATTAAATCAAACATACTTTGACGTATATAATCATTTTGAACATCTACTTTTGACGAAATCTTTCGAATGACATATAATAAATCATTTTCAGTAATTTTTCGATTTTTTTCTATATTTCTAAGGTTTTTGACATAGTTAAATAAAGAGCATAATTTAAATTGGATTTTAAGTATAATCTCATCTTTGTTTTTACTTATACATTTAATAAATTCCGAATATTTTACTTGAATTGGTATATTTTGCCTGAGATTCTCTGTAATTAGTTTTTTTAAATCATCAATTGCCTGCTTTGCTCTACTATAATTTTTTTGTCGAAGAACTTGATATTTTAAAAACAAATTAAAAAATTTGTTTGAAGCATAGCAAACTTCATTGGTATATACATATCGATTAAATGAATCTGGAAAAATATTTACAGCTTTTTTGATAATTTGGTTAATACGATTCAAAATACTTGTAATTTTTTCAACATTCTCGTTTAAAAATTTTAAACATTCTTCCATGTGATCAATATTTTTTTTTTCTATTGGATTATCTGGAGAGCTTCTGATGATAAATTGGGATAAATCTTGCGAATCCATTTTGGATGAAGAATTTCTATCAAAATTTTATATTGATTGAAACTTTTTCTAATATTTACGTATATTGTTTTTTCAATTTTCAAATAAAATCAGACGATAAATCTCAAATCATTGATTTAACCATTTAAGAATTCAAAATTAGAATAATTGAAAGTATTTTTTCAGAAAATAAAATATAAGCAAAATCTATGATATAACAAAATATAGATTTGATATTCGTAGGTAATTAACATAATAATATGCTTCTATTATATTAGCAAAATCTTGACTTAAAAAATATCACCAAATTATTAATGTTTATGAGAATTATTCTCTTATAAAACTAATGAAACTTTTCTATTAGAGATTTTAAAAGAGAAACCGCAAATAAATATAAAATCAAGATATTGCTGCTCTCCAAACCCATAATGCTACAAGTTTGCTATTTTGAAAACGAAATATTTTTTATAAAAAAGATTAAAAGCTTTTTGACACAAGCTTTATGAAATACTTAAACTTTTATATGTAGTGAATTGAAATAATCACGCTGTTATGATATAGTTGGCTGATAACAACTTTTTTTTTACAATTAAAGGTTGATAAATAGAAATTATTGAATGAGGTTTAACAAAATAAAAATAACATCATTCAAATAAATTCTAGGAAGACAGTGAATTATTTTCAATCATTTAAATAAACAATCTCAATATTTTTCAATAGACCTTTTTTTCAATACATTTTTTCCATTTTTTCAAAGACCAATAAATATCATATATCCGCTATTTTATAAACCAAATATTATTTTTAAATATAATTATTGTTATATACAATAATATCTTATAAAAATTTATAATATTATTATATTATTATGATACTGAAATGCATCAATTCAGCGGATTTTTTTGAAGAAGTATGCTTATCAATTTTGATACAAATATTCAATTTTCAAATAATATAAACAAACAGTCAATATTGAATGAAGGACGATAAATTTTTAAATTCTCCCTTTTTTTTTAAAAAGCTCCTTTAATGAAATGATTTCATTAAATAAAAATGATGAATCAAGCAACAAAACCTCATTATTATTCACAGATTCAAAATGAGTCATACATGACTCAATCAAAAACAAATATGAACAATGATGTGAACAAAACATTTCCTATTATTTATAATAATACCACATTTATGGTTGATCCTAATTTACTCATGAAAACATCTTTAAAATTTAAAGAATTGATTAAACCTCATATGAAAGATAATCATTGTCGAAAAGCAATTAGACTCAAAATTCTTGGTAATGAATTCACAAACAGAAATATGGATAATTTTCTAAAGCTTGCTCAACAATCTCCAACAGATATTAAAAATTCAGAGATGGAAGAAATCTGTAAAATTTCAACTATGTTTCAAGCAGAATCGATTTATCAAAAAGCACTTTCAATTGTTCAAAAACAAGTAAATCCAGATTTTCATGTTTCACAAAAAAAATATGATGGTTCAAAAAGGTTTATATTAATAGAATCAATAAATCATGAAAATTTCGATAATATGGAAAAAGATAACAATTATAAAGGAAAAGCAAAAGAACAAAATTTAGAAAATGAGCCAAAGCCCAAATCAATCAATTATCGTGTAAAGATTAAATATCAAGCAATGAAATGCCCAATTTTTCAATTTTCAATTGATGGCAAAATATTATATACAGCAAAACATCAGTATAATCACATTTTTATCGGGGAAGGAGATGAAGTTCATATCAAAAAGACCATATCAAACCGTGTAGCAGAAATTACTCAACAACATGATCGTACAAATTTCATCAAAACAAATGAAAAGGAGTTTCAATTGAAATATAATGAATCAACAAAACCAAAACATTTGTCTCTTTCTGCTACATTTCCTCATAAAGGCAAAAATATGACATTGAATTCAAAGATCTCAAAAAAGAATATTGTCTTCCAAAATTCTAAAGGAGAAACTGTTTTAAAAATAACAAAGAAATCTTATCAGACATATGAACTTGATACACTTCAATCAATTGATCCACTAATGATATTTATCATTAGTTTGTCAGCTATTATCGGACCACATGACGAACCTTTTGGCGGATTTTAAAAATTATATAAAAAACTTTATCCATTCAAATCGGTTTTATCTAAATATTTATTTCGCTTGTATTATTTTATTTTATTTTTTTTTTTTATATAAAAATATACAACACAGTTGAGTCTCTTGCAACATCTAGAACTGATCATAAAACTTCAATAAAATAATGTATAGAATGAGGATATTATAGATTATAATAATAACGATAATTTTTTTAAAAAGTTTAACTTTTTGAAAAAAATAATTCACATTATTGCTATCGTTGTATCTTTGGTAAAATAAATAATTCTATAAAATAAGGCTTACCTATAATTAAGCTCGGAAAATTTATCTTGCTCTCAAAAAATTATTTATCCCAAATTTATCTTTTGAAAAAAAAATTGATTTTTAAATTGCACATAGTATATTTTTATGGAATAATTTCGATTGGAACGTAAAATAAATTATATTTTCAAAAAAAAAATATGATGAATTTTTCGTCAATTTTTTGGGTCGAATCATAAAGGAGTTCGAATGATTTTCTGAAAACATGATTAAAATTAAGATAAATTGAACATTTATGTTCCAATAATAAAATAGTCGAGTTGGACGGAATCTATTTGTAAAAAAGTTGATATTTTTAATTTCCATGCTTTTAGTTACTAATTTTAATAATTGTTTTTTAAAAATTCTGATTTGAGGCTGCGAATTATGGAAAACTATATTTCATTTGTATTACGTTTATAATTTTTTTATTGTAAGAGAAAATGTGCTTATAAACCCACAAAAAGTTTAACTTTTTCTTTATATAAAAGTCCACATAAACAAAATTTGAAACAAAAAAAAATATTTTCAATAGTTAAAAAAATAATTATATTTTAATCTTTTTATGGTACATAATTTTTACCGATACTTACCGCCATCCGCGGGGTCTCGACTCGGCTTCGCCTCGCTCGACGCCCGCCAGGCGGTATGTAGTCTCGGTAAAAATTATGTAAAAATATAAAAAGATTAAAAATTAATATTTTTATACATATGAAAATATTTTTTTTTTGTTTCAATTTTGTTTATACGACTTTATAAATAAAGAAAAAGTTAAACTTTTTGTGGGTTTATAAGCACATTTTCTCTTATTATACGTTTATAATTTTTTCTTAGATAAAAAAATTAACCCAATTGAAAAAAATACTAATACTCTGAAAATTCAATAAAGTATTGAATTATTAAAAATTTGAAATTGGATGTATCTTATTTTTTATTTAAGCATGATTGCTCATTTCTCATTTCTGTATTTTATATTGAAATTAATTACATGATATAGAATAAGATAAGAAAATTCTGAACAAACGTTTATAATTATTATTTTTTATTTCTCAATTTTCAGTTCAAGCCATTCTTTACAAGAAAAAAACAGATGTTTTCGATGAATATTAATTAAAATGATTTTGGTATCCATAAAAATTCTGTTAATTTAATATTATTTCTATGTTTACAGGAATATTAACAACTAATACAATATCAAGTTATTTTCCTCATATAATTAACTATTATTCTAAAAAAGAACAGATAATTTTATTTTTTTATTCAATTTACAAATATTTTATTTTATTTCCCGAACGTATTGAATTCTCAAATCAGCCAAATGATATATCTGTATGTCTTAAGAAGCCAATATATTATTTAAAAAAGCAAAGCATCCAAAAAAATGATAAACTGATATTTTAATATTATTTCTTCAAAAAAATTCAATTTTTTTTAGGAAATTGTCTTATTATGTTTTTATCTTTGTTTAAGCGCTCAAAAATTTTTTATATTTAGTTATCCCAAAAAGTGCTACATGTCATGTAGTACATGATAATTTTTCCGAGCTCAAAACCTATAAAACAATAATAGTGATTAATCAATAATAAAAACTTTCAAAAAAAATATTTTATAAAAAATAAAAACAATTCTACTCTTATGGATTTTCTAACTGCGGTAACACTTCTACAGAAGTACTACATAATTTCCCAAACATTGGCTTTGATGGCTTTGGTACTGATAAAAGAAGATTTTTTGGATTCAAATTAATCAAACTTCTTTTTGTCACAATATTTCCCAAAGGTTTTGAAACAGAGCTAAACCTGCGAAACTGGACATGTCCGTTTATGAACATTGGACGACCAACCTGAGTGAAATTATTATTATTATTCAATACAAATTTTTCTCTGGAAGAATTAGGGGATTGAGGAGGGGTTAAATCACTTCCATCTGGACTTAAATTGAACCGTGCCTTTGAGTCGACTCTTTGCGTTTGAATTTCATTTTTTTGATTTTTTACATTTGATATGTCAATTTTTAATTGAAAATCATTTTTTCTAGTACATTTTCCTACTTGTAACAGAAAACGAGATAAATATGGCATCTGTACTGTTGTTATATAATTCTTGTATAAGATATTATACGTCATTGAATAATAAGTTTTCTGTCCAGACTTAATTTCGTTAGTGGCATCAACACATTCTGTTTTTGACAATTCCATTTTTTGCAACACTTGAATTTCAGGAGCAATTTGGGCTTCAGGTTCTCGAACAAATAAATTAATTTGCTGTTCGCTAAAAGCATATTCATTTCCGTTGGAATCAGAAGTAAAAAATGGATGCTTTTTAATATCGTCAATAGAAATTCGTTGATTTGGATCTTTGACTAGTATCTTTTGAATCAGATCTACAAGATTGCTACTAATTTTATCATTATAAGCAAATGTTGGATTTGCTGAAGTAATTAAATGAAATAATATGGAGTAATTCTGATTTTCAAATGGCAATTTACCATATGTGAGTGCATACAAAATTATACCCATTGACCAAATATCAACTGAATTCCCATAATTTTGATGAGAAATAATTTCTGGGGCTATATACGCTGGTGAACCGCATAAAGTAGAGTGATTCTTACGATTATTGCATGAAAAACTTAGATCAATTAAGCGAATGTTTTTGTATTTATCAATCATTATATTTTCGCATTTGAGGTCACGATGGATTATCTGGTGCTTATGAAGAAAGTCAATGGCTATAACAAGTTGGCCAAATATGGTCTGAATTTCTTTTTCAGAAAGCGGAGCATTAAGATTTGCGTATTCGAGTAAAGTTTTTCCTTCAACATATTCCATTATGACACAATCATTACCTTGAGAAGTTTTGATGAAGTCAAAATCCTGGCAAATGAAAGGATGCATGATTGATTTGAAAAGATCGAATGAATTACGATCATTTATATCTTCATTTCCTTTTTTGATTATTTTAATAGCAACAGGATACTGTAGTTTTTGATGTTTGGCAAGGTAAACTGAGGCAAAAGAGCCTCGCCCTATTTTATTAACGATTTGATACTTCCCAAGTATCGGATGAACGATTTCCATATCAAAATAAGAATTGAATGATTGAAATTTTGTTGTAATAAATTTTTTTTTAATATTTTGTGCTAAATTAATCAGGCTAAAAGTTATTTATCTAATTCCTTTGGAAAAAGAATGAAGCTACTTTCATGATTTCTCTTAAAAGTTTTCATTGAAAACCTCTCAAAAAAATAATTGTACTTAATTTTTTTGATACAAATACTTTTTCACTCACTGTTATAATAAAACATTTTTAAAGTAAATAATCAAACTATATAATTATTGA
Source organism: Tritrichomonas musculus (assembly GCA_039105265.1). Lineage (NCBI taxonomy): Eukaryota > Parabasalia > Tritrichomonadida > Tritrichomonadidae > Tritrichomonas > Tritrichomonas musculus. The sequence goes on along the minus strand of JAPFFF010000052.1, from coordinate 1,010,706 downwards.
GTTTTCTATTTCCAAAGTTTTTAAATCGAATTCAATTTTTGAATTTATCCATATTATTCTGCTCTCAATTTTTTTTTTTGAATACATTTTACTTTTTATTATACTGATTTGTTAAAATTATCACCAATTCTAGATTAGAAGTTTATTTCAAAAAATCTTAAAAAAAAAAATATCAAATAATTTGTATTCATTTTTTTGTTTCAAAAATTGAAATATTTATTTCAATTTTTGTTCGTATATACAAAAGTAATTACCCTCACTTGTTTTTTCAGAAAAAGTCGAACTTTTCAATGTTCAAAATTGAAAAAATCTGAAAATGTTGATAGTTTAACCCAAGATTCTACAATACTTTTTGACTCAATTTAGAAACTGATGAAAATCAAATATTAAATAATATAATTAAAAAGTAATTATAAAAGGTCTATTTGATCCAACCGCTATTGAAATACATATTATTAATCAAAACATTCCAAAAATTATTGCTTTATAGCATATTTTTTTATTTAAAGATTACCAATGCTTTCATACTCTGAGTGGTTAATCTAATTTTGCCAAATCGACATTCATATTGATTCTTAAAAATTTTTAAGGAGGATAAAAAATCGAACTTTTTTGAGAAAAAAAATCGATTTTAATTTTTAATTTTGGATTAATTATAGAATAGTTGCACTTTTGAGTAGGGTTTTTAAAAACTGGTTTTTAATTGAAAATATATTTTGTAAAATATACAAAATCATTTCTATATATTATTGAATATTTTAATTTGTACTAGCTTATTACATTTAAAAATAAATCATTAATATTAATAATATAATATTATAAATAATTTGAATATATTATCGGAAATTATATCAATTGAACAAATTATGCATAGCTTAATTCTTTTCTGAATTAAATATTAATATTTATTTTATAGTTATTATATTTTAACAATACATATTGGTGGAAAAATCTGTGCTAAAATTTTAAAAACCTCTTTTTTAATAGAAGTAATCGACAAAATAAGAAGCATTTCTTATTGTTACTATAATTCAATGTATAATAAGATTTTTAACTCATCTATATCATATATGTGTACTCATTATATAGTAATGAAACTGTTTTTTACATAAAATAAACTGGAACCAAAAACTCAGTACCACCAAAGTTCTCAAAAAAGTGAAAATTCAAAAGAAATGAAGAGAAAATAAAATAAAATTGCCTCAAAAAGTGAAAATAATTGTTACTGAGATTTTGGCCGCTTCAAAAAGTTTATAAAAATAAAAAAAATATATCTAAATTATCTTAATTATTAACACTGTAATTAATGTTCTTTCCTAAGTTTCCATTTAGTATATGTGTGTTGACTTTTATGTTATATATAAAAAAAAGATCTTGATGAGAATAGCTTAAATATAGTATTGTATCTATAACAGTATTAGTTGGAACAAGTTGTAAGGAAAAGCTTTCCTATTTTTCTGTCGGATTACTAAATAAGGTAGGTAAGAATATCAAGTAACAATGTAATTTCAAAGATATGCGATTTTATAAAAGCATGACCAAATTGGAAAAATCTTGCAACTCATGGTATAATACATCGGATGTACATTTGGTGATATCGGTCTTGGGAGTCTAAATGCGATAGTTGGCCTAATTTGCTACGATTTTAAGAAAAAATATTATTAAGCATATGTAAAACTTTTTGATAACTTATTTGGTTCCTGTTTATCAAACTTTATTAAATAATTGGTAAATCTTTATTTTTGAACTTTTTGGATTTTTTACTCTCAATTTTTTTGAATGCTTATTTGTCATAATATCTTTAGAATTTTACTATTTAAGAAGTAAGTATTCGAGGTTTTTATACCAATAAACACCATTTCACAGCATTACAGGCATTATATGCTCAATAATGAAGAAGAAAAATAAACTTCGAATTGCAATTTCCAATTTTTATTAAAATCGTTGTCTAAATTTTCCTTATTTCCTGCTTTTAAGAGCATAATGCTGGTATTACCGATCCAATAAAAAAAATTGAGAGCAAAAGATGAAAAAGAAATCAATATTTAGCTTCAAATTTTGAAGAGATATATATTATCACAATTCTCACAAAAAGAACACAAATATGTCAAATGCGCTTTCACTCTTGGCTAATAAACTATAGTTTCTTCTTTTAGTATTTTATTTACTTATTTTAATGCTTTTTAGCTTTTTTAAAAAAATCCAAATTGAGAGGAAAAAATCTAAAAAGTTCAACTATTTGTGAACAAATATACAAAGAAAAAAATTGAGGGGAAAAAATCTAAAAAGTTCAAAAAAAAATATTTACCAAATAATTATAATAAAAGCTAAAAATTTGAATCAAATATGTAAAATGAATAAAAATGGTGTTAATATATCATTATTTTGAAGTTGATTAGAAAATTATAGGCTAGTGAAAATTATTATAATTATCATATAATAGCAATATTTCTTTTTTTTTCACTCAAAAAGATATCATATATCATTTCCACTTTGGAGTGAATAATATAATGGTAATAATGATATTATCTTAATTATTTACTGGATCGTTTTAAAAAGCATTTCCATTCCCCTCTCAAATAATTGAGTTTTATTTGAAAGGGGGATTCAAATTTCAGAAAAATATATATCAATCTCACGAATTTTTATTTTTTTTGACACATAAACCACCTATTATAAAGTCGGATTCAAAATAAAGGGAGACCAACGGAAACTTTCACATCTAACTCAAAGTACAGTGATATTTGAAATTATATATTTTTAAATTAAAATATATATTAAAATTAATTACAAATGCATCTCATGATTTCTTTTGTTTTGTTTTGAATAATTAGATATCTTTATTTTTTAAAAATTGAATTAATTTGAATGAAATATAAAAATAATATTTTCCTTATTTCTCAATAATCTCATTAAATGAATTTCACTTTTAATATAGTTTATTTCCTTTTCGATTCTGAAAAAATATCGAAATTTGAATATAGACAAAAGTTATGCGAACTTTATGAAGGTCAACATAACAATATCCCAGTAAAATTTCCTCCATTAAATATAAAAACAGCCCAATTAAAATTTTAAAACAGCTGTTTCAATGCATAATGAAAAAATTAATGTTTTGTAATAAAATAAATTTAAATTTTTTTTTAAGATAAATTAATACTTTTAGAAGATTTATTATCAATACAAAAAGTTATTAGCCTATTGAAAAAAATTAATTGAGCATATTCAAATATTTGAATTCAAGACATAAAATAAAACGACAAAAGCATGAATGCTTTCCATAGCATTCCTTTTCTTAATAATTTGAACAATTATAAAAATCTGGAAAAAATATGTGAAGGTGCATATGGAAAGATATATTTATGCGAGGAAAGTAATTCAAAACAAAAATATATCATTAAAAAAAGTAAAGAAAAATTAACAGAAGAAGATGAGTCTAATTTTAAAAACGATATCCAAAAAATTCGAAACCTTGATCATCCCGCAGTCCTTAATTTTCATGGTTTTATAATGTATCATCAATATCCAACTTTTGTAACCGATTACATGCCTAATAAATCATTAGATCAAATTTTAAAACTCAAAAAGAAAGATATTTCGCCATTATTTACAACTACTAAAAGATATATAATTTTCATTGGAATTGCATATGCCATGAAATATCTCCATGACAACCAAATAATTCATGGAAACTTAACCCCAGACAACATCCTCCTTGATGAGCACTTTTATCCTCGAATAAGTTTTTTTAGCTTCTCAAAAAATTATGAAAGTTCACAAAAAGTTCTAACAATTGAAAATCCAATTTTTATTCCACCAGAAACCTTAGATGATGATCGCTATTATGCTGAATGCGATGTATATTCGTTTGCACTCATCTCATACCAACTCATCACTGAAATTAAGCCAAACATAAAAGCGAAAGACAACTATCAAAGAATAAATAGAATTAAAAAAGGAGCTCGGCCAGAAACATCTATGATCAAGGACAAAAAAATAATAAATTTCTTAACAAATTGTTGGGCACCTGAAGCTGCAAAAAGATACTCTTTTAAAAGAATTGTTGACGATATTTCGAAAGGCGAATTTGAATCAGCTTTCAAAGGATATGATCAAGACGAAGTGAACCGTTACATTCAATTATTGAAAGAAAAAGAAAAACCACCTGAAACTACACATCAAGTTGCTACATATACATATTATTTGGATGTCGCGGAAGGCTACAATGGTGAAAGAAAACCTCATGAATTTACATTTCCAATTAGTTTCACGGTTAGTGATGTGATTCGTCAAATTGAAGAGGAATTTGACCACAAATATCGGTTTTCTATAATTATCAAAAATAAACAAGGTAAAAGGAATGTACTTGAAGAGGATGCCAATTTGCATGATTATTACATAGGCCAAGAAACAGATGAAATTTACGCTGCAAAACTTGATATTTATTACAAATTTGTAACCGGTGATGGAAAGTATAAAGATGATATCAAATTCAAGCTAAATGAGAAATTGAATGAGATTTCATCGTACTTGGAATATGACCCTGCCAAGGATATTTTAAAATTTACTAGCGAATCTGATTATGAGTATGATTTTCGGTACACTGATAGACTAGAGTTTTCTTACAAAGGGAAAAAATTTTCTGGTCAAGAAACATTCGAGTCTCTTCACTTCAGGCGGCACGATAATGATAGAATCATCATCAAAATAAGAAAACAGATTGATACAAATGATACAATTCCGACAAAGAAAAAGCAAAGCATTCCATACCTGTTTAAAGAGCCGGAATCAGACTACAAATGTAAAATAACAGTCAATTCTGGCCAGACAATAAATAATGTGATTGAAAAGATTAAAGAAAAAGCACAAATAGATTTTGATTTTGAATTTGCTTCATCAAAAGAATTAACAGGCGACCTCTTGTTCTTTGATTACTTTGATAATAAAAAATTCGTCATAATCAAAAAAATTGTAAATAAAAAGTATAACTTGGAAAAAAATAGCCAAAGACCAAGCAGGTCAGCCAAAGGAAGGCTGGAAGAAATTGGAAGGAATAGCCAAAGACCAATCAGATCAGCTAAATTGCAGCCAAACGTAGAGGCCAAGGGAAAACCAAATGTCACATCTAACGAAAAGCAGAATGAAACAACTAAAGAGAAGCAGAATGATCCTGTAAAAATGGATATAACTCAAGATAATCAAGATGAATCAAAACAAAAGACAACAATTGAATCAGATAAATTAAAGAAAGTTGAATCAGAAAAAGTAGAGAAAGATGAATTAGAAATATTAGAGAAAGATAGATCAAAAAGAGGAATAAAAGAGGAAATAACTAAAGAAAAGAAAGAAGAATCAGAAAAAATAAAGAAAGATGAATCAGAAAAAATAAAGAAAGATGAATCAGAAAAAATAAAGAAAGATGAATCAGAAAAAATAAAGAAAGATGAATCAGAAAAAATAAAGAAAGATGAATCAGAAAAAATAAAGAAAGATGAATCAGAAAAAATAAAGAAAGAAGAATCCGACAAAGTAAAGAAAGAAGAATCAGAAAAAATAAAGAAAGATGAATCAGAAAAAATAAAGAAAGATGAATCAGAAAAAATAAAGAAAGAAGAATCCGACAAAGTAAAGAAAGAAGAATCCGACAAAGTAAAGAAAGAAGAATCAGAAAAAATAAAGAAAGAAGAATCAGAAAAAATAAAGAAAGAAGAATCCGACAAATTAAGGAAAGAAGAATCCAACAAAGTAAAGAATGATGAAATAACCAAAGAAAAGAAAGAAGAATCAGAAAAAGTAGAGAAAAATGAAATAACCATTGAAAAGAAAGATGAATCAGACAAAGGAAAGCAAGATGAGACAACCAAACGCAGTCAAGGAGAAACAGCGACAACTGACTCAGCTATTGAGAAGCCAGACGGATTGAATAAAGATGCAACACAAGCCACAGCAAGAATTGAAAATTGTATATATAATTTTAAAGTATCAGAAGGCTATGGAGGCGACAGGGAGCAATGTGAATTTTCAATTCCCAGGACTGCAACAGTCAGCGATGCCATCCGCCATATTGAAGACGCATTTGAGAACAAATACAGCGTCAAAATGCTTAAGCAAACAAGCAAAGGCAAAGCTGTCAAAATAAGCTCCAACAGTGACAATTTGTATGACAGTTACCACAACGAAGCAGGCAAGATAATCGTTGTTAAATTTGACATTGAATACAAATTCATTACAGAAGACGGCAAGTACAAGTATGAGTCCAAATTCATGCGAGAAGACAAACTTAGTCAAATCTCGACGCATCTCAAATATTACCCAACCAAAAACATGCTAAAATTCACAAGAGAGTGGAGCCAATTCGAATATCCAGAAAGACTTGTGTTTGAATACAAAGGAAGGAGTTTTTCATCTCAAGAAACATTCGAAGCTCTTCAATACAACCAGCACGATGAAGAGCGAATAATCATTAAAATTGTTAAAGAAGAAACACCGAATAATCCATCTTTGAGTGATGAACAAAAAGTGCCAGTAAAGAATTCTATTAGTAATTCAAATTCAATTCAATTTTACGAATCTCTGTTTGAATTACAAAAAGGAAAAAAAGTCGGTTTTAAATTTTCTCTCAAATCTGAAAAAATTGAAGATTACTTTTTGTTCGTGGATGATGAATTCATAACATTTGAAGAGATTAGATCATTGGTTGCAGGACACATTGTAAAGAAAACACAGAAAGATTTTAATCCGAAGAAATTGTTTTTCTATTACAATGGAAATGAGCTTCGAAGCCACTTTTTCAAAGAGATCAAATATCAAGAAGGTCAATTTTTAACTGTTTTCATTGAGACCAGATCATTCACAGTTGAAATTGATGATAAAACCAAGACTTTTGATCTAGAAGAGAGTTGTATTACTGTTGCAGACCTGCAGCGAAAAATCAGCACGAAAAAGATGTATTTATTGAAGCATAAAAACAAAGAATTGAAGGGCGAACAGAATCTAAATGATCTAAATATTGGAAGTCAAGACATCATCACAGCAACTCTTGTTAAATCGAAAGTTTTACTTTTTAATGGGAGAATTTTTGACATGAATGAATTACATTATTACACACAACAAGACATTCTACAATGTTTCAGATCACAACTTGAAATTGACACTGAAAACTCAACTTTTATCTATGATAATAAAAAGATTGATATTTATGATTTCTCCAATCTCCCAAGTATATCCAAAGTTGAAGTTATTCCAAGTAGAACGAGAGTTAAATTCAACAACTTCGCCGATTCAAAATACAATAATTTGTTCTTCAGAGATCAAGAAATTGGCGATGTTAGGAAATATATTTATGATCGAATGATCACTACAAATGCTGTTGTTATTAAAGCACAGAACAAGCTTCTTCTCAACAATACAAAGCTTTATCAAGTTGATGGTCAAATTCAAATTGAAGAATTGACTGAAAAATATTACTCGAAAAAAATTGTAATTTCAAGGAAATTAAATCAAGTTGTTACAAATTATTTCCCTCCAAACGCAATTGGTTCTGATCTCAGAAGAATTGCCAAGAAATACATCTATTTTCAATTCTCACTATTTTATGACGATGAAGAAATTCATGACAATGACAGAATCTGCGAATTTGGAGAAGAAATTGAAGTCAAAATTGAGAAGACAAAAATTGACAAGGATGATAATTTGAATGAAAAAGTGACATTCATTATCAATAATAAAGAAAGAGTTGATTCTTTCTCTGATAAAAAAAGACTTCTTGATTATAAAAAGAGCCTGCAATTGAATGAAAATAATCAATACGTCTTCTTTTCTCATGGAAAAGTTTTCTTAGATGACAAAGACACTTTTCATCTATTGAAAAAGTTTGATGAAAAAGAAAGAATTGTTCATGTTTATCAAATTAATAATATAAACATTGACTTATTCAATCAAACCGCTAGATCTACCCAAAGATCAACAAAAGAATATAAAAAAATTGATACCATAACAATCTGCAATTTGAATGAAGACGTTAATACAAAAGTGTCTTTTGAAAATGACAGTTCTTTGATCTCCGTTTTCGATTTGACGCAAAAAGTCGGTTCTTTATTGAATGCCGAATGTGTCTCTTTGTTTATTAAGTTCGCAATAAATGGAATGGAAGACTTCGTGCTTCTCTCCGATGAAGAAGAAATCGTAAAAGTTATAAATGAAAGCGCTACAAAAATGATTTATTATAAAGTTCTGAAAGGACGAGCAACAACTCTGCGTCCAAAAGTCGTTGATAGATATAAAAATTATGCTAAAAAAGCTGGAGTCAACTTGACAAATGCTCAGATAAATGAAATGAATTCAAGAGTTGATTCAGATCAGAATTTACTCTTGAATACTCTTGATTACATTATTTATCGTTCAGCAAATATTTAATAAAAACAAATCTTTATTTTTTATTTTTTTTAATATTTTTATTAAGTAATTTTTTATTTAATAAGCAGAAACATAGGTACATTTATTCCTTGAGTGATACAAATTAAAGGAAGTGCTATTATTAAGGATGAATTCTTTAGTTTAAAGACCTCTTTTTTAGAAGATAATAAACGTCTATTTTTTCCTTAGAAATAATTAAAAATTCTTTGTGTTGTTTATTGATTTCATCATTTCTATCATATAAAGAATCTGATTCACAAGAAATAATGAAAAGATTTTTGCCATCAATTAGGTATTAAGTCATCCAAATGGTGCAAAGAGTGTTTTATTTTTCTTCTGTTTTGTGGAAAAATTAGTTTTAAGAACATTTTTGATTTCAAAACATGTTAAGATTCTTCAATATTACTGAACAATTCATCAACTATATCATATTGTACCATTATATTGACTTATTTGTGCTTCCAACCTTTTAAAATCCTGTATATCTGAGAGAGATCTTATTTGATTTCTATAAAAAACAATAATAAACGCTCTTTTTTTATTCAAATTTTATTAGAAAATATCGTCAATCTATTCAATTTAATATTATACTAATAATAGAAAATTTCAATTATTATCAAAAAAATTGAATATATTTTCTTAATTTTTTGAAAATCGTATCAATTAGTATAAGGTTAAATTGAGAGAAGTATAAGGTTTTTATAATTACTCTATATGAAATAAAATTGAATTAATTCAATTTTTTTATCTTATTCAGAATTTTGTAAACTTTGTTTTTTTATCTGCACCTCCTATTCAAAAAGAAACTTTTTGAATCAATATAAAATAAGTTTTTCAATATATTTTTTTTTAATGAGAAGTCCTTTAACTGACTCCGAAAAAGCAAAAGTATTTACTTTAGTCGAGCGATATGGGAACCAATGGACAAAGATCGGTCAGGAAATAGGTAGAAGCAAAGATACTATTAAATCTTTCTATTACAGATTTGAAGAATCGCAAACATTTTCAGGGAAGGTCGGGCGTCCACCTACATTAAATAATGATTTACAAAACAGTATTGCAGGTTACATGTTAGCGGATCCTAACCAAACCCTTAGAGATGTAGCGCCAGAATTTAGCATTCCAATAAGCACTGTTCGTGACATTTTACACCACCAAAAAATTAACTACTGTAACAAAACTCCCATTGCACCATTAACAGAGAGCCACAAAGCAGACCGGGTTCAATTTTCATCTCTTGTTTGCGCCATCCCTTACATGAACCTGTTCCCTATTATATTCACTGATGAGAGTGAAATAGAAGTTCAAGTCGACTCTCATGGCGTATGGAAGGTTATTGGAACGCATCCTGCTCAGTCTTATTTTGAGAAGCAACCCCACCCCATGTCAGTAATGATATGGGGTGGAATTGGTCCCCGAGGTTTTAGGACCTCTTTGCTTCGCTTCGAAGGACGCGTGAACGGGGAGTACTATGCCAGGTCCCTAACAACAAATGGGATATTCGATCAATGTACCCAAATATTTGGGACCAATTGGGTATGGCAAGAAGATAATGCACCCGTTCACGCATCCAAAGTGGCTCAACAGATCTTGCTACCTCAAATTCCCAATAAAATGTGGTAGCCTGCAAAATCCCCAGACTTGTCTCCTATTGAGCAAGTCTGGGGATACCTCAAAAATCGCCTTGCAGGCCAAAAATTCAAAGATGAGGAGTCTTTGTTTGCTGCTCTCCAGCACGAATGGAAGAGTATTCCTGATGACATTTTACACAATTTCCATTCAAGCTTTTGGGCCAGGTGCTATGTATGCAAACAACTCAATGGCGATAGTCTCAACGGGCACTGGAAGATGGTCACTCAGATTCACAATCAATATCGCACCAGGCTGGAATACAGGCATGACCAAATAACCGGTCAAAAACTGGTTTTCGAAACAAAATAAAAAAAATTCAATTAATTATATTTTTTTTTTCTAATAATAAAAAATATTAATTCAATATTTCAAAGACATCGGTAAAGAGTAAAAAAATATTTGCATCTCTTGTTTATATTTCAATTGCCTTTTTGTAAACAATCTTGAAATTAAATATTTTTTTTAATTAATATATTATAAACGTTATTATTATAGCTTTTATATTTAATAAAAAATAATTTTTTTAAATCATTATATAATAAGATACAATAATTTTAATTTTGAATAGGAGGTGCAGATAAAAAAACAAAGTTTAATTAATGTATTTACAACGATGATTTTTAAGGGTGTAGTTCGTTTTTCAATATCTCAGCAAATACACAATCTTGAAAAGTTTTGCTCATATAATTATGATTAATATTGATTATACAATCTTTATAAACAATAAAAAAATTATTTTTTTTGACAACTTAATCTCAATATATATAATTTTTAAAAATTGAATTTTTTAAATATTATTCTGTATTATGGTATAATAGATGGATATTTGATTAATGTATATAGTATTTTTAATTGAAGTTGAAATCAGAAGAAAATATGCTCACTTTTTCAAACTGTATTTTTTACTTATATAAAAAAATAATGAATTTTTAATATTTTTTAAAACGCATGCATAGTTTTTTATTCCTGATTCTATACTATATATAAAAGAAATTTTATTCCAAAAACTTTCAAATTGAAGGACTACATATATTTTGAAATTTACCAAAAATAAGCCAAAAATCGCAAATTTCAAAATATATGTAGTCCTTCAATTTGAAAGTTTTTTTAACCAAAATGAAAATATAAATAATTTAGGGTATAGAATAAAAAACTATGCATGCGTTTTAAAAAATATCTAATATTCATGTTTTTTTTAAAACAACAAAAAATACGGTTTACAAAAATGATCATATCTCATATTCAAATAAAAAAGTTAAAAAAATATTAGTTAAACCGTTTATAATAGCTCATTTCTAATGTTATTCCTCAGTGTCATTCAAAAATTAAGATTTGGAAAAAAGAGATATTTTGAGATCAACTTGTCTATGAAGTTCATTTTTTTTATTGTTTTAATAAAATATGTGGCATATAACAATCATAAATATATTAATATAACTATTCAAAACAATGTATATAACGAGTTATTGAAAACGAACTACACCCTTAATTGAAAATTTAAAATCATTTCACATTCAAATTATCTGAGCAATAAATGCAATTCAAAGATTATTTGGAGGAAAAAAATAATATTCAGCAAGAACTTCTTGATTACATAGATGACGAAAGCGATTCCAGCTATCAACAACTTATCCAAAAATTAGATAATTCCAAAATTGGAGAAAACCCAAAAGAACTCACCGAATTTCTTCATTTATTAGTCGTCATTGCAAATAATCATCATCGATCGCCAAATTTTTATGCCAAAATCGAAAAAATCATTGATCACTTTGATATCGAACAAACTTTTTCAAAATCAGAAATATACCCAATTTTCTCCAAAAATAGAAGATTATTGCTTTATCTTATACAAAAGAATATTCTTTCTATTGATGACTTTTTACAACATGCAAAAATAAACGAAAAACACGCATCTTTTGTAGTCTATTTTCTGCCAGAATTAAACGGTCACCTCGATGAAAAAACTGACACTTTTCTGAAGAAAGAAATTAAAAGTCAAGAAATAGAAATTCCACCAGAAGAAAGTCGAGAAAAAGGCGAAAATCACAGTTTTCTAGCAGAATTGATTCGCAAAGACGAAATCCAAGAATTCATTAAATACGTCAACCAACTAAACATCAACTTGAACACCGATATTAAACCGTCAATATGCGAAAGCAATGAATATTTGATTGGCAGAGAAACAAGCCTAATTGAGTATGCAGCCTTTTTTGGATCAATTCAAGTTGTTCAGTATTTAAGAATGAACAATGTTGAACTGAAATCAAATTTGTGGGATTTCGCAATTCATTCGAACAACGCAGAATTAATTCATCTTCTTGAAGAGCTGAAAGTAGAAATGAATAAATCTGATTGTCAACGATTAATAGGCGAATCAATCAAGTGTCATCATAACAATGTTGCTAATTACTTAATTGAAAAATACAAATACGAAGGCGATGAAAAATGCAGCCTTCAATTTTTCAATTTCATCTTCTTTCCAGATGATATTTTAACAAAGAAAAATATTTTCTTTGATTTCTGCAGGTATGATTATCCATCAACTTTGGAAATGTACTTGAAAAACAATAGCTTTGATATTAATTCAAAGATGATTTCAAAAAAAATTCATTTTTTTAATGAAGTTTTTAATTGTTTTGATTTGAATATAATTTTTTTTTTCAATGATTTATAATACAATTTCATATCAATTATTTTGTGCTAATGAAATTTCTATTCATTTATGTTTGAATCTAGTTTTATATGATTATTTGTTTGAATGATATTTCATATTTTGGAATCAAATGAAATTTCTAGAATTGATTTTAATGAGCAATTAATTCATCTTTTCCACTTTTTTATGGAATTCTTTAAAATCATATTTTATTAATAAAGTTTCAAATTGTTGTATTTTTTATCGAACAAAAATTTAAAATTTGTGATTTTATATAACTCCATTAATTACTGCTATTGAAGGTAGAAATATACAAACAGTAAAAACTCTTTTAAGTTATCCAAATATTGATGTTAACATTAAGAAAATTTTATATTCTTGATATTTAGTTTTGTTTCGATTTTTTATATTTTTTATATGATTTTAAAGTTCATCATTTTTATTCAATTTTAAATCTTATATTTTGTTCATTATATTTCATTTTTAACTATTCCAATAAAGTTTTAAATTTGCATCATTTTATTACATTTAAACGAATAATTTTTTCTTATAGAATCTCAAATTAATTTTTGTCATAAAATTTTCAAAAATCTCTTTTTTTTAATGATATTTAAAATATATTTTGTATTAATACAAGCATTTATACACATCATTTAAATAGAATTTAATCTTTTTTTGATAATTACATTCAAATTATTTGTATTTTTATACTATTTAAGTTTTAATTTTCAATTCAGTTTTACATAATTATTATATTTTAAATGTAGTTCTCAAATTGATATATTTCACATAATTTCACAATTTTAATATATTTATAACATCTCATCTTTTGCTTCTTAAATGAAATTCCAAACTTTATCAACTTTGAATACAGTTTTAAATTCATTTTAAATACAATTTCAATTGATTTTTATAAATGTAATTTGAAAATAAAACTTTTTTTTTTCATGAAATTTTATTTTAAAACATTTTATTATGCGCCTGTTCGTGTTGCAGCATTTAAAAATCAAACATATATTATCAATCTTTTATTAAATCACAAGGGAATCCAATTTGAAAAAGAATTATTCAAGGAATGCTATGAATTGACAGAAATAACGATACCTCCATCAATAACAATCATTCATGAGCAAACTTTCAAGGAATGTCGCAATTTAAAGCGAGTTAATCTTCCATCAACTTTAACTGCAATTGAAAATGAAGCTTTTCAAGATTGCAAGAATCTTTCCGAAATTTCGATTCCTTCATTAGTCATAAAAATAGGCGAGCGTGCTTTCATGAACTGTATAATCAAACAAGTTTCACTTTCATCATTAACAACAATAAGTAAAGATTGCTTTAAAGGCTGCAAACAATTGGATCACATTGATATTCCATCGTCAGTTACATCGATTGAAAGTGGCGCTTTTCATGGTTGCTCGTCTCTCAAAGTGGTTTCAATTCCTCCTTCCTTAAAATCGATCGGAAAATCAGCTTTCGCTGCGTGCACATCGATTACAGATATCACAATTCAATCACAAATCACGATCATTGAAGATGAAACATTCAGCAAATGCACATCATTGGGTCATATCACAATTTCGTCTCAAATTGTTTCTATCGGCAAGTATGCATTCAACAAATGCGGAATCATCGATTTTGTCATTCCATCGTCGGTTAGGTCGATTGGTGACTATGCTTTCAGCGATTGTTCTTGTTTAGAGAAGATTGCAATTCCTTCGTCAGTCACTTCAATTGGCGACTATTCATTTCAAGGATGTTCATCGTTGAAAAAAGTGTCAATTCCTTCTTCTGTGACGGCAATTGGAAGCGGCGTTTTCACGAAATGTTCATCGTTAGAAGAAGTCGATCTTCCTTCATCGATAACAGAACTCAAAGGGTTCTCATTTGCTAAGTGCACTTCACTCAAAACGATCGACATCCCTTCATCGGTTACAACAATAAAATACAACGCATTCAATCTGTGCTCTTCACTTGAAAAAGTGACAATTCCTTCATCTGTGAAAGTGATTGAAGACTTTTGTTTCGAAGGTTGCAAAAAGCTCACAAGCGCAATTATTTCAGCACAAATAACTTCAATCAGCTCCTCTTTATTCAAGGATTGTTCGTCGTTGACTGAAGCCTCGCTTCCTTCTTCTGTTACTTCAATCGGAGTCAACTCTTTCCGTGAATGTGTGGCACTGAAATCGATCACTTTCCCGTCTTCTGTTACTGAAATACGTGAATATTCATTCTATGGATGCTCATCGCTACAGGTTTTGAGTTTCCCTGACTCACTGGCATTGATTGGAAGCAACGCATTCTTCGGATGCTCCTCGCTGAAAGAAGTGTCGATTCCTGCATCAGTTACGGCAATAAATATCGGAGTTTTTAGGAAATGCACATCGTTGACCAAAGTAACAATTCCATCTTCGATAACGTCGATTGGAAGCATGGCTTTCGAAGAGTGCTGCTCTCTTTCTGAAGTTTCTCTTCCATCATCAACAAAAATCGAAAAATCTTCTTTTCCTCAAAATACAAAAATTACCAAAATTTAAGTAAATAAAAATCATCTTAAAGGTGTAGTTTATTTTTTAATTATTTCTTTTTTTTAAATCCAAATATGAGTAATAAAATATTTAGATTATAATTTTTTTAATGAACATGTTTTTTTTTATCCATAACTTTTTAAGTTTCAATGATTCATATCATTTTGTTTGAAAATTTTTGCGCTAGGTGGGATAGAATTAGGTCCTATAATTTCTACAGAGGAAGGAATAATTATTTTATCCAATGATATACATCCTTTAAAAGCAAAATTTCCTATTTCTTTTACAGATGATGGAATTGTTATTTGTGTCAAGAATATGCATTCACTGAAAGCATTGTTGCCAATTAAAATAACTGGAGATGGAATTGATATATTATTAAGAGATGAACAACCAGCAAAAGCATAATCTCCAATTAAAATAACACTAGATGGTAATTCAAAAATAATTTTTGATAATAATAAGCATCTACTAAATGAATAATCTCCAATTGAGGTTATTGAAGATGGAATTGTTATTTCTTTTAATGATTCACATCTATTGAAAACATTACTTTCAATCGATGTAATAGATGAAGGAATAGATATTTGTTTTAATGATAAACATTCTTTGAATGCTGAACTTCCAATTGTACAAACAGAAGAAGGAATTGATATATCTATTAAAGATTCGCATTGACAGAATGCTGATTTTCCAATAAAAGTCACAGAAGAAGGAATAGTTATTTTCTTTAATAATGAACAACCATGAAATGCATCATCTTCAATAGATGTTACAGAAGAAGGAATGTCTATTTCTTTTAATGAATCACATAAAGCAAAAACAGCATATCCTATATTAGTAACATGAAGAGGAATTAATAAGTTTTGAAGAGAAGAACAACTTTGAAATGCACGATCACCAATTTTGCTTAGAGAAGAAGGATTTTCAAAAATTATTTCAGTCAAAGAAGAACATCCTCTGAAAGCAAAGCTTCCTATGAAAGTTATAGATTTAGGAATGATTATTTTTTTCAATGATTTACAAGAATCAAAAGCATAACTTTCTATTGAAGTCATTGTGAAAGGAATTGTTACTTCAGAAAGTAAGGAACATCCACAGAAAAAATAATTCCCAACTGATGACCCAATTGATGGAATTACCATTTTTGTTAAAGAGGAACATCCCATGAAAATTCCTACTCCAATTTCTGTAATAGAAGTAGGAATAATTACTTGTACCAAAGAACTGCATTTATTAAAAATATTGTCACATATTTTAAATACTGAAGATGGAATCGACAAATTCAATAAAGAAGAACATTCGTTAAAAGCATATTTACCAATTGTTGTTACCGATGATGGAATAATTATTTCTGTTAATGATGTGCATTGACTAAAAAGGAAATCAGGAATTGATGTTATCGAATCTGGAATTGAAAATTTTTTCAATGACGAACATTTGCCAAAAGAATATTGACCCAACTCTGTTACAAATGATGGAATTGATATTTCTATTAAAGATGAACAACCATCGAAAAGATGATCTGAAATTGAAGTTACCAAAGATGGAATTTCTATTTTTATCAATGAGGAGCATTGACCAAAAGCATATTCTTTAATTGACTTTATAGAAGAAGGAATTGAAATTTCTTTCAAAGATGAACATTCATAAAATACATATTTATTAAGAGCATTTATAGAAGAAGGAATTGAAATGCTGGTTAATGATGTGCATTTACTGAATGCTCCATTTCCAATTGATGTAATAGAAGAAGGAATAATTATCTTTTTTAATGCTGTGCATTTTCGAAATGCATTATCTCCTATAAATGTGACTGAAGAAGGAATTATAATTTCTTTTAAAGAAGTACATTTCCGAAAAGCACCGCTTTTAATAGTTTTAACTGAAGAAGGAATTGTTATTTGTTCCAAACTAGTGCATTTACGAAAAGTTTCATCATTTATTGATGTTATTGAAGAAGATATTGATACTTTTACTAATGAGATACATCCATAAAAAGCTAATTCACCTATATACGTTACAGAAGAAGGAATTAAAATTTGAGTTAAAGAAGAACATCCTTCAAAAGCATAGTTTCCAATCGATTCAACTGAAGATGAAATAGATACTTCTTGTAGGGATCTCAAAAAAGAAACCGATTCTATAATATTTACAGTATCATCAAAGTAACCATAATTAATGTTTAAATCATTTTCTTCATCCAATTTTAGATCAATCTCATCAACACCTGAAAATAAAACAGAAATTGTAAATTGATTTTCAGCAAACTGAGAGTTTTTAAGTTCAAAAATATTTTCATAATTTTCTTGGAATGAATCAGATGGATATTTAAGTTCAACAGTGAACTGTTGAAACTCCTTTAAAAGATTAATAAAATCACTACTTTTTAAAAGAGAATTAATTAAATTTGAAAGTATCTGAATCCTATACTCATTACTTAAATGTATCAACTTTTCATCACTTGGTGAAACTATTGTAAAACATTGATTTGATTCAATTGCAGTATAGTTCAATAAATAACGAGTAATATTGCTAATTTTTTTGAAATAATATTTCATTTTACAACTAAATATATTTGATATCTCATTTGAAATTTGTTGCTGTTCTTTTAATGAAAGAGCGTTAAATTGACCAATTGTCATGTTTTCTACTTTTTTATCATTGATCTTCAATTTATTTTCATCCATTGATTTCTCTTTTAACTCATTATTTTGTGCTTTTAATTTTACATTTTCTTCTTTAATCAACTGAATTTCTTTTTTCATTAATTCATTTTCTTTTTTAAGCTTTAAATAATCAGCTTTTGTTTGATCATTTTTTGTTTTTAAATCATTTCTTTCAATTTCAAGTTGCTGTTTTATATTGTTTAAATTTTCATTTTCAAATTTTATTTGGCCTATATTTTTTTTAAGTTGTTTATTTTCTTCTTTAATTTTTTCAATTTCTTTAGGTTCTCCATCAATGATAGTATCAGATGATTCTGCTTCTTTTAAATCTTCTATAAATTCACGGACTTCATCTTCATCAATTGTTTCATCAAAATATGAAAAATCTTCAGTTAATTGTTGAAAAATCTCATCAAAAGAAGGCCTTTCTTTCATATTTTGATTCCAACATTGAGAAATCAAATTCTTCATTTTTTCAGTAATTCCATTAATAAATTTTGGCCTTGAACCATTAGATATTTTATTTAAGAAAACTTTTAAAGATGCCGATTTTCCTCCTTCAGAAAATGGCTCAATTCCAGTTACAATTTCATAGGCAAGAATTGCAAAAGCATAAACATCAATGCTAGAAGTGTAATGTCCAAAATCATCATCATCTTCAAGCAATTCAGGGGCCATATAAAGAGGGGTACCAATTTTTCCTGTCATCGATAATTGCATTGATCTTGTTATTGATTCAGAAAAGCATTTTGAGAGTCCAAAATCACATATTCTTGGATAATAATTTGAATCAATGAGGATATTTTGTGGCTTTAAATCTCGATGAAGAATTCCATGTTTATGCAAATATCTCATTGCATCAGCAATTCCTAATAAACAAATATATTTTTTGGTGGCATTCCAATCAGGATCTGCAATTGAATTTTTTTCTTTGTCAAGAATTCCTTTTAATGATCCATGTGGAAGATATTCAGTTAGAATTGTTGGCTCAAGTTTACTTGGATCATCAAAAGAATGAAAATTAATTCCAAAAAATTTTACGATGCAAGGATGATCGAGCTTATAAAGAATCAATGATTCTCTTAGTAACATTATTTGATCATGACTACTAAACATTCCATTTGCATAAATCACTTTTGCTGCATATTGTGTCATATCGGACAAACGATTAACTACATAAACTTTTCCAAAAGTACCTTCACCAAGTTTTAGGCCAGTGAGTTCATAATTTGATGTATCGAAAAATGCACCTTCAAATTCCATTTTTATAAAATGTGAAAGGGCCTTTCAATTTTCAATGAGAGTTTAATAATAAAATAAAAATGCCGTATAAAAAAAAGTGACAAAAAGGTTAAAATTTTGATGTAATATTTAATGGAAAAAAATGTTAAAAATATTCCTATTTCTTCATATATATATATTGTGGGAAACTTCATTCACCAATCATATTGAAAATTCCATTCAGAAATTGTATAAAGAAATTTTTGATAAAATTCACAGAAACACTTTCAATTTTTTCAATAATGTTCAAATTAATTAACAAATGATTTGAATTAATTCTTTCAAATATTTAAATTTACAGTACCATCGGGCAAGTAACTTTATTTGCCAGAATGCTATTCTAACAAGCTAGAATTTTATTTTTATTACAAAATGTCCACATTTTTGGTTTTCTGTTGAAAGAATTAAAAAAAGCAAATTACCAATTATTTGCAGCTCATTTTTCCCTAAATATCTACTTTTCTATTCAGAGAAAACTTATTACTTGATAAAGATAAAAAATTAATTTGATTTTTTAAAAATAAAATATCGATATTTATTTTGTAAAATTGAAGACGATTTAAATATGATCAAATTACTGATTTCAGACGGTGCCACCAATCCAAGAAATCTAAGCAAAATTTTTAACATTTTTATATCTCATCATATCAGTTAAAATAAAACAATGAAATTTGTTTAATATATTTCTTTATCATGAATTAAAAAGTTGCTATTTGTACATTTGATGGGATGCGAAATCTTATCTTAATAGATAATGTAATTGTAATTTGTGTTAATGATGTACATTTATTAAAAGCATAATCTCCAATTTCAGTTACAGATGATGGAATTGTAATTTGTATTAATGATGAACATCCTTTGAAAGCATTGTCACCAATTGAAGTTACTGATGATGGAATTGCAATTTGTTCCAGAGCAATATAATAAATAAAATAACGATTACTAATTATTGTAATTGATGGTGGAATTATATTTTTTTTATTACAAGATTAAATTTGACTCAAAATCATTATGATGACATTTTATTGATTCATTTAATCATTGATTAAATTTATCAGTTTTAACAATTTGGTTCCCATACTTTTTTTAACAAATCGTTTTAATTTACATTTGCTATGATATTGATTTATTAGCATCATAAACCATGACGTTATTTCGATTTTAAAATTGAATGAAAAACGATCATTTTTATGAATTTGTAAAGCTAATTTTTAGATTCTATGAGATCTCAGAAACGTCCCACTGAAAGCTACCGTGGTACTAACTTTCCGTTTCCAGTTTATAAATATTAAAAAAAAATGTTTTAGTAAAATATTCATATTATATAATACTCTTTAGTATATATTAATTTCAAATGATTCTTCTTACTGAGATATTTTTGCCAACATTGCATTTCCAAATGATTGTATATATGCTAATGCGTAGAATGACTGGCAATATCCATGTTGTCGTAATTCTGCATCTTGATTTTGTTTTGATATTTGAACTCCTGCTTCAATGACGTCTTTTACAACTATTTTAAATTGATCCAATTTGTTTGTTAATTCATTAATTAGAATTTGTTATTGTTCAATTTTTTGGTTTTGTTCATCAATGATCCTTTTATTTTCTTCAATCATTTGATTCATTTCCAATACTTTATTTTCTAATTCTTGAAACATTTTAGGAAAATGATTTTTTTCTCTTTTTTTCCAAAAATTTTGAATTTTGGATAAATTTCATATTGCATTTTTTTTTTTTTTTGAATTCATTACATTTGTGATATCATGAAAAAAGAAATAAAGCTGTCCAAGTAAATAATTTGTTTTTTTGGTCAAAAAAAACTAGAATAGAAGAAAAAACTCATTTTGTATTGTATTACATTGTGCAATGGCAGTTTTTATTTGTCATGATCACTTGAAAAGTACATACCTTAATGTTACACAAAATAAATTTCTCAACTTGAACAAAAAATGATCTTATTGCTGGTATAAGTGACATCAAAAAAGATGAATATGATGAAGTAATGAAACAGCTACCTTTCCTCCATATATCAAACAAATACAAATATATGATTTCGTTACATGATAGGAAGATTTTTTGGTTTCAGACCTAACTGTGGCGAGCGATTCCAATTTTCCAATTTTTTTTAGTTACATTTTGAGACCAAACAGTCAACTGCTTAAAAAATCTTCAGATCAAATTTGTTTAAATAGACCAAAATTTTTTGCTTCAAAGAAATATTTTAAACAAAGCTGGATTGGATTTGATGATTATTTAAATATCTATTAAAAAAAAGTTCGATATGAGAAGAATCATTCAATTTTATATTCAAATCCTTCATAAAATAATACATTTATATTTTTTCTTTTGTCAATTTGTTTGGATTTACTTATGTCTATTCTTCCAAATAATATTCGATAAGGCGGCGTATATAAAATAGATTCCATTGTTGATATAATATCAGAAATGAATTTAATAAAAATTGTCTCTCTTTTATTATTTTTTAAAACAAAATCAAAAAAGAATCCTGGGTCATCAAAAACGACATCTTTTTGTAGTGCGTCATTGCATTTTAAGTGTATTTTTTCATCACAATCATTATTATTTTTTAAAAAGTTGACTTTTGATTGTGATTTTTTATTATCATTTATTAAATTATTCTGATCATTATTTCCTATGATATGGTATTTATCTTTAAGGTTAAAAAGAGGAAATTTTAGAATGAAATTTTTGATATATAAAAAAGAATTTTCATCATTACTTGAATAGTTAAATGAAAATTCATATTGCAACTCTTCTCCTTTTTTGTTTAATGTCGATATTATTTTTACAAAGTAATTTTTCATTTTTTCTATACATGACTTTGTATAATAGTATCTGATAAGTTTAAAGTTAGCTAAACAAATAATGAATAATTTGGAAATTTCATATTGTGTGTCTTCAATTTTGTTTTCATGAAACATTAAATCTTCTTCTTCATATTCTGAAGCTTTAATATAATTAGCAATTGATTGTTCAGCTTGTCCTTCTTTTTCATGAATATACCCAAGATTATACTCTGCAAGAGCAAATTTTTGCTTGGATGCTCGCTCAAAATAGTGTTGGGCTTCTTCAATCTTATCCAAAAACAATTGATTTATAAGGCCATAATTATTTTGTCCAAACGAATATTCAGCAAATGCTGATTCTTTAATATATTTGATTGCATTATTTATATCCTGATAAAATACTATGTAAATTAAGCCAAGATTATTACAACAACAGTATTTGATTAAATTATTTGAGGTAATAATGAACATATATCCATTATTATTCTTTGAAGTTTTATACACGTCTTTTGATTTATTAATACTTTTTTCGAAGAACTCAATTGATTTTTTTATATCAATATCAAAAAACTCACCATTTGAGTAAAGATTTCCCAATTGGTAAAAAGCATGAGAGTTGCCTTTATGAGAAGATAATTCATAATAACATACTGCTTTTAATTTATCTTTTTTGACACCTTTCCCTGTTAAATAAATATTCCCTAGCTCGTACATGGCTACTGAGTCTCCCAAAATTGCTGATTTGTAGAAATAATTATGAGCTTTAAAATAATCTTTTTTAACATTCATGCCCTCATAATAAATATTTCCTAAACTTAAAAGAGCATAGGAATTATTCTGTTTTGCAGATAGTTCGTAATATTCTATTGCTTTAGAACAATTTTTTTCTACACCTAATCCATTAAAATATAAACCTGCCAAATTTACATATGCTTCAGAAATATTATGCTTGGCTGCTAATTCAAAATAATACTTGGCTTTTAAGTAGTCTCTTGGAATTCCATATCCATTAAAATAAAGATATCCTAGATTACAAAAAGCAACAGGATGATTTTGCTTTGCACCAATCTCAAGATAATGCTTTGCTTTTGAAAAATCATGTTTTCCACAAAGCCCATGCAAATAAATAATTCCTAAATTAATATAAGCAAATATATTTGCATGATCGCTCCTTGATATATAATATTCATAATATTCTTTAGCTTTGCTAAAATTTTGCTCAACTCCAAATCCTGATATATAGAGAGTTCCTAAGTTAAAAATCGCATCCATATTTCCTTGTTTGGCACCTAATTCCATGTATTCAATTGCCTTTATATAATCTGACGGAACTATTTTTCCTTCCAAATAAAATACTCCTAAAGATGTATATGCCTCTGAAAAGCCTTGTTTTGCTGATTGTATGAAATATTGTAAACCTATTGAATAATCATGATCTTTGAAATCATCATTGATATAAAGCCTTCCAAGATTATACAAGGCTGCTGGATCTTTTTGTTTCGCTGCAAATTCAAAAAAATATTTTGCTTTTAAAAAATTTTGTTCAACTCCATTACCAAATAAATACATATTACCTAAATTAATAAATGCATATGTATTATTCAAACCACAAGATATTTCGAAATATTCTTTAGCTTTATTCAAATCCTTTTTAACTGAATATCCATGTAAATAAAACAATCCTATATAATTAATAGAATTTGAATCACCTAAATTCACACCTAAATCAAAATAATGTTTAGCTTTTATATAATCTTTTTTTACATTTATCCCATTAAAATAAATTAATCCAAGGTTAAAAGTTGCTCGAGGATTATTTAAATTTGCTGATATTTCATAATACTTTAAAGCTTTTGAAAAATTTTTTTCAGCTCCTTCTCCTAGCATGTATCGATCACCTAGGCACAAATAATCATCCGAAGAGATTTTAGAGCTCAAAAATGCGGCGATATTTGTTTGTTCAATGTAATCATTGAAATCTCCAAGAAATGATTTGTCAGCTATTATAAATTCATGAAACAACTCTATTGCTTTTAGAATATCCTGCTTAACACCTAGACCATTTAAGTAAAGAGTTCCTAATACATGAAAAGCTTTTGGATATTTAAGTTTTGCTGATAATTCAAAATATTCTTTTGCTTTTTTATAATCTTGATATCCGTATAATTCATTTGAATAAATACCTCCTAAAAAATATGCAGCAATTGGATCATTATGTTTGATAGCTAATTCTAAATAATACTTTGCTTTTTGTATATCTATATTAATACCTTCTCCTCTAATATATAAAAGTCCTAAATTAGTAAGTGCGTCTGAACAATTGTGCTTAACTGCTGTTTCATAATATTCTTTTGCTTTAAAGCAATCTTGTTTAACTCCTTTCCCAGTCTCATACATGACTCCTAAGCTTAAAAAACTCTGAGGATAATCTTGTTGAGCTGCCAATTCTAAATATTTTTTGCCCTTTTTATAGTTAAGATCATCTGGAAGGCCAATTAATAAATATGATCCTAAAACAACAAGAGCTTGAGGATTATTTAATTTGGCTGATAATTCAAAATATTCCTGTGCGTTATACATTTTATTATCCATTACTAAACCTTTCACAAACATATTGCCTAATTTAAAGAGTGCATCTGAATTATTAAATTTAGCAGATAATTCATAATATTCTTTAGCTTTTAAATAATCTTGTTCAACGCCTTTTCCATCGAAATAAAGATCACCGATTTTTAAAAGAGATTTTGAATTATTTAATTGTGAAGATAATTCATAATATTCTTTAGCTTTTAAATAATCTTGTTCAACGCCTTCTCCATCAAAATAAAGATCACCAATTTTTAAAAAAGCTTTGGAGTTATTTGACTTGGAAGCAAGCTCATAATATTCTTTAGCTTTTACATAATCCTCCTCAACGCCCCTCCCTTTACGATAAAGATCTCCTAACATTAAAATTGCTTTGCAATTATTTTCTTTGGCAGATAATTCAAAATAATATTTGGATTTAGAATAATCTGGATCAAAACAAATACCATTGTAGAAAATCTTTCCTAAATAGTAATAAAAAATTGAATTGTTCTTTTCATTTCTTAGTGAATACATTTTGTGGAAATTATTGATAAATTTCAGATATTTAAACAAAAGCCTTTTATTATTCGCTAGAAACAAGATAATCTCAGTAAAATATTGCGTTAATTCATGTGTACTCATTTGACATGAATATTTCTCAAGATAATCAAATGAATTGATTTCTTTCATGAAAATTTCTTCAATCTGTTTAATTGTTAATCTTTCTTTTGGATTGTATTTAACGCATGATTTGTATATGTATTGAAAATTATTAGAAGCATTTTCCAAAGTCGGAATATCTTCTTTTTGTAAAAATGAAATGATTGATTGATTTTTTTCAAACATATTTTTCTTTTCAAAAACAAAATATACAATTGCGCCAAATGAATAAATATCAGATGAAAAAGAAATCAGTGAGCACTCACCCATATATTGTTCTGGTGAACCATAAATTGGTGAAGAAAAATCGGTTGTCAAATCAGTGTTATCTTTAGTCAACTCTCTTACTGTTTCCAAATCAGAAATGTAAGGAAGATAATCATGATCAAGAAGAATGTTTTGAGGTTTTAAATCTCTATGAATTAGAGAGTGTGAATGAAGAAATTTGATTCCTTGAAAAATACGGACTAAAGTCAACTGTAAATAAATCTCATTTACATCATTGTTAATAATGTAATCATTAAGTGTTCCGTTACTCATAAATTCATAAACAAGGCCATTTATTTCCCCATTTTTTCTCATATATCCATAAAAGTGGGTGATGCATGGATGTGTGAAATTTTCACAAAAGTAAGATTCGTGCTTTATATTGGTGTAATTTGCCAATATTTTAATAACAAAAAGAAAAAGGCTTTCTCGATGAATCACCAAATAAAAAAAAAAGAATTACTTGAGTTTGCCTTCCCAATTTCTTTTAAGGTGATGAAATCTTCTTTTGTAAATTCATAAATCTTTGTGTTTTGATATTCATCTTCTTCTGTTACAATTTTTTCGTTAATTTCATTAATTATTTTTTTTGTTTCTTCATTTTTATATGTTTTTAAAGCTTCGGCAAGTTTCAGTCGAATATCATCTCCAATATAATTGTTGTTGGGATCAAATTTAAAAAAAGAAGGATCCTTAAAAAAATGTGACGGATAAAAAAATCTTCCAATCAAGTAACCTAAAATTGAATGTAATGTTAAAGTAATAAAAGAATTATTTTTGTTTCTCTCTTTCTGAAAAATTTTACAAAAATTCCTGATTAATTCTTCAAGAAAACTTGATTTAGCATTGATTATCGTTGAACTTATTTTTGCAAATATGTCATTCATAAATGCCACGTTAGCTTTTTTTATGATGACGCATTTTCCTTCAACTGTAATAATACAATCTGAAACGGTATCGTTAGAGCTGGATTTGCATTTAGAATACTGGTAAATAATTAAATTATGGTTTCTCAAAAAGTTTATTAGAAAATCATTGATAAGAACTTTATTATTATCATCTAAATGAAATAAAAAGCAAGGAAAATAAAAAAATGTGAATTGTGCATATATTTTTTTCATTAGTGAATTCGTAATTTGATCTTTTAGTTCTTTATATTCGTTAGGAATCTCTTGGAATGAGATTGTTTGCATTTAGATTTTTTAAATCTTGATCGTTAAAATTTATAAAATTTTATATTAACTTTTTGAATGATATTTAAAATTTTTAATTCAAAAAGTTATATATATATAAAAAAGCTAGTTTAAGTTCGGAGAATTAATTGGTAAAAATATATTTCAAGTAAAAAAACATTAAAATATTATTATATTATTTCATTTAGATTATAATTAATTATCATTCGGCTCAATAAGTTTTTCAAAAAAAAAAAATTATCGCTTATATATCGAAGAAGTACCTGTCGTTTCCACTCAATCACACCCCAAAATTGCAAATTTTAATGTAACGGTATCCAACGTTGTCGTG
Organism: Tritrichomonas musculus; assembly: GCA_039105265.1. Taxonomy (NCBI): domain Eukaryota; phylum Parabasalia; order Tritrichomonadida; family Tritrichomonadidae; genus Tritrichomonas; species Tritrichomonas musculus. Next base: position 983,699 of record JAPFFF010000052.1, on the reverse strand, counting down.
GTCATTTTTGCACCAGAAATGCTGACCAGTGTTGCGCCTGTTCATTTCAGCAACATTTCTCTTGACATCCGAGTATCTCCATGATTTCCAGTCTTTTGAAACAAAGACATCCCACAATTTGGGAAAATATTTCGTGTCTTCAATTTGACGTGTGCAGTGTGTGAGCTTGCAAATCGACTTTTCGATCCTTGAAGTCAAAAACTAAACTGAATCCATTCTCGTTTGCAAATTTAAACCAATTTTGCTTCCCTAAAAATAGAATTGAATTTTTTTGGTTTGGCTATACTTCCCTAATTCTCAATAAATGTATTTATGTTTTATTCAAGTAAAAAATTAAGAGCTTTGTCATATTTCTTTTAAAAAAATTGAGTAGATGTCTTATTTTTGCCCCTTTAATTGTAAGAATTTTTTATTATGAGTTTGTACAAAAGTTTCTGTGATTTTTGTATTCACTTTAAAAACCATAGTATTAAAATGCAAAATAAATATTTACAAGATATCTTTTATATGTTTAGTTTTTACTACATAACAGATATTCAAAACAAAGATGAGATTATACAAGTTCAAAATGAATCAAAAATTATGATAATAGATGAATATCAAGACACAGACACCAATAAATATTTTTTCGCCTGCTTTGATTATAAAATAATAATCTATCAGAATCAAGAGACTTTAAATGAATTTTTATCCAAACATCAAGATTATGATAAATATTTTTTAAAAAGGAATCCCATTACAGGTTTAAAACATGATGATGACATTTTTATGTATGAAATTAATAATTTTTGTGAAAAGTTTGGAATTTTCAATAGTAACCTTCAGATGTTCTGGCGACTTATATACAGATGCATAAGTGGATTTTTAATCAAAAAAAGCTACAAAAATCATCAAATAAAAAATCATAAAAATTCAAACAAAAAGTTTCTTGAAGGACAAGAAAAAATTGAATCAATTGACCGTTTTATTATTTTGAGAGAGATTGGCAGAGGATCTTTGGCTTCTGTTGACTTAGTTTATTATATTAAAAGAGAAGAACTTTTTGCATTGAAAATTCCATACAGTTCGTTAGAATCAATTGAGAGAGAGCGACAGAATTATTTGAATATTGAATATCCTTTCATTGTTAAATACTTTGGCTACATTGAAAGTAGTAGAAGAAAATGTCTTCTTTTTGAATTTGTTGATGGTAAAACATTGGATGAATATGAAGTAAATAGTCTTACAAACAATGAAAAAGTCAACATTATTTGGGAGTTGCTTAATACAGTTCAGCACATTCACTCGCTTGGATACATTTGTCGTGACATTCATTTTAAAAACATAATGATAAATGAAAACAAAGATGCGATTTTTATTGATTTTGATCGTGTAATTAAATTTGATGAGCAAAAAACATTGGACTTCTTCCAAATATTTCTTCCAGAACTTGATAATGAAGGGAAATTTGATTATAAGTCTGATGTCTTTTTAATTGGATGTTTGATTTTTTTCGTACTTACTGGGAAAAAATTGGATTTGAAATGCCAGCAAAAAAATGATGAAGAATTTATTTTTGATTTATCTTATTATCAATTAAGAAAAGAAGAAGAAATGTTATTAAAATCATGTTTTCGTTTCAATAAATGTAAACGACCCTCAATTAATCAATTGATTTCAACTTTTAAGGATAATTTTCTATCAAATATGCATTAGATGCTTATTGTTTTTTTCAGGAAAAAAAGTATATTTCAATTAATTTCGAATATACAAATACATTATTATCCATTATCTGCTAATCTAAAAAGTCAATTACATAATAAAATACATAATTACTTATTATTTTTGTAATCATTTTTATATTCTTTATGGATCATAAATAAACAAATTAATAACTTATAAAAAAAAATTCATAAGTATTTATTTAATTATCATTATTTAAATCACAGGTCCAATAGGATTGTAAATAATAAATTTTTTTAATTATTAAAAGAATTATCAGAATAATAATGATGATTTTTCATCAATTGAAAAAATTGAAGACGAAAAAGATGTCATTTTATCATAATCAAAATGGCAAAGCTTAAGTAGAAAAAGATTTTGCACTTTTAGGTCTATCAGGTCTTACACAGGTTTATTATTTCCAGGACCACAAGCCTCAAAAAGGATTTACAGAAAAATATTTATTTTATATTAAATCATGCAATTACTCTGGAAATGCTACCTTAAATTTCGGTGTTTTTGACTATTATATCACAAAAGGGGACAAATTTTATCAATAAGACAAAAAATCAATTGTTTCTGTAAAATGCAATCAAAATCAATCATTAATTTGACTGGCTCCAGTGTCCCGAAGAATTCAAGTGATGAAAATGCAATGTTACTATTACCGCCAGATGTGCTGCCCGTTGATCTAAGTCTGACATATCGGTAGCTCTCGCTTGATGATAAACGAGTTCCAATTTCAAATGTGTCACTTTGGTTTCGTTTTGAGATGCTCGTAACATTCTGCCGCGTGTCAATCGTTCGCCAGTCGTTCTCATTCCCTGTGTTCGAAACTTCAATGCACCAGTTCACTGGATATTGTTGATCACCATCACTGTGGTTGCTCGGTGTCTTGATTGAATAATGCGTTGGTCGAATCTTCTTGTCTTTGAAGTCAATCTGGAGCCAGTCAAATTTAGAATCAGAATGGAAGAATTCGTCACTGTCAAAGTCGACTGCATATTTGGCATAATGCTGATTTTCTGTTGAAGAAGCAGTGACAGAGACGATTCCTTCATCTGAAATGTTAGTCTGGCGGTTTCCACGCAAGTGGCTGATGATGCCTGCGAAACGATGTGATGTGTCTCCATCGTATTCAAATGTGTTTTGATCTTTGCGAGTTGTGAAGAAGCACTCGCAAAGATTCTTCCAAATCGTGCCTGTCATCTTCGTGTAATCAAATGTTGAAAGGAATTCTCTGAATTTGTTTTCACTCAATTTTGTGAGGTCAACTGTTTCATACAATTCATTATCTGAAAGTTCTTGGTCGTCTTCCATACATGAAACAAGTTCGTTGATCATGTCAATCAGCAGGTCTTCGTCTTCAATGTTGAAGTGATCGTTTCTCAGGATTGAGTAAATCATTTTCAGTGGAAGTTTTCTTATTCGCTCGATGTTCTCTGTCGAAATATTCGACGCAATCTCGTCAATCAGATTCGTGCTTTCAAGCGAAAATGAGTCACCGCCAATTCCATTGTAAAGAAAAAGTTCTTCAATTTGATCTTCAACCGTTTTTTCTTTGTCGTTTGAGGCACTCATTAAATTGAATAATTCTTCGTTACCAAGAAGAACTGACAAATGGCGAACATTCGCTTCGTTGTCTTCTTCGATATCAATATTTTCGCCGCGCATCATTCTGCTCATCATCGCTTTCGTCGTTTCGTTCAGAACATTTTCAAAAATCGTCGTTTTCTTTTTGATGTTACTCAAAAGTTCTCCAAAATCAAGATAATCGATTGTTGGGTCGCATTGATGGATGTGAGATAGGCCATCATTTGATGAAATTGCTTACATGCTCAAATCAAATCCTGATTTTATATTTAATAATGCTGATTTGAATGAACTTATTAACTACAGTGAAATTGCTGGTGAAAAGTATACCCATGTTTTCACCTTTGACTGTGAGTTTTTCACTTTTGTTAGGTTTATTCAAATCATATCACCTCATTATAATTTGAATGGATTTTCAGAACTAGATGAAGTCACGCCATCAAAAAAGAATTGTCATATCATGTTTAACAATTTCGAAGAAGAAAAAATAGATTTAGCAAATGATAAATATATTTAATTATCTTTGTTCAAATTATGCTTAAGATAAACCAAATGTTTAGGATTTTGAAATGAAAATTTGGTGATAATAGAAAAATTATTTTGTCATTTCAAAAGGTCAAAAAGATGGTGATTTTCTAACTCAAAAAGGTCAAAAAACACATCAAAATGATAGATACACACCGATATTTTTTATTTTTTCAAATTTTAAGGTACAAATCCAGTACGTTTAGTAACCGCAATTTTTTTTGACATTCTCAAAGAATAAGATGACATGTTAAATAAAAAACGATTATTTCCACCCATTTCATATAACATGTCATAATGTTTATTTAAATTGTAAAATAAGTGTCAAAAACAAACCTAGTCAATTTAAACTTTTTCAGAGACATGCAACTATTCAAATAATAAACGTTCTCCTATTCAAAAAATAACGTACTGGATTTGTACCTTAAAAACTTTTTATAAAAATCAAATTTTTATCATTTTTTATCATTTCTCATGAAATAATTAAAATAAAAAAAATATTTGAGATAAGTTATAATACATTATTTTGAATTGAATAGAAAATTATATCAAAATTCTTATTTTCGTTATATAATAATTCTTCAAATTATCTAAATTAGTCTGATCTAAGTGGAAGTGCAAAAAATTAAATAAAGAGCGTTTGAACTTTTTCGGTTGAATTGATTTGAAATAACATTGAAAATTGAAGCCTAATTAGAAAGTTAAAATAAAAATTTATTTTTATTATATAATCTTGTTATGATTATTATATAAAAAGTAGTATTCTATTATTATAAAATATATAATATATGAAAATAATATAATTCTAAATAAAATTAGCAATTTCTTAAAATTAGTATTGAAGAGATTTAATAACAATAAAATAAGCAAATAAAATTAATCATTTTCACTCTTTTTTGCTCTATCAATGATTATTGCTTTAATGGCAAGAATAAATTATTAAAAATGTAGTTTATTGTGTAATTATTATTTTATATCATAAAATATTTAAGTCTAAATTTTCATCTTAAAAATAAAATTCATCAAGAGTTGGTAACTTTTATCAAATCAATTTAGCAAAGGCACTTAAGAAGCGCTAGAAATAATGGAAGTAATCACTCCAATGAAAATCAACTTTTCGAAATATTATATGAGATGAAAAATATAACAACTATATATAAAGATTTTAGTGATTAAATGGATTAACTTTATTTTGCAAATAAATAGACGCATCAAAATCAACTTTTTGAGGGGAAAAATTAGATTTTCGTTGAAGTAAGCTAAATGAAAAGCACATCCAACAATATATATTAATATAAATTGATACCATCTAATTTTTTTCATATGTCTTAAAATCAACAAATTAAATTTGATCACAAGATTAAGGAATTTGAGTTAAATTCATAAAATGATAGAGGAGCATCTAATATTCATAATCCCAGAATTTGAGTTTCTAAAATTGATTAAATTGATGAAAATAAAGGCAAAATGAAGTAAAAAAGTTATATAACATTTTGGTAACGATCATGTTTTGAATATCTGAAAAAAGTATTATCGGTATAATGATATCACTTATGATATGTTTCATAGAAAATATTTGAAATAAACATTTAACTTTTCCTTTCAAAAGTGAAAAACTCACAGTCAAAGGTGAAAACATGGGTATTTTGAATGATGAAGAAAAAGAGCCAGGAAAACAAAAAGAAGCGTTAGAATTAGATTCAATTCAAATTTTAAGCACCAAACAATTAATAAAATATGATGTTCCTAATGTTAAAGAACGAATAAGTGAGCATACAATAACAGCATTTAATAGAGTTATTGAACATGAAATGAAAAGTATGTCAATTACCAATTATTTCATAAATTTAAATGACTAATTGTGTAATTTGTTGGAATGATATTGTGATTTTTGAATTCAATGCAAATCCACAAATTGGCTTCATTTTTGGCTGTAAAATGCTTTGATTCATTTTTCATATTCAATGAGGTCAAACAGATTGTTAGATCCTACTTATAAATCAGTCACTGCCAGATCACGAAAATGAATATCTAAAAAATTGAATTTGTCACCTCATTTTTTCGAAAGGTAGATTAATTATAACAAATTTAAGAGAATATATTAATTAGTACATTAATTATCTATCGTTATGGCATAAATATTTTTTGCTATAATTGCATATTTATATATATATAAAATATAAAATAAAAGGGAAATTACCATTTTTCCCCAACTTTTTTTATATCACATTTCAACCTGGGGAAAAATGGTTTTTTGCATAAAATTTTATAAAAAAAATGCAAATTTTAACCATTTTTCCCCAACTTTTAAATCAGTCAACATTCGGCCTTTTTAATACAGTATCAACTCTTTTCTAGCATGGTTAATCATTATTAAGGGTACAAATAAAGTTTTTTTTTGAATTTTTTTTTTAATCAAATATCTTATCAAATGCAAAAATTATCGTTTCAAAAATTTAACTGTTCAAATAAAGTTAAAATTATCTAGTAGCATTATAAACCAATTTTGAACCTTTATAAACCTGAAATTAACAAATTTTTTATTATATTATGAATAATCCGATCTTATTTCAGGAAGATGAATGCAGGGTAATTTTAAAGATTATTATCTAAAAATACAATATAAATAAATATAAATGAGAATTTTGCTCAATCACTATTTTTTCACTAATATATTAGCTCCAACTTTTTTAATAATTGAATTAAAAAGATTTTTATTGTCTAAAATGATATATTCTATACTAATACACTTTTTAATGCATATTTTTATTGAAATTCAAGATAAGATGATTTCTCTAATTTTCCTAATATTCTATCTCAATTTATTGATTATTTAAATAATATCATAAATTTAATCATAATGTGAATAAATAATTGCTATGCTACCTTTTTTTCCTGGGAAGAATGGTTGAATATTCAAGATACACTTATGGAGTGTTTTTGATAACCTACACATAAGAAAATTTTACATTTTGAAAAACCCCTAACATTACCGTTTACAATTTTTCATCGATACCTGTAAAATATTTTTATCTCAACAAAATAATATATTTACTTAATTTAAAATATATATCATGCTTATTCACATCATATTAATATTTATAGGATAATTTCAATCAGATATTTTGAAATTAAAATCTTAATATTTGCAATATTATATGTCAGAAATAGAATTACAATGTCTTCTGGTTAAACATTAGTAAATCCATTGTATAACTATAGGCTAGATGCATTTTCGTTTAAATTTTCGTTAAACTGAAATTTTATGATCATCATTTTTAAAAACTTTTGAAATAATTAAAACTTGTTAAAAATATTTGCTTAATTAATTTATATATTTAACACTTAATCCAATTACAAAAGTTAAAATCAAAAATAATCGAAAGAATTAAATGTTATATTCCAAATATAAATGAAATAATCATTATTTTGTAATATATAATGTAAATAAATATATTTTTAATACTAGATATTTATTAAATCTTTTAGATGATTTTTAATAAAATTTTTAGCAAGATATAATGAATTATTCGAAAACTAGTATATTTTCAGTGGTTCATTTCACTGTTTATATGTTTAATAGATTTTACCGATGCTTAGAAATTTATTTGTAATTATTTACTTAAAATCTTATTAACTATGGTGAACATAACATAATCTATAAAAATGGTTGTATTAAACTCAGTTTTTGTGTCATGATAAATGAACACATCTAGAGTTCTGATTTATTATTCCAAAATAAATGGAATAAATATGAATTCAATAAATAAAAGAATTTTAATTATTTTGGCAACTTAAATGATTTTAGTTCTTCAAATATTATCATAATTTTTGATCTTTTCTAAAATCATAAAATAAATTTTGTTTTATTTAATGTAATATCTTTTTTTAATGTTTAATAAAAAAGTAAATAAATATAAAATCATTAATATGTCAAGATAATAGAGATTCAATTAAATTTTATGTTGAAAATTGGTTATGTTAAAATAGATAACTAAAAATTTTTTTATTTATTTCTAAAATAATATTCAGAAATTCAATTGAATATTTGAGCATTTCGGGTTAGAAAAACGAGTTATTTTGAATTGCTCTTCAGAATATTTGAGCTACCGGGTTAGAAAAACGAGTTGTTTTGTATAGAGTGATTATTTAGATTTGAAATATTTTTATATTAATAAATATATCATATTTAGTAAATATATATAGCTTTTTATAATATATAATTTTATATAAATATAATATATTTTTAATTAATATATATATCTAATTTTTAGTTATTTTCATTTTTAAATTCCTAATATATTAAAAATAAATAAACAAGTATTCTTTATAGCAGTACTAATATCTTATATAAGTATGATAATATAGGAAATATAAAGAAACAAAATACTTTTTAAATAATCATTTAAATATCTCTTTAATAATGCATTTATTGGCAATATGGTTAAATTAACTTTTGTTTAGTATTATATATAGAAAACAAATGCATAAATAAATATTCATTTTATCACAAAAACCAAAATGTGAGGGGTTTTCATTTTGAAAAAAAAGTATTTATATTAAATAAATTCTTTATATTTTTAGGTTTTGAATTTATAAATAATAGTATAATCGTTTTATTTATATATATATTAAAATACAGGCAAAAACAGGATATTTTATATTACAATGAGATTTTTATTTCAAACGAACTTCATCATTTTTCTGATATGAATTGACATGTGATTTTTTCTTTTTTGTTATAATTATTTTTCAAAAGTACTTCATATTCTTCTCTAATTTGGTTCTGAATTTACCTAAAATACAATGAAAAATATTGCTTTTTTCATTTTCTCTTATGTATTTTTAAATTTTCTCTGGGATAACATTTATATAATTATTATATTCATTTATATGTAATACAATTTTTGTCAGTCATTTCGAATTAGAAATTTTTCCTTTTAATTGTAATGTTGATATTTTTAAAATTCTTTTTTTGAGGTAATAGACATATGCATTTTATGTATTGTTCTTTTTCTTAATATTTTATTTTAATTTTGAAACTCTAAATGTTGTTTATGCTGTAATTTTTTAAAAAATATTTTTTAAAAAGCGATTATTTTCAATTCAAAAAAATTACCATTTTTCCCCAGTTTTTTACCATTTTTCCCCAGTTTTTTCCATTCAATTTTCTGGGGAAAAATTACACTTCCCAAAATAAAAAATAAAAAAAAAAAAAAAAAAATATTTTTATTAATTAATATGTTGTGACTTTGACCTCTGATGGTATTGAGAGATTTTCTTGATCAATAGATGATGGAATTGATATTTGTGTTAATGATGAACATCGAAAGAAAGAAGAAAATCCAATTGAAGTTACAGATGATGGAATTGATATTTGTGTTAATGATGAACATCCACCGAAAGCATAATCTCCAATTGAAGTTACAGATGATGGAATTGATATTTGTGTTAATGATGAACATCCACCGAAAGCATAATCTCCAATTGAAGTTACAGATGATGGAATTGATATTTGTGTTAATGATGAACATTCTCTGAAAGCAGAATCTCCAATTGAAGTTACAGATGATGGAATTGATATTTGTGTTAATGATGAACATCCATAGAAAGCATAATCTCCAATTGAAGTTACAGATGATGGAATTGATATTTGTGTTAATGATGAACATCCAAAGAAAGAAGAAAATCCAATTGAAGTTACAGATGATGGAATTGATATTTGTGTTAATGATGAACATCCACAAAAAGCATAATTTCCAATTGAAGTTACAGATGATGGAATTGATATTTGTGTTAATGATGAACATTCTCTAAAAGCAGAATCTCCAATTGAAGTCACAGATGATGGAATTGATATTTGTGTTAATGATGAACATTCTCTGAAAGCATAATCTCCAATTGAAGTTACAGATGATGGAATTGATATTTGTGTTAATGATGAACATTCTCTAAAAGCAGAATCTCCAATTGAAGTCACAGATGATGGAATTGATATTTGTGTTAATGATGAACATCCACAAAAAGCAGAATCTCCAATCAAAGTCACAGATGATGGAATTGATATTTGCGTTAATGATGAGCATCCACCGAAAACATAATTTCCAATTGAAGTTACAGATGATGGAATTGATATTTGTGTTAATGATGAACATCCATAGAAAGCATAATCTCCAATTGAAGTTACAGATGATGGAATTGATATTTGTGTTAATGATGAACATCCATCGAAAGCAGAATCTCCAATTGAAGTTACAGATGATGGAATTGATATTTGTGTTAATGATGAACATCTACTGAAAGCATAATCTCCAATTGAAGTTACAGATGATGGAATTGATATTTGTGTTAATGATGAACATCCACCGAAAGCATAATTTCCAATTGAAGTTACAGATGATGGAATTGATATTTGTGTTAATGATGAACATCTACTGAAAGCATAATTTCCAATTGAAGTTACAGATGATGGAATTGATATTTGTGTTAATGATGAACATCCATCGAAAGCATAATTTCCAATTGAAGTTACAGATGATGGAATTGATATTTGTGTTAATGATGAACATCCACAAAAAGCATAATTTCCAATTGAAGTTACAGATGATGGAATTGATATTTGTGTTAATGATGAACATCCACAAAAAGCAGAATCTCCAATTGAAGTTACAGATGATGGAATTGATATTTGTGTTAATGATGAACATCCACAAAAAGCAGAATCTCCAATTGAAGTTAAAGATGATGGAATTGATATTTGTGTTAATGATGAACATCCACAAAAAGCAGAATCTCCAATTGAAGTTAAAGATGATGGAATTGATATTTGCGTTAAATTGGTATTTCCATCAAAAAAAACATTGGATATTTTATTTTCTTTTAATAATAAAAAATAAATAACTTCAGCGTCATTATTTCTGGAGGCTTTTTGTAATGCTGTCTCATAAAAAAAAAAAAAAAGAAACATTGAAAAAAATTGATGTCGTTGAATGTTATAAAAATATTCAATATTTGAAATATCATAAAATATACACTTATCGAACGCAATTAAAATGTTTTATGATGTTATCTTATTGAATTGTGGTCGCTGAAATTAGTTCTTCATCAAAATATTTGTGATTTAAATAATTTTCATTCTGATTCCTTCTTCTTTCTCTTTCAATAAAAGGTTGAAAAGTTCGTTATATTTATAGAGGTGCAAATAGAAAAATCCATGCTCTTTGATGGTTTCTGTCTCTAAATAATAATAATTATGATATTTTATGCAATTAGCTATAATCGCTTCTTTTTGTTTTGGATCTTTTTCTTCTTGAAACAGAAAATTGTTTTCAAAGTAATCTGCGAAATCATTGTGATGACATTTAATTGATTCAGTAAGGCATCTCAAATATTCATGATTTGGTCTATTGAATTCTATTTCACTTTTATTTTCGAATTTTGGTTGAAGAACGTGGTGTGTTTCAAGCATATGAATCAATTCTGCACTGTTTGAATGAATCACATAAAGCCACAGTGATGCTGCCAATTCAACTCCTTTCATCATCAAATATTGAAAAATTTGAATCGATCCAAAGAAAGCTGAATATTCAATCAGTGTCGTATCTTTTCGCTCGAGTATGAATGAATTGGTCTCATAAATTGATGGTGTAATTTGGCTTGAAAGAGAATAGTTACTCCGAGTCACATATGAAATGAATTCTTCAACTGAATCGTTTCGTATCATTGAGCAAATGTGCGAGTCATTCTCACCTTCTTCGCGTTTCATGTCATAGTTATCAAAAATATTTGATGACTTATTTAAAAGTTCGTTTTTAACCGTTTTCATTTTCTCTTCTCCTAAAAATTGTTCAAGCTCGGGATAGAAAAAGTGACAGTAACGGTTACCGTTAGGTTCGTATTTGTTCATCATCACTTCACAAATCTTATCGGTCATTCTTATGACATCATTCGACAATAGAAAATGAACGAGTAATTTGTTGTCTTCAAAAATATAGAAGATTTCGTCATTTGACAAGGTCTGTTTGATTTGGCCTTTATAGTGAAGAAGAAGTTGTTTAGTTCTGGTGATGAAAGCTGTATCACGGTGATGATAGAAACTGATATTTTGGATGATTCGCAAAAATTCTTTCATGTCTTCACAATATCCATTTTTGTCTTGCTCATTGAGAATTGCTGATAATCTTTCAAAACATTTTTCATTCGTTGTGTCGTCGAAATTCTCATCTGAATTTGCTAGAAATTCGAGAATAGCAGCGTAAAGCCTTTTCTTATCAACGATATAGCTTTCCATTATTTGTTGAGGGAAAAAAAAAGTAATTTTTATAATTTTATTGAAAAAGTTTAAAATTTTGCGTAGACACTTTTTCAATAATATTTCTTATCATTTAAAAAGTTGCACCGTAAGGAAGTTTTGTTTATATTTTTCGCAAAAAGTTTAAAATTTTCATATTTGAATTAATTATATGAAACTCTCACAAAATATAATCATTAATTGAGATTTAAAAGAGGTATTCATGTATTGAAAAAAAAGCTATGCTTATTTTAATAGTTATCTCTTTATTTGACAAGCGTCCCGAAAAATTCAAGTGATGAAAATGCAATGTTACTATTACCGCCAGATGTGTTGCCCGTTGATCTAAGTCTGACATATCGGTAGCTCTCGTTTGATGATAAACAAGTTCCAATTTCAAATGTGTCACTTTGGTTTCGTTTTGAGATGCTCGTAACATTCTGCCGCGTGTCAATCGTTCGCCAGTCGTTCTCATTCCCTGTGTTCGAAACTTCAATGCACCAGTTCACTGGGTATTGTTGATCACCATCACTGTGGTTGCTCGGTGTCTTGATTGAATAATGCGTTGGCCGAATCTTCTTGTCTTTGAAGTCAATCTGGAGCCAGTCAAATTTAGAATCAGAATGGAAGAATTCGTCACTGTCAAAGTCGACTGCATATTTGGCATAATGCTGATTTTCTGTTGAAGAAGCAGTGACAGAGACGATTCCTTCATCTGAAATGTTAGTCTGGCGGTTTCCACGCAAGTGGCTGATGATGCCTGCGAAACGATGTGATGTGTCTCCATCGTATTCAAATGTGTTTTGATCTTTGCGAGTTGTGAAGAAGCACTCGCAAAGATTCTTCCAAATCGTGCCTGTCATCTTCGTGTAATCAAATGTTGAAAGGAATTCTCTGAATTTGTTTTCACTCAATTTTGTGAGGTCAACTGTTTCATACAATTCATTATCTGAAAGTTCTTGGTCGTCTTCCATACATGAAACAAGTTCGTTGATCATGTCAATCAGCAGGTCTTCGTCTTCAATGTTGAAGTGATCGTTTCTCAGGATTGAGTAAATCATTTTCAGTGGAAGTTTTCTTATTCGCTCGATGTTCTCTGTCGAAATATTCGACGCAATCTCGTCAATCAGATTCGTACTTTCAAGCGAAAATGAGTCACCGCCAATTCCATTGTAAAGAAAAAGTTCTTCAATTTGATCTTCAACCGTTTTTTCTTTGTCGTTTGAGGCACTCATTAAATTGAATAATTCTTCGTTACCAAGAAGAACTGACAAATGGCGAACATTCGCTTCGTTGTCTTCTTCGATATCAATATTTTCGCCGCGCATCATTCTGCTCATCATCGCTTTCGTCGTTTCATTCAGAACATTTTCAAAAATCGTCGTTTTCTTTTTGATGTTACTCAAAAGTTCTCCAAAATCAAGATAATCGATTGTTGGGTCGCATTGATGGATGTGAGATAGGCCATCATTTGATGAAATTGTTTACATGCTCAAATCAAATCCTGATTTTATATTTAATAATGCTGATTTGAATGAACTTATTAACTACAGTGAAATTGCTGGTGAAAAGTATACCCATGTTTTCACCTTTGACTGTGAGTTTTTCACTTTTGTTAGGTTTATTCAAATCATATCACCTCATTATAATTTGAATGGATTTTCAGAACTAGATGAAGTCACGCCATCAAAAAAGAATTGTCATATCATGTTTAACAATTTCGAAGAAGAAAAAATAGATTTAGCAAATGATAAATATATTTAATTATCTTTGTTCAAATTACGCTTAAGATAAACCAAATGTTTAGGATTTTGAAATGAAAATTTGGTGATAATAGAAAAATTATTTTGTCATTTCAAAAGGTCAAAAAGATGGTGATTTTCTAACTCAAAAAGGTCAAAAAACACATCAAAATGATAGATACACACCGATATTTTTTATTTTTTCAAATTTTGAAAACTTTTTATAAAAATCAAATTTTTATCATTTTTTATCATTTCTCATGAAATAATTAAAATAAAAAAAATATTTGAGATAAGTTCTAATACATTATTTTGAATTGAATAGAAAATTATATCAAAATTTTTATTTTCGTTATATAATAATTCTTCAAATTATCTAAATTAGTCTGATCTAAGTGGAAGTGCAAAAAATTGTTTGAATTTTTTCTTAAATTATTGATTTCTTCTTTTAAAAAGTAAAAACAGATTTTTTCTTAAATGCAAAACCAATTCATCAACAGGAAATTAAATATATATTTAATTGAAAATCAAATGAATTGGAGGTAGTTTACAAAACTGTTGAATGCTTATTCATTGTAATTAAAAAAAAAATAAACTGCGAGTCATTTTTGCATACAACACAATTTTTCTGAATAGTATTGAATAATGAAAATAATCTTCTCAATTTTGAAATAAATAATTATTTCTATTATTAATTGGAAATTGAATTGTATGCTAAAATGAAAAGTAGTTTATAAGATATCCAAATTAAAAACAAATTGGACGATGCTCCAAGATAGGCACTTTGTATTTCAATGTTTCCTAATACTTTTGCATTCGTCTGTGAATCATCATCATCATCTTTATGTGAACTTCCACTTTTCTTTTTCTTTCCACCATCACCATCATCACCTCCATTTGCATAAGCATTATCAGAAATATCATAATGACCTGCTTTTATATCAGCTTCACCAAGTGAATTACATCCTGAAAAAGCGAAATCATCAGCTGTTGCTGTTCCATCAATATCAATTTTAACATTATTTAATGATTTACTATTTTTAAATGATTTTGATTGAATTTCTACATTGCCATTTGTTTTTATATCAGCATTAGTTAATTGTTCACATTGAGCAAATGATTGCTTTTCAAAAGTAACAGTTGAAGTTGCAAGTTCCATTGAATTGGATGATGATGATGATGAACTTATAATAATTTCATGAACTTGTGATTTATGAAATGCTTGTTGACCGAAAACAACATTCTCTAGAATATGAATAACAAATGTTGTCAATTGTAAGCAACCTTGAAATGATTGTTTGCCAAATGAAATGGAACCATTTGCAATAAGAAGTATTGAATTAATTTTTGACTGTAAAAATGAAATGTCATCATCAGAAATAACCGTTAAATTGGTCAATGATGGAGTTTGCTGAAATGCTTGCTTGTCAAAAGTGGCATCTTTTTTGCAATGAACAAAAATTTCGTTGATTGTTGAGTGTAAAAATGTATGATCTAAAACAGTAAAACTTCCTTGAGTTTCAACAGTGAGTTTTTTGAAGCTACCAACTGATTTCATTGCTTGTTTGCCAAATTCAACGTCATCTTGAGCTTTGATTATTAGAATCTATGATTTATTTTTCTGTTTGCTTGTATAGCATAATTGTAAATTTCACTATTTTATATCTTAAAAATTGAGAAAATCTTTATTAAATTTTATTTTGAAAAGTCATAATTTTTCAAGTAGATAATTTGTAATATATAATTATATATAATATTTAAACCTCAAAAGAACTCAAAAATATTTATTCTTTTTAAAGATAAAAGTATTTAACAAGCTACCAATAATTGAATAAATAGGTAGTCAATAATTGAAAGATAGATATCTATTTTTTATTTTTAATTCTACACTATTATTTTCAATACAAATATCAATAAAACCAATAATAATGACGAATATAATAAAATATCGTTTAATTTTGAGATTGAAAATTGAATTGAATAAAAATAGATATTAATTCAATTTTTTTTTTATATAAATAAATGATGTTATTTTTCATTTCATTTATTAATTAATGTCATATTATCCACCACCACCGCCCCCGCCACCACCATATGGCTACCCACCACCACCACCACCTTACGGATGCCCACCACCGCCAC
Organism: Tritrichomonas musculus; assembly: GCA_039105265.1. NCBI lineage: Eukaryota > Parabasalia > Tritrichomonadida > Tritrichomonadidae > Tritrichomonas > Tritrichomonas musculus. The sequence continues at coordinate 967,706 of JAPFFF010000052.1, read as the reverse complement.
CACCTCCACCACCATATTGCTACCCACCACCACCTCCTCCTCCTTATGGATGCCCGCCACCTCCACCGCCATATGGATACGGATGCTGCCATCATCATCATCATCATAGGTGGTAAAGAATTGGATTAATTTTTTTTTACTAGTTATAGATTATTAATATCATTAATAAATATTCTTTTAATATAAATATAAATAATCAGCTTAGAATAATTTAAAAAAAAAAAAAAAAAAAAAGATAAAATAAAATATAATAATAATTTTTCGAGTTTTGATTTTTGAACCTAATCAATCAATTATCAACAATTTCTAAGCTTAAATGAAATAAAAAACTCTTACAAAAGCTTATAAATTAAATTTTTTTTATTTATAATTTTCGTTCAATAATGAAAGATAAAGATGGCATTGATAAATTTGATTTAAAAGCCCATCTGTATTTATTTTCTCTTATTTCCAGATTTTCAATTTCTAATGTTTTGTTTTTCTCCCCAAATTCATTAATTGTCCAAATTGTTGGTTTTTCTTTTTCTTGCAAAAACAAAATTGCATCGAATTCAATAAATTGAACGAGAATTGGTGCACAACCCCAATTGCAGCCTTCATCAACTCTTCCTGTTGAGGTCCTATCTTTATTCCATTTCTGGTTAGTGTTCTTTGTTTTGCCAGCAATCACCAATAAAATTTTCCCTGAATTTTCAAGTTCTTTGTCATCCAAAGAAACAATTCCAACTGTTGCTGATTCATTCAATTTTTCGTTCAATTTAATTCGAATTTTTAACAAGTCTAAATCATTCTCAATTGATTTATTTGAGTCGCCAATCATTCCAGTAATTGTCTTCATTTTTGGCGTTTTTATTTGATAAGTGTCGTTCCAAATAATTTCTTCAGTAATAAATTGGCCTTTTTCATTTATATCAATATTTGTGTCTATTTTTATTTCATCCATTTTCTGATGATCATCGTTAATGATCTCAACATCAAATTGTGAAGGCCATCCTGCATAATAAGGCTGAATTACTTCTCGACTTAAAATTCTTCCTTTTTCATTTTGTTCAAAAATGAATGATTTTGGGATTTTCAAATGAACGTATTTATCCGATGTTGGCACATAAAACTTCCGAAAAGCAAGCACTAAGAAAGGAGCAAATGCAATATCCATTGGATTTCTAGCCATGCTAAAATAATCAACAAAATGTTCAGTATTTCGTGAAACTTGTCCAAAAGCAAATTGATAAATTGCATCCCAATCATGGAAGGCTGCCCATGATCCAAACATTGGAAACTTTTCATGAAGATGCTCGTTTGGAAATGCATGGTTATACTCTGATATTGTATATGGCTTTCCATACGGTTTAAACAGAGTTAAATTAGAAAAAGTGCCAAAGTCGGTGGAACTAAACATTGGCGTGTTTTTTATTGAATAATGATCTTTATGCCACGTGAATCCTTTATCAAAGGTCGGATGTTGCCAGTATGCATGATTATCTATGAAATCAGAATTTTCATATTCTCTTTCATATGAAAACATGTTGCCATAGACGGCTTGCGAGTCAACAATTAATATTCGACTTCTTGGAAAAGAGTTTTTAATGAATGTTGACAGTTTCTGTTGCGTTGAGGTCTCAACATCATTGATGAATAAACGAAAGTCACGATTCGCTTGATTTGGAAATGTCAAAGAATCTGGAAGCAAAACATCTTCAAAATTGATTTCTTCTTCATTTTCATTATCTTCTTCTTCATCATCAATAATTTTTTCTTCTTCTTCGATTTCTTTATGTTCAATGACACCATAAAAAGCTTTGATGTTCTTGAACGTGTAAATTCCGACTTTTGGACAAATGATGATTTTAAACATCATTGTTGCTGTTTTATCTTCTGTTTCAAGCGATTTCGCAGAAGTTAAATTGATAGAATATTTCTGAAATTGATCGGTTAAATTGACAACTTGATTTTTGATTGAGTAAATCTTCCAAGGCGGTTTATTTTCCTCAAACATGGCGGTTGCTGTCAATTTTTCCTTTGATTCAGAATTTTGAATAGCTTTCGCTTCAAATTCTATCGTATACGTTGTATCGGCTTTGAGAGGGAATGTGTAAAAGTGGATTTGATTCGACCAAGTAAACTTTGGAATTTGATTGATTGAAAATTCATAAGAAGGATAATCGTCATCTTTTTTGTTCATATTTATCACTGTGTTTTCATCTTTTTGATAACCTTTTCTCAAATACTTCAATAATTCTCCATAAATGCCTTCATTTGGATTAAATTTCAATTCGGTCAATTCGTTATTTTGACTTTTTCTTTTGTCTTTTGAAAAACATTGATTGATTTCTTTTCCACGAAAAACACAGATGTTTTTGAATGTATAAACACCAACTTTTGGACAAATGATGATTTTGCATATCATTGTTGCTGTTTTATCTTCTGTTTCGAGTGATGCTGCTGATGTCAAAACCACCGAAAACTTCTGAAATTCGTCGTTTAAATTGACAACTTGATTTTTAATTGAATAAATTTTCCAAGGCGGTTTATTTTCCTCAAACATGACGGTTGCTGTCAATTTTTCTTTCTGTTCAGAATTTTGAATAGCTTTAGCTTCGAATTCAACCGTGTAAATTGTGTTGGTTTGAAGCGGAAATGAGTAAAAATGGATTTGATTCGACCAAGTATACATTGGAATTTGATTGATAGAAAATTCAAAGGCAGGACGATCATTTTTATCAATTTTCAATTCAGTATTTTTATCTTTTTGATAACCGTATTTCAAACCGTTTAATAATTCAATACTTCTATCGATTTGCTCTTCTTTTGGATTCCAACAGGCGATGATGTTTTCAATAGAATGATATTTGTTTTGAAGCCATTTTTGCCACTGACTTTTCAATTCAATTTCAAAAACCGTTCCTTTAATGGCATTCATTTTAATAGGGTGTGTTAAATCAACCATTGAATTCTCATTATTTAATTCAACATTTAAAACCATTGGATCATCTCCTACTTTGCATTTTGTGTAAACATTGTACGTATTCAATAGATCAATTGAATACTGAATTTGATCATTGATGAATGGTGGATAAAAACGATCTAAACATTTGCCAAAGTGAAAAAGTTGTTTGAATTCACTAGATGACTTTGAATACTCTTCTTCTGGGTATTCGCGAGTGACATGCAGATTGATGTTTGCATAGATTCCGTTTCGATGAAGACAAAACAAAAAATAATGTAATAAATCAATCTTTTCAGGATTAAATATTGAGTTTGTATGATCAAGCCAAATATCATGGTGATCCATGTGGTGAAATCTAACAAGATTGATCCCAAGTTGTGCCATTCGTTTTGCTAATAATGGTGAATCATCTTTCGATGGAAATGCATCGGCTCCAACAACATTGGTACCAAAAAATCTAATTCGTTTATTAGTTTTCAAATCATAAAAATGTCCTTTTTTGATTATAATTCGTGAATGCAACTTTTCATTTAGATATGATAAATCTAAATCATTATTTAAAGAAATTCGATATGTGGTTGGAGGAAAGGTAAACCATATATCACCATCTTCATCAGGCTCGGTATTTACGGTCTTTATTTCAGACTTCATTGGAAATTTTTCACTATTTATTTGAATGAAAAATTTATTAAATTGAAAGAATATACCATCATTTTTTTTTTCTCAATTTATATGATAAAAAATATTTGTTTCAATTTTCAAGATTTTTTATTTCCTTTCAATTTTGAATTTATAAACAAATTGTATAGGAAATAAAATTTTTTTTTTAGAAAGTTTATTATCTCTTAGATGATATTATTCATAAAATAATTCAAAATTCACTTTTCTCTGGTTTAGTAATTATTCATCATTTTCAAAAAGTTGAATCGGTCTAAAATGTTTTCAATGTTTGTAAATCATTGGTTCATGATGGATAAAAATTGAACTTTTTGAATTTATATTAAAATCAGGCTTGCTAAAAGGGAGGCACGGGCAGGCTTGTACAATTTACGAAGTTTTATAATTTTATTTCCTAAAAAATTTATCGGCTTTGTAAACCATTCATTATTTTAATTGCCAGCTGACTTCCCTTGGCAGCTTTCATATTTGGAATATCATTTTAATTTTTGTTTGTTAATATTTTTGTGAAGTATCTTTTAAGTACACGAAACAAGTTTTGTTTTTTTTTTCTTTTATGCAATTTTGTTACTGACGTTTTTTGATATAAATCATTTCAATGTTATATCTTAAAGGAAGAATATAAACAGATTCTTTTGGATGGCATTTTGTATGTCATTCATCAATAATGAAGAATGAATATCTATCAGCACAATTCCATAAACTTTTATCTTTTTTTCAGAGCTCTTTCAAATTATATAGAATGGCACCTGAATTGAGCCAATAGAAATTTTCTGCTTCAAATTTAGCAACTGCTCCAAATGCTTTGTTTTGAAGGTCAATATCCCAAAATAGATCAATAAGAGCCATGTTCATCACATCTGTATCCAAATAAAACTTCATCAAGATCAGAAAGTCATTCAAAATTTAAACATATAGTTACTATATTTATAGGAACAAGCAATTACCATTTAAAATTGACTTTTTCAAATTTAAAATGAAATTAAATAATTTATTATATATTTTTTTTTGTTAGAAATTGATTCAACGAATTGAATAAATCGTTTATTTGTTGACGTTGACGTTGAAAAAACGAAGTGAACGTTGTCAACGATGGCGTTTTAAACCGTCTCTCGTTGATCAATTTCTTCAACGTTGGCCATATTCAATTTTAAAATCATTATAATATTACTCGTAGTAAACCAAATAATATATAATTATATATTAATTATATATTATTTTGCCTAAATAAATAAATATCTAAATTTGAAAGAGTTCTCTTACCTCTTTTTTATTACGAAATTTTGATACAAAATTGTCAAAATTATTATTTTTTTAAAAAGACGAAAATGACAATGAATGATCAAGCAAACAAGAATATTGTTGATTTCCAAAACCAAATAAAAGCAAAGGTTAATAAAGACTTACAAATTAATCTTGTGTTAAATCGTTTTAATATTTTTGAAGATTCTTATAATCAACTTCCATATAATGAAAAAGCACCTTTTTTAGGAAGATTCAATATTCAATTTAAAGATGAAGTTGGTATTGATGCTGGATCCTTTACTAAAGAATGGATTGTTTTGTTGATGAGAGATATTGTTACAAAATTTTTTTCTTGTTCACCTGAATATTATTATTATCCATCAAACAGCTCAAGTGAATTACCTGATTTTCAGAAATATTTTGAATTTTCGGGCAAAATTTTCGCATTAGCTTTGATACATAATATATCTATTAATGTTAGGTTTTCTACATTTTTCCTCAAACATATTCTTCGCATCCCAATTGATGTTGAAGATATAAAGAACTATGACGAAAATCTATACAAATCACTTATATTTTTAAAGGATAATGACCCAAAAGATCTTGATCTTTACTTTGAAACAAGTGTAAAAACACTACGTGGATTTACTGATGTTGACTTAATTCCAAATGGTGGCAGCATTAAGGTTACAAACGAAAACAAAAATGAATATATTGATACTTTAACAAATTACTTATTAACCAAATCAATTCAACAGCAAATTGATGCATTTTGTAGAGGATTCGATTCCTTAATACCTCACAATGAAATAAAAAATATTTCAATTGGTGATCTCCAATATTTAATTTCAGCAAGACAAATAGATGTAAATGATCTTAAAAAGCGTATAAGCTTTACAGCTCATAGCCCAGAAGATTCTCAAGCCGTACAACTCTTTTTCGATGCAATCTCAAAATGGAATAATGAAGACTTGGAAAAACTACTTATGTTTGTGACATGCTGTTATACAATTCCATTGAGCGGTGAAATATTTTCTATTGAAGTATCAAATGGGAGAAATGACTATTTACCTATTGCACATACTTCGTTTAAAAGACTTATTTTACCTAAATATGCAAGCGAAGAACAATTAAATCAGAAATTTGCACTAGCACTTAATACTGATAGCTTTGACCTTTTCTAAAACATTTTTTATCTATCATACTTGTTAAAGGAGAACGGAGAGACGGTTATGACAAAGATTTTTTTCGACTTATTTTATATAAATATAAATATAATATTATATATTGAATAATTCTTAATAAGAAACCAAAAAGAAATATCATAGGGAAACAAAGATATTCACAAAATAAAAATAAAAGTTATGAAAAAGTTAATAAATTGAATTGTAATCAAAGGTATGGAAACTTCTATCCACTCGACAGATCATTTTTCTTTCAAAATATAATTTTTATATGATAGTATTAGTGATAAATATAATATAAAAACGACATATTTTTCGAGAGGAATTTAAGATAAAAATAAATTATTTTTTTGTAAAAAATTGAATCCTAATCTGGTTAACTTAATTCAAAAAACAATTTTTTTTTTATTTTTTTATTTATATTATTTTTAAATAGGATTATATAAGTAATTTATATTTCATGAAAAAGAACTCGAAATTTATCATTTTTTATATTCATATCACAAGTGATATGAATTATTTTAACCTAAAAGGCGAATTATTTTTTACCTAAAAGGCGAATTTCAAAATTTTGAAAATTATGAGTTTATGCAGGAAATTGTTTTCTAATTTTCTTCATATTGAGATTAAAAATTCTATTCCCAATTTGTTCAAATCACTTTTTCCATTTTTATTGTTTATTATAAAGCATCATGGATAAGCAAACCAAGCAAAGATTATTCATTTTTAATATTTTTTCCTAAAACTCAAGCAAATTCGACAAATTCACTAAATAAAAGCGATTTACGAAATAACTATCGTACAAATTCCAGCATATAGTTGACATGATGAAAAAACTATCAATAATTCATTTATTTATAAGAAAAATAAAACATACTGGAATTAATAAAAGAATTATTTTGTAAATCGCTTTTATTTAGTGAGTTTTTTGAATTTGTTTGAGCTTTAGGAAAAGACATTCTAAAATAATTATCTTTGCATGGTTTACTTTAGTAGTATATACTAGTCGGTTTCCGCGGGGCACAGGCTGCCCACGCGTCAACACGAACTAGTTAAAAAAAATAAAAAAAAAAAATAAAAAAGAAAAATAAAAAAAAAAACTTCTTCTTCTTTTCATGTTATCCCACCCACCCACCTCAACGCCTACCATCAATGAAACGGCACAGGTACCCCACCCCACAACCGCCCATCTATGAAACGGCACAGGTACCTGCCCCGAGAATCTCATACCTACCTCCTTATAATGAATGTATCTCATTCTTAGTGTTATCTTCAAGTAAGATACCATTTGATGTAAAGAATGTCGAATTAATCGCTATGAAATTAGCGGTTGCATTGACCACTAAATTGCCACTACTTAATGGAAATTCAATATTGTTTAACCAGATCTTAGTTGGTTCACATTGATATTCACTCGTAGGTGAATTTTTAACATTGAATGATATATTAATTTTAATTTCTTTTTCACTGGTAACATTATTTTTGTTTTCATGATATGTCAAATAGAGGGTTGCCTCATATGCATCAAATGGTTGTTCGAATTGGTAACGAATGCTAGTACTATTTGGTACGTTGAATGTATACTTAATTCGCGTTAATTTATTCACTAATGCAGTTAACCTAGCTTCCATTGCTGCTATAGTATCTTTTAATGCGATATTTTCACCCTCTAATGTCTCTATCCTACGTATAAGTACATCTAGACCTTCATTAGCTTCATCCACAGTAGGGTAATTATCAAACTCAGCCTCTAGCTCATTGACCTTCTCAGCTAACAACTTGAAACAAGGCTTGAGTGAGTCCCTAAACATATTGCTGATATCCATAGCACCACTTAATGTCAAGGTTCCAGTATCAGGGTTGTCATTCTCATCAGTAAAAGGTAGTTCATCAAGTTGCTTATACTCTTCCTCACACCAGGTAATGATAGGTGTTATATCTTTGGTTATGCTTCTTGCTGTAGTACCTGACATGAAGTTAATGCTATTTCTAACCAAATCACTCATACCTTTGGTTGACTTATGAGAGAATAACCTTTTAAGGAATCCTCCACCTTTTATGGTAGGAAAGCTTATACCATCTGGAAATAGCTGCATACCAATAGAACCTATTGACCCTGCAGTACCTGCAACCCCAAAAGCTAATGCAGTCCATGAGACTATACGTAAATTATCTACATCATCCTCCAGATGTTGAGTAACTTGTTCAGTCCTTGATACTCTACCTTTTAAGCTTTCCATAACAGTGTTCATTTCGTTAACATCATAGCTAATAACATCTACATTGTTGGTAACTAAGTTTAAATCACTCCTCATAGTAGTAATATTATCAGCTGTAATTATCTTAGAGGAGGTAATATTATAATCAGTATATAAGGTCGTTGCCCCATTAGGATTTGGGGATACTTCATAAAATTGCTGCTTAATGATATACTCGAATGGGTTAGTAGTTGAATCCCAATGAACCTCATCTATTGGGTCAACATATTCATCAGCTAAATATATCTTAATATCCCTTGAGTCATTAGTAGTCGAAGCTGCATATGTATATTCAAGCTTTTCACATGAATCAAGTACACCATGTAAGAACAACCATACCTTGTCTCCTCCATTGCCTTCTTTTCCAGTAGGTCGAACTGAGAACCTATTTGCATTTTTAGAACCTTCAAGGGTAATATCAAGGTAGAGTTCATCAATAGCACTAGTTTCTAATTTATTAGTAGCATTATTCATCTTATAGCACCTTATTGCTTCTATATCATATCCATCTTTTGTACCTCCTTGACTTGTTTGATATCCTAGACCATATTTCGAAAAAGGTTCTATCTCCCCTGTCTTTAATTTTACAAAACAGTCTATTTTGCACTTACCTCCATGAATCATGTAATGTAGTAGGTTATCAGGAGAGTAGTCATTAGGCTTATTAATCAGTTTCATGTTCCTCTCACTCCTCTTGACTTGTATGTAGGTACCATCTTCACCATACTCATTCTCCTTATTTAATCCATTAACTAATCTACCATTGATATGACCTTGTATGTTATCACCTACCCATTTTGTACCATCCCATGATAAAAACCACTTATTACCAAAACAATACTCATTAAACCTAAACTCTAAGTCATTAGGTATAGTATATCCAGTATCTATGTTCCATTGAAGTAACCAATACTTCTTGTTATCTATCACAACCTGACTAGTTGATGTAGGCTTATATAAGTATAGTACATCGCTTTTACGTAAACTTAATGCATTATCAGCTTTTATTATAGAACACTTTATTGCCTTCTCTGTCTGTAAAGAATCAGTTATATATTCATTCATTATGCTCAACTCCCCATTCAGCCACAAGGTATATGGGTTGAAGTCTAGTTTACTATCAAAAGCTATATTCATATATCCCATAATGGTACTATTATTTATACTGCATCCATTACTACTTTTAGTTATCAAAGGAGAATATACTTGACCATCCTTAACATATATGTAGAACTCCTTGACTAAATTACCACTTGTATCATATACTATATTCTTCCTCAATACTATCTTAAATATATTAGTCTGGGTTTTTATTTCGTTGAGCTTATTCATGAAGTCTTCAGGCAAATTAACAAACTTAAGGATATTGTAAGTTGTTGTTGAAGACTCAAATGATACATACTGTATATTTTTATTTTTAATATCAACTTCTGGTAAACCTTCGACCTCATTAAATAAATGACCTGTCTGTACATAGTTATCTAAGTCACCCAAGGTTAATAACTGGCTACCTTTTCGAGTAGCATCCCCTATCTTAAACTGTATATCTCCTTTAAATCTTGTAGTAGTATCACTCATTTTAGTTAAATAAAACTTCTCATTCGATGTTAGCACATTTAGCTTCAAGTGCTGCAAGTCTTGCCTCAAGAGTATCAATATATGCATCCTTCTGGTCTATCATTTCCTTCACTTCTACTTTAGTAATATAAGCAGTCATATCTATATCTTCTAATGGATGTTTTGTACTTGACTTATTTTCAAGCTCTTTGATTTTCTCGCACATGAATGCTATTGTACCCTTTAAAGTATCGCGATATGTCTTTGCAATATTAATACATGTATCAAATGAAACCATCATCTTATCAGCATCCTTCATTGTTATTTCAAGTTCAGGTTCATCATCTGTTTCTTCATGATATGCCCATGCAAGAATCTTTTCTAATACATCTTCCTCTGCTAATGTCTCTGGGTTATCATTACGACGGAACCAACTTGGAATATTAAATAATCCTATTCTATTTGCTACATATGCTTCTGCTGCTACTCCTGCTATAGCTGCTGCATCACCAGGATGATGTCTAACAAACTGCCATTGACCATGTAAGAACCTTCTAGCAACATAACCTACTGCTCCCATAATAACCTGGGTAGTTGCACTTATAACACCATCTTGTTGGTACATTTCTATCACTCCATTCACAATATTAATTACATGTAGTCTTCTTCTATCTATTGTAGCAACTACATTTCCATTATATAGTACTTGTGTTATTTCTTCACCAGTTGTTTCATCTAATGTGTCATTAAAAGCTAAAAGATTACCATGAGAATAAATATTATCCATTAGTTCTCCTCTTTGTTCATCACTCATTTGTTCTATCATTCTTGCTGTTATTGCTGGTGTTGTTCCTGGTACTGTCCAAGTATCTGTTGTGGCAACAAGGTCATAATGCTGATATCTAACTCCATTTGCATTGACTTCTATCTGTGAATTTATTCCAACAAATCGTACTTGACCTCCACTAATATTTGCTGTAGTTGGTGCTGAATAATCAATAGTAGCAACAATTGGATCAATAGTCTCTCCTCTATGATCAATAATATTTATCCATGCTTCCATTGTTTGGTCATTCAAGTAAGGTTCTAATCCAATATCTCCATTTTGTACAAATGGTAAATTTAATCTGTCTTGCATAGATAATTGTTCAATATCTCTCGCTGTGTATGTTGTTCCTTCCCATTCTATTGACCAATTATTATCAGTAGCTCTATGTATTCTATCTGTCATCTCAATATCAGCTGGTCTTATTAGAGTCCTTCGTTGAAATACATTATTATGGATAATGAGTTGGTCATTATAAAACAAATCATACACATTAAACCACTCTCTTCCATGATATTGGATACGTAAGATATCAGGATGACTAGCAACTAATGCATTTCGTTCTTCTCTTGTCATATCTGCAATATCTTCTAAGGTATACTGGATTCCAGATATATTGATAACAGGAACTTGATTCCTAAGTGCAATCGTAGTTGAAGCTGTATTTGTCATTGTAGTCTGTGGTACAGTTATATCTGTTCGAATCTCATCTGTTTCATCTGTAACAACCTGTGGCTGAACTTCTCTATGAGTTCTCTCTAATGATTGCTCAGTGGTTGTGATAGTATTTGTTGCATTATCAGTATCATTATCAGTTATTGTAATCGAGGATGAATTAATATTTAATGTTTCAGTTCCATTTGTATCTGGTCTATTCCTAAAGAAGTGTAAGACATTCGAACCAAGTGTAGCAATAGCATTTCCTAACTGAGTCAGTGCATGTGTTGTCGAAAGGACAACCTGTGTAGCTGAGAATGATGAAATAGCTCCAGCAACAGGATTTTGAACAGTTGTTGTTATTGGTAAAAATCTTTCCATAGTCATCTTATCAGCCTTCAAATCAACATTCACCAAAAACTTACCTTGAAAGCCACTACCTCCATCACCTGGATAACCACCACCACCACCACCTCCTCCACCATTTCCTCCTGGACCTGCTGGGAAAGGTCTTGTTTGATATGTATTAATAGTTACAGAGTTATTGGACATATTTAATGTTGAAAGGGCACTTGCAATACAAACTGTTGATGCTAAAATATTTAATATACTATTCGCAACTGCTACACCTTGTTTAATACTATCAGTATATTCATTATACATGGCTTGAATTCTCATTTGTTCAACTAGATTATCAACTGTCTGTTTCAATAAAGCATAATCATAGGCTAATATATCTGTGATTCCACCAACAACATTTAAATCTCGACGCATAGTCATGATATTATCAGCCCATATAATCTTTGATGAATAAATATTATAATCTGTCGATATGGTAGTGCATTTTCTTGGGTCTGGCTCTACTTCATAAAATTGTTGTTGAATAATTATATCGAATGGATTAACTTTCACATCAAAATCAAATAATTCTTTCTCTATATATATTCGAATGTTCTTATGATTAAATCCTTCAATGATTTTAATGGAATGCCTTTTTTCTCGATGATAATTAAATGATTCGAGACAAGGATTTGACCCATAGGTATGCATAACACCTGAATTAATACAATGAGTAGGATGACAATCCCATTTTAATTCAGTTATATTTCCATTAATATTTAGGTCAGCATAAACATATAATCCATCATCTGCATTTAATCCACTTGGCGCATCAACATACATTCTAGCTTGTTCATATTTATATCCATCTTGAGTAAAAGTACCTGAACCACTTGAATCAAAAGTTGCAGTTATTCCTTCACTTAATATGGTTCCATCTTTCTTAACAACCCTCCAATTGGTAAGATAATCTTTCAAGATATGAGCATAATTATCATCATCTGTTAAATCTTCCTTTATTGTTCCTTTTATCCATCTACCAATTCTTTCGTTATGTTTGATTGTTAAAGCAGGCGCACCGTTATTTGTGTTCATGTATGATATCTTTTCTGTACACATGTTTTGACAATTATTTCCTGTCCAATTTTTACCATCCCATGTTAATTCCCAGTTATGACCAAATAGATAGTCTTTGAATCTAAATACTAAATTTAGTGGTATGTCATAATCTTTATCTATATCCCATCTCATACAATAATAATTGGATTCTTCATACGTCTTAGATGGTCTATATAAATATAACTGGTCTGATTCCTTCAAGGTAAAATACTTGGAGTCAGTTGTTGTTGTACCTCCACTTGGAATAGAATCACATATTATTTTCCCATTTACTTTTAAGTCACCCTTTATAATATATTTACCAAGTACTGGATTCTTCTCATCTATCTCATTAGGATTATTAATAACAGGGATACCCATACAGTCTAAAATTTTATCCCAAGCTTCAGTACTTGTAATTTGGTCTGGTATTGCTATTGCTCCGCTATTGCTTTTATCTTCTAATGATAATGATAATGGGCTTATCTCATTACATTGATAAACATAACTATTATAATCATCATTCCATACTAATTCGCCGATTCCTTGTAAAAAATGTTCTTGATAATGCCTTACTGCAATATCTCCAATATCTCGATTTGTCCTCCAATCTCTGTCATATAGCATGTCACTAACATTGTTTCTTATGGCTACCCATTCCCTATGGTCTATGTCCCAAACAAAATTGGCAGGTGCTTGTAAGCTAACATCTCGCCTCCAATCATTATTATCATTTGGATGTGATCTTGGCATATTAGCTATTGTCATTGAATTAACCCAACGACCTGACTCAAGAGACCAAACATAAGTTGGTCTTAACACTGCATTCCTATTTTGTTCAGGAACAATATTAATAACAGGTCCCGGTTGTTCTGGTACAACAATACTTTCTTCTGGTGGATAATATTCCCATTGTCCTCTATCAGGATTATAAATCATTTCTCCTTCCCAATGAATATTATGTTGTACTATTGTTTGTGCTATTTCATTTCCCTTTGGGTTAATTCTCCATCCAGCTGGTACATCTTCTTCATGTGGCGCTATTGCTATCCATTCCCTATGTCCAACATCCCAGACAAAATTCCAAGGAGCTCCAAATGCAGAATTAGTCCTCCATCCAAATTGATTTGGTATATTATAAACTGCAAAACTCGTCCACATGCGAAATACTGTACACCAAACATATGAATCATTAAATAAGGATTCTCGTTGACGTGTTGGTTGTTCTGTTTGTATTCCTATTGACTGGTATTGTCTATTCATCTCATCTAAACCATTATCATATATCTCATAATCAAACATCTCTTGTGTAAATGACTCTACTTCATTTTGGAACCTGAGAGATGCAACATTATTTCCTAGGTTCGCAATATTATGTAATAAATAACCTGATAATTGATTTACAGCTTGTAGACCTACATTCATATATTGAATTAGGTTTGAATCATTATCACCGCCTTCATTATCACCACCTTCATTACCTCCTTGATTATCATCCTCTTCTTCACCATTACCTTCATTACCTCCTTGGTTACCTCCTTGATTATCGTGTTTGCAATTACAAGACTTGATTGTTACAACATAATCAAATAAAGCATTATGTGAATTCACTATATCTTTAATAATCTCGAATACTAAATTTAAACATTGTCCTAACGTTATATTTAAATAGTCTTGTCCACCAGGTGGTACAACATCCACTTTCATTCCATTAGCATTTCGATGTGTATAATAGTATGTAATACCTGAATGTAATATTACATTATACAAATAAAGACCTAACATAGCTTTTGCATATTGGTCTTTATTTTTATTATTATCTTTTAGATTTTGGGTATATGTCTCAAAAAACTCACGAGGACTTTTAACTTCAACTATTTGGTCTGCTTCAATAAGGTCTGTACAACCTTTATATTTATATCCAACTTTTTTCAGCGATTGTTCTTGAAGTGAATAATGATATTGAATTATTCCTGAAATAAATTTTTCCCATGTCTTTTCATTGAAGGTTTCATATAAGATTCTTTTTGTAATTTGGGTGGTCTTATCATTCTCTATCATGCTTATCATCATATCAGCCAAATTATGATATGTCTTATAATAAACACCATCTGGAGTAGGAGTTGGTATAGACTTTGGATATTGAAGATAATGAACAGCTTTGCTTTGCCCTGTTTGTTCATCAAATGCAATTTGTTCATATCCATCTGCTGCACACATCAATTCGGTATACATCTCATGAATAGCCTCACATGTTTTCGATTCTTCTTCAATAAATTCATTAAATGTATTAACACAAAGTTCATCTTTTATCAACTCCTTATGTGACTCTGCTTTTTCAGGTAGTGAGTCTTCTAATTGGGGTGTCTGTTCAGGTCCTTTAAATACGTATTTTAAATAATTGGCAAATTTATTTGTAATAGGTACATTGCCGAAACCATCAAGCTTTCCTCCATTTTCGATATGATTACCAACTACTCTTTCATCTACTTCTGCTTTGTTATATAAACAACTAAAAGTAGGGTAATCATCTGGGTCCTCATTTCTTATAATATCAATATTACCTTCATCATTAACACTTATCTCTATATTTTTGTCTTTGAGCTTTTCAGCCTCACTTGATTGCAAAGAATAAAGTTTAATTGACATTTTATGAATTATAAAATGTTAGTATCAGTACAGAGTACAAATGCTGATGAATATAATAAGGTATCTATCAATTTGGATATACCATGGAAGTGTAAATATATTAAATATTTTGTATCTTCAATTAATACAATAAGTAATATTATGTTGAGTACGAAAGATGATTATATAGAGTTTACATATAACAGTATTCCATTCAAGCTTAAATTCGAAGATAGATATAATTATACCATCAAGCAAATAGAAGCAGTTTTAAATCCACTTGCGGAGGTATCTTTTAAATATAATGATACTACTCGTACATTTACAATAAAGACACAAACACCGTTAACGATAACCTCTATTTCCCATAGGGCTGCGCTATTAACTGGTTTATATAATACTTCATTGCCTATTGTGTTACCATCAAATGCAACATATAATATTAAAGACATCCCAATATTAAATCATACTAAGTTGTATCTAGTATCACTACAAGGTAATGCCATATACTCGAATATAGGTGAACAACAATATACACCTTCTGTCATTGGTAGTATCAATACATTCACTTTAGATAATAAACCACTTATATATGATTTCGAAACTGAAAGTAAACCATTAAAAATAAAAACATATACAGATTCATTAAAGTTTTTAGAATTAAGTTTAGTAGATTTTCAATATCAGCCAATATTGTTAAAAAGTCCTTTGTTCATAACTATCAAAATTAAACCATCTAACTCGACTGATGTCAATGATGTTTTAACTACGTAAACCTAAGAGTACGTGCAAATTTGGGTAAGTTGGTTTGTTGAAATGTCTTTGACTTCCTGAATGCATTCGAACCATCCAACAAATCAAATGTCATACTTTCTCCTTCATGCATTCTTTCAAAAAGCTCTTCAACTGAGATACCCATCCTTTTGCACTTGTTGAGAATAACTTGTTTTGGAATTCCTTTGAGTCTAATATGATATCCTTCATTTCCTTGTTCATCAACCAAGATATCGAGGTAGCTCTTTTTACCAAGTGCAATGAGTTTTCTTGAGTGTATTTCTCCTTGACTACCTTCGAACTCATCAAAGTCATTATGAAACTGACACATATTTTTTCCAATAAGAGGTTGATGATACTTGAACTGGAATAAGTCAGCTATCCTTGGTACATCTTTTTCAAGTACATGCATACTATCAGTATCTTGATAAAAGATAGGTATACCTGCTTGCTCAGCTGTAGCCATAACCCTGTTCATTAAGTGCTTACTCCAAGAGAGAACGCTTGCACCAAATTGAGGTAGGTTGAAATGGTCATTAATTGGTTTCAACTTCTTGACATAGCACTTATCAATATTAGCATCTTCAACAACCTCCTTGATAAAGTTGTAGTTCCTCCAGAGGTACTTGTATAGTTGGCTTTTTGGTACTGTCTTGGTTTCAGTCTTTGTTGCTTTCAATATTGACTTGCCATATATGGAGTTGAGGAGGAGCTTTATTGTTTGTTCAAGAGGGTTCTTTTGCTTTTTATAACTTGCCCTGAGATTAAAGAGCTTCTCAATGAACTCATTGATTTTCTTGTTAAATCCTTCATCAAAGTAATAGCCACGTATTAACTCATATTCAACATCATAAAATTCGAACAAGTCCATGAGACCTACTTTATCGATATAATAATGGTCAACAAGGAAATTGCCGAATATTTTACTACCTGCTTCATTCCTTGTAAATACTTGTCCAAATTTATATGGCTCTTTTGATTTACATTCGAGTTTCTTGATGTTGACTTCGATAAAGAATGTATCATATTGCATAAGTTGTTCATGTGTTGTACCTTGTGGTATTACTTTAGGTCTTCCTAATGGTATACCATCCATAACATACATTGCAGATGGATATAAGCTAACTGCATCAAAGTCTTGTATCTTTCCTTCGATGTATTGCTTTTCATTACCTGCTGTCATTGTTCTTCCACCAGAGACACATCGTTGTATGAAGTCTTGACACTTACCTGATAGTTCATAACATCCATCAAAGCAACCATATTTCTTGGCAAAGCAGTATCCAATAGCACTTATAGATATAAAATCATGAACACCATACATATCTGTCTTTGTTTCTTTAAAGACTGCTTTCAGGTCTTCATTAAATTTTTCCATTCCCTTCATCAAAACAATACAGTCCTTGAAACAATAGAAGATGGCATATTTAATGATGTCGATTTTGCCATCATTATAACAATTTGCAATTTTTGCATTTTCGATAATCTGCTTGCAGTTTGCATCAAGTTGTGCTTTCGATAACTTATCTGAATTTTCATCGATGTATTGCTGTTGGAACTCAGTAGCATCAACAATTCTTCTTTGAATGTTCTCTTGTGTATATAGCTTATATGCCATGACTTCCTTGTGAACATTGAGGTTGAACATTGTAGCAAATTTACTTAATGCTTGAGGTATTATACTATATGAGTTCCTGAATGTTAATCTCTTTTTGACTTTCCTTGTACCTTCTTCGAATAATGTCATGATGATTTGCAACACAGTTCCACTTCGTTCTGTTATCTGTGTATCCCATCCAGGTGTGTTAATGAAAAAACATGCATCATACTTGAGGTTGTGAAAATATGTTAATGAGCCACTCCATAAATAATTCAAGAGCTTCTGTCCACAATCTTCACCTTGAATAGATATTTTATGTATGTTGGCTCCATCTCGAAAGATCGTACAATTGAGATATGGTATATGTGGACTGACTGTCGAGTTTGTTTCGAAGTCGCTATAATAAATCCTTGACCATGTATTTTGTTTCTTTTTATTATTCTCAATGATTCTTGTACATTGTTCTGCATTATATTCGAGACTTACATAGTCATTAACATGCTCATATTCAGTTGTGTTGATAATATCCATTTCGCATGCTTTGATTTCTTCAAATAGATGTAACTCAAACATCTTTTGGAAAAAGGTTATTGGTTTGATTCCTTCAGAATTATATTCTTTGACAGTCTTTCTGTTACTATGTAATTTATATATCATACATCTTTTTTCAAAAGGCATATATGCAAATGTTCTATCAAGTTCTTCATAGTGTTGAAGATAGAATAATGTACAAGGTATGTTCTTATTGAGCATATAATGGTCTTTGAACAATATCAGTTTAACTTCTCTTTTAAAATCAACAGACCATTTTTTCTTTCTGGTGTTGATTCTTGTTTCATACTTGTATTTATCAGGTTGTTCAACAACTCTAATGATACTAAAATTGCACTTGAACTTTTTAGCTACTTCTTCTATCTTGTTATTGGGTATGGTTCTTGTTTGAACAAAAAATCGTAAGTCATCTATTTCATCATCAGTGAACACACCGGATTGTATACAAGCATATACAAAACAATTATCTCTGTAGTTCTCTTTCCTTACCTCATGAAAGATTTGGTATGTAGATAAGTCTATAGGTGATAGATTGATGTATGGGAAAAAACTACCTTCTGGTGTATTTCGATAGTCTTCATCAATTTCAACTTCATCATCATAGATTTCATGAGTATCCATATCTTGCATCTTGGTTCTAAAATGAACACCATCATTTGTTTTGTTCATGTCAATAAATTGTACCTCATATCGAACTGGAATGAACATGTTTGAGATATATGGATTAGTGTCTGACTGGTCTTCACTTAAATCAAGTTCTCCTGTTATATGACCTAATGTACTTTCGATGTTGTGCTTATCACTGAGTGTGAAGTACTTATAAGTTCCATCAAGTGCAATTGCTTTAACAATAGGTCTTCCAACATTTTTCTTTTTATGTATCTGTCGTAGTGCTTCCGTAAATGCGTACCTCTTATCTTCATCTTGATTGATGTCTGTAGCAAAACCAATACCTTGTCCTGCAGGAATCATGAGCTTCCTCATTTCTTCTTTAAATTTGTCTTTCTTTTGGTATTGTTTTGCACGTCGATTATATTCACGACGAAACTGTGATTTTGTATCAGCATAGACATCTCCAATAGCATCTAAAAAATTGTCTTCAATGTCCTTGTTCATGTTTAACATAAAATAAAAGTGAAACGATAAAAATAAAAACAAAGAAAAAGTTAAAAAAATTATTTTTTAGTTATGACCTATCTTATTGGGGGTAATCATCATCATCAACGACATTATCTTCGAGATATGGAAAATGATATTGGAACTCATGTCCTTTCGACTTCGAGTCAGAGTTCCGTTCAATTTCGTTCTTCTCCATTGATTCACCAAATTGCTTAATGGCATTCAGCACTTGCTTCGGTGATTGCTTCTTTCCTTTTCTCTCGAAGCTGCATGCTTTGTCCAACTTCTCTTTCTCTTCTGGTGATAAGTATGGTCGAAGATGATAAATGCAATTGGACAACTTCCATCCATAGGACTTGAACACGTTTATCAGCTCTGGTGCTTTTTTCTTGTCATATGATTCAATAGCGTCCAACATGTTTCGAAGATAATCAACTTCTACCATCATCAATCTCGATCTTGCCAACTTTTCAGCAAATGCATCATCTGTTGGAGGACCAGCTTGTTGAGCATTTTTGAGATTTGACACGTCATTCTTTAGATCGTGAATTTTGTTAATGTACTTCGCCACCTTTTTTGGAGCAAGTTCCAATTTCATCAGCTCGAGTGCGTATTCGTCGTTATCATCAATGTCTTTCCTGAGTTCTTCAGCATTGTGATTTATGTCTTGAATGTTATATTCTACCGCAGTCATTCGC
The DNA here is from genome assembly GCA_039105265.1 of Tritrichomonas musculus. Classification (NCBI taxonomy): domain Eukaryota; phylum Parabasalia; order Tritrichomonadida; family Tritrichomonadidae; genus Tritrichomonas; species Tritrichomonas musculus. Next base: position 947,546 of record JAPFFF010000052.1, on the reverse strand, counting down.
TCCTCCAACTTCGTTAATCGATCTTTCAAGTTTTCATTTTCTTCTATTATTCGTTCCATTTCATCTCGAAAGTCGAATGGCCTAACATTATCCTCCTTATAATCACTATTGGATTTCATATCATGAACACTTTTCGGTGGCTTATATGGTTCTCTGTGAACTGGTTCTTGTTCTTGTTCATGATCAACTTCTTCTTCTTCTCCTTCTATCTTTGTTTCTTCTTTTGGATTGGAACCGAATTTTTGTTTCTCGGCAAATGAAGATGGTCTAGCAAGAACACTTGGAGGTGGCGGTATTTGTTGATTAGATGGAGGTGGAGGAGGTGGAGGAACTTGTATTATATTATATGAGCGAGGTGGTGGAAAGACTTTATTTGAAATTGGAACATATGGATTCTTCCTTCTTGCATCGTCTTCTTGCTTCAATCTTGCTAATGCTTCTTCTTCTTGCTTCTTCTTCCTTCTTGCTTCTTCTTCTTGCTGCTTCTTCAATCTAGCTGCTTCTTCTTCTTGTTGCTTCTTCAATCGAGCTGCTTCTTCTTCTTCTTGCTTCTTCTTCAATCTAGCTGCTTCTTCTTCTTCTTGCTTCTTCTTCAATCTAGCTGCTTCTTCTTCTTGCTGCTTCTTCTTTAATCTAGCTGCTGCTTCTTCTTGCTGCTTCATGATGAACTGTCGCATGGATTCGAGTTGTTCTGGGGTCATGTTCTTGAGCCAAACTTCTGTGGGTGGAGCTGATGGCGGATCTGATGGTGGAGCTTGTTGACCCGATTGCTCGATCGAGTCAAATAGACTAACATCGCTGTCTGAGCTGTAGTTGTATGACATACAAGTATAAAAATGATCTATTTTCTAGTTGATATCACTAAATTTTAAATTTCGTAGAAAAACTCGAAGGTGGATATTTTTCTTTGAAAAAGTTATATACACTATAAAAATTCAAAAATTGAATTAAAAAAAATAAAATATATTGAAATTTTAAAAAAATATATTTATTAATATCACTATTATTTTATTAATGATGAATGAAGAAGAAGATAAAATAGAAGATATTTTACAAAAACAAACACCTCCTAAAGATCATGATTCATTCGACTACAAAATTAATATAAACATGTCGAAAAAAATATCTCAACTAAAAGTTGAAGATGATACATCAAATTTAAGAACGATGTGTGAAAATTATGCTCATGCTCTTGAAAATGATGCACATCGACTTCGAGCAAAACAAAAAAAGAGGTATGATGAATGGTTTGACAACCTCGAGAAAGATTGTTATCCTGCAAGAGACATTGTTAACTTGTACAACATGTTCTTTGGTCATGAACTATCTATTACTCGACTTGGTTTCGGGCATCTCGATGGAACAAAGAGACACTTTACACATAAGAAAGTGAAAAGAAACAAGAAGTTCATCACAATGTACTACAAGAAAAATGAATAACTAAAAAAAAGTTTTTTTAACTACATGTTTTTCCTCATAAGCTACCTTTTTCCTCATAAGCTACCTTTTTCCTCATAAGCTACCTTTTTCCTCATAAGCTACCTTTTTCCTCATAAGCTACCTTTTTCCTCATAAGCTCATAAGCTACCTTTTTCCTCATAAGCTACCTTTTTCCTCATAAGCTACCTTTTTCCTCATAAGCTACCTTTTTCCTCATAAGCTACCTTTTTCCTCATAAGCTACCTTTTTCCTCATAAGCTACCTCATTCTTCATGTGATACCTTTTTGCTTTCATACGACATTATTTTTTCCTTCATACTTTGTACTTCTTTTTTCTTTCTTTCACGATATGCCTTTTGCTGTTGTTTACGTGCTTCATTTCGTTCTTCAACAGTTGCATACTTTTGCTTTCTACCACGTTTTTCTGTTGTTTCAGTTTTTGCAGTATCAATATTTTTGAGGTTGTTGTTACTCTTGGACTTCTTCAACTTCTTGATGATAGCTGTTTCCTTGAACTCACCCAAATCTAAATTTTGGCTCATGATTTCATTCGAGAAAAAAAATTGAATTATTTTTGAAAATTGAATATTCGCAAACAAAATCACTTCATTTTTTAAAATGTCGCGTTCTGGAAATGACTTCAAAGAATTCCAAAAACAGCAAAAGCTAGCTATCAAAAATGCTCATGTTGAAATAGCCAATGCTATTAAAGAGGTGATATTTCTGTTCAACCAAAAAATAATAAACTCGACATCATCTAATGTCTGCACCATCTATGACCCTTTGATACAAGCAAACATGAACAAGATTGCTGAAGCACTTACTCAAATGAATCTCACTACCTGCGAGGTTTTTCATAAAAAGATTCCTCAATCTACAACACCAAAATCTATTGGCTTTCACGTGCCTATAGTGCCTGACTCGCAAGAGACACAAGAAGAAGATGATGAAGATGAACAAGAAGCTTCATCTCCAAAAGACAAGGAGTAAGAGTAAAAAAATAATTTTTTCTAAGTTTTTTTTTTTTTTTTTTTTTTTTATGTTTTTTTTTTAAGTTTTTTTAATATGTCTTTTTTATACTATGCAATATTTTAAGCATACATGATAATTATTAACAAGCTCATTATATTCTTTATTATATACTTGTTTCAAGTCAATGACTACCTCTCCATTATCTTTAATAATCTTAATAGCATCTATTTTTCTTATTGGATTGCTCTTAGCTGCACAACATCCAACATCTTCATTAAGTTGTACTTCAACCTCACTAACATGTAGTATTGCTTTGATGATGTTGCTAAGAGATTCAATAGGTACTATGATGCATTTCTTTGATATAATGTTAGCTAGTAGTGCTTTGTCTTGATTAAGTAGTATTTGTGCATATGCTTCAAGTATAACATTACGTACATCTGGTTCAACTTCAACAGGTTCAGTTTGCACTCCAATGTCTCTTGTAATAACAATGTCTTCCTTGCCATCATCTCTCTTATTAATAATAATGTTGTTGTTGATGTTTGATGTAGATGATGCAGCTGCTGATGGTTCTAAAGATACATTTGCTTGAACTCCATTGGTTGTACCCCTCTTCTTAATCATTTAGGTTGGGAAAAAATAGGCTTAAAGTACTAAGTCTAGCTGTTCTCCAATAAACATGTCAAATGACTCAATTTGATATTTCTGCTTGAGAGCATCGATTTTTGGTTTATGACTTGTAGGAGCAGCTGCAATGGAGTAGTTGTAGTATTTGATTCCTTGATACTCTTGAGTGGTAGTGTTTCCATTTATGTAGAACTCTTCGAAATCTTCAGATATTTTTCTCCTTGAGTTAGGCTTAATAAATATTGAGTCAAGATCAAGTTCTTTGAGCTTATCTGGATAAAATCTGTGGCACTTGTCTTTTATCTTGATTGAGACATAGAGTACTTTGCCTAAATAGCTCCATTCTCCTGCTTTCATTGGGTACTTGTCACAAAGTATCGAGAAATTACATTGTTTAGTATTTGGAGCACATTTTGCGCGAAGTTCATTGACATAGTCATAGACGTTTCTTGTTGTCATTTTCATCTGGATAAAAAATTCAATAAAAAATTAATATATGTTATTTTGGGTAAAGATATGTTGGGTAGGTCCATATCGAATATCTTGTTTATTATATTCTCTTGCTCTACCTTGCATTGGTGGTTTCTCAGGCTTCTTAAGATATTTTGGTAAGAGAGGTACTGGTTTATCTTTTTCACCTATATGTCGATAAAAACCACCATCTGTAATACTAACAGGAGGTTCACGAACAGGTTTGGTTATATGTTCTCGAGTATCTGGAAATCTAACAGGGTCCTCATGTTCAATAATCTGGGTAGGTGGTCGATTAATATATGGGTTGAAGGTTACAGAATAAGTATTAGTATTACTGAACACACCAAAATGTTGAAACTCTATGTCTTTATTTTTCATGGTAGCTTCATTATACATCATACCTTCTCTTCCAACAATCTCAGCATGTGGGCTTCTATAATCATTCGACATTTTCTATAAAATAAAATATACATCTTTTTACTCAGGGGTTGTTAAATCATAAGGACCAATACGTACTGATGGTGGCATACCATTAGGTCTAATTAAGATACTAATTGATATATCTGTTAATAAGCATAATAATGGAGGTGTATCTACTTCCTGTCTAAATGGATTATCTGCCTTTTGACTACATATCAATTCGAAGTTAATAGGTGCAAGACTTGAAAGACCTTGTTGATATGTTCCATCTGTTTCAGTAGGAAGACCTATGAAGAATGAGGACCTATCATTTGGATAATAGCCTGTTGTGTTTTCATTATATTGATACTCATTCGCTAAACTTGCAATAACCTCTTTATTAAATCCATTTTGCTCTCCATTCATGTTCATTGCATTCTGGCAATATTCGAGGAACTCTGGATACTTACCATTCGTACCAAATGCTTTAGCAGGAATATTATTGTAATTACCACAATTCATATGAAATGCTTCAAACATAGGATTCTTGAAGTATGTCTTATGTGTATGCTTAAGTGGGAATAAGCAAAACATACTATCTACAAAATTAGGTGTAATAGTAATAGTTGCTTTATCTTGTTCATTATTAAGAGGTCTTGTACAAGTGTAAAATGACATAATCTGTGTTGGGAATGTAAGTGGATGTTGTGGGTTAGCATATCTTTGAACAAGTGCTGTATATACAGATTCATGAATACCAAAACAAGGTATAATACTCGCACATTCTTCAATGGAATAATCAACAACACTCCAAGTTCTCCAATCACTGTAAATAGTTCGGTCAACTCTTGCCTTAGTATTGTTAGCTCCTGCGACTTCATATGCTCCTCCATGATTTTCACCAACAGGTGGAAGATTCTTGGGGTGATTAATCTTATCCATTGCTATTTTTTCGGTACTTGTCCACATCCATATTGGTTCTCCAATAGGTCGAAATTCATTGGTAATTTCATCAACATTGAAGTCTTTCATTATATGTGGATTAGCAACCAAGCTCTTTTCAAAACCAACTGGACAATATACCATACCAGCTGTTGAAAAGTATAGACGTAATTCGATTTTACCTGCAAATGCTGGCAAGTACTTGATATTAGATAAAGGTAGGAATCGTCGCAAATCAATCTTTAATCTAATTGTTTCAGTGACAGAAGTCACATCTTTGTTAAGATTTGCAACAAAACCACATCTCCTTCCATGAGTATCATTCCAAATATCCTTATGTCTTGCTTTACTATATATATCAGCTCTTTTAGTAACTTCATTTGCACAACATGCAGTTAAAAAGGATTCTTCACATCCAAAGTTCTGGGTATAAAGCGTCATACCATTAGCTACAATTTCATACTTCTCAACAGCATCTCGAGCATCCTTAAAACCAAACCATACCTTACCAAAATTATAACCACTGACATTTTCTAAATCACTTAGAATTGGCTTGTCTATTTTTATCATCACTCTCATATCTGCTCGAATAAATCCATTATATATATCAGCAGTATTATGAGTATTAGGAGAGATAATACATGTTGTATAGGAACCACTCTTAATTGGTGGTGATGGTGAATACGAAGTTTGTGGATTTAATGAGTATGCCTTATTAGTATCACTAAGTGCTATGCAATTATCGACAACATCAAAGTAAGATGCAATCTGAGTACAAACCTCTGCTGAGGTTTTCATATAGGATTCCTTGTTAAGCATTTTAGATAGAAAAAAATTTACATCATATCTTCAAAGATGCGATTTCTCCTACCAATAGGTCTCATAGGTATATATTGAGGTTGTTGTTCTTCTTCATATTGTTGTGGCGGTTCTTCAGGAACATACTGTTGTCTTGGTTTACTCATCCTTTTATCAACAACCTCCTTTATCATACGTCTCTGTTCTTTCTTCTCTCGACTTATCTTCATTTCTTCACCTAGTGATTTTAGCTGTTTTAGTATTTCCTCATTCACAGTAGGGTCATAAACTTGGCTTTGTTGAGTTTTTCGAGGTTTTGGAGGTTTTCGTGCAGCTTTCGAACTTATTGGCTTTCTTGGCTTTTCTTCAAGTTCCTCATGTTCTTCACTGTCTGAGTTTTCTTGAGTTTCTTCGTTATTTTCACTTTCTGAGTTTTCTTGATATTCTCGAGTTATTGGAGTTTTTCGCTGTTTTACAATATACTTGTCTTTGGTTTTTGTAGGTAAAACTTCCCAATCTGGGTCATCCCTTCCATTCAACCATTTATGAATAACTGCAAGTCTCTTAGAACCTGTTAGATGTTTTGACATTTAAAATAAACAAAAAAGTCCAAAAATTTAGTTTTTTTGAGTTTTCATTAGATGTAGGTTCTCGCCCGATTGTTGGTAGTAAAGTCACTCTCTTGTAATGATCTAGACGAAAATGCTGGCTTTTCAAGAGGTGCTCCAACTGATTCACCTTTTGCAGATTTATTAATTGATGATAAGGCAGTTTTCACTTTTCCATCTGGGACATATTTTAATGCTGTGTCAGCTATGTTTGCTAATTTATTTCTTGTACTATCGCTCAAGTAGCTTTCACCAAGACCTCTCGCAACTGAACCAATAACACCAGCATGCTTGGTTAATCCACCTGCTGAAGCATCCAATATTTTACTTGCAAGACCTCCAGTAAAACTATCTGCAGCTCCCATTAATAATTTACCACCTAAACCTACTCCTCCTTTTATTATCGTTTGCCATGGAGAAAATTCTTTTTGTTTAGCATAATTTGGCTTCCAATAATCTTCTTCTGAATGAAGTTTAATTCCCATTTTTAAAAAATAAAAAATTATTCGAAATAGTACTTATTAGCAGAAATATTCATTACGAATTTTTCATGTGGTTCTTTATGTTGTAAGTATTCAGCTACTGTCTGTTTAGTATTTAATGAGTTATTTGTTTGTTGCAACAAGCTAGTAAAATCTTCCTCACTATATCCTGTATAACATATGATATCTGTTGCTAACCTTTTCGCATTCATATGAACAAATCGAATAGTTTGGATAGCCATGATACATGTTAAATTATAGTGTCTTGTCTTGGTTAACAACTTGATAAATTCACTATTACCATTCTTTAATAAATCACTACCTGCACAATCATCTAGTATCAATAATGTGTTATATGGATATGATGATGTTTCATACTTGACTAACTTATTGGCTATATATATTATTTTATCATTGAGCTCATTTAAATGATGCTTCTCAATGAGCCTCCTCATTTCGTCATTGGTCTCTTTCATTCGAGATAATACATATTTGACAATAGCATAATACTTTATCTTTCTTCGAAGATGTCTTTTAAGATAACTCATTAATTCTCTTTCCTTTACATAATCGATTCTTGATTGTATCTGTTTATTAAGTGTTTCAGCTGTTTTATCCATTTTACCAGAGCTTGAGCAAAATATTATCTTTTGGTAGTATGGATGTTTAAACAACCTCTCTGTTATCATAATATGTCTCCATATCCAAAAACTTTTACCAGCACCTGGTTTACCAATTAAAAAGTATATACCATTTGTGCTAAAAGGATAATCAGGTGATAATGGTTTAATCAAAGCACCATCTATCTCTTTCATGTTCTTCCGTAAGGTCTCTTTAATCAATGTTTCTACTTTATTTATTAGTTCTGCACTTGGGGGTTCATCCATTTACAAATTTTTAAATGTATTTCATAATTTTATCTGGTATTGGTTTGCCCTCAACCTTTTGACCTGCTTTAATTTGTCGTTCATAATTTTTCTTTTGTTCCAACCAATATTGTCTTTCTGCCGTACCAAGTACTAATGGATTACCTCTCCTTACATCTCTAATAGTTTGTCTAGCAAAGGCATCATCACCTTCGACTCCTTCCCATTTTAAATCATACTTACCAGTATCTTCATCAAAGTTATATATTTTTTCAATAATACCTTCTTTACCTTCATTTAGTCTTTCAGCTACTTTAATCCTTTTGTCTCTTGTCCTTAACAACCTATATCCAGGGAATGAACTTGTTGAACCATCTTTGGACTTGACCACAAACTGGTTACCTTTTTGCGAGTCAACTATATAAGACTCATTAGACAAATTACTTCTTCTTTTACCAAATGGTTCTTTTTCGAGTACTAACCTGACCTTCTCACCTGGATTAAAATGGTATGGATTAATGCGTGCATTCTTTTGTATGTACTTTATTTCATCCTCTGGAGTAATATCATTAGGTGCTTTATTATCTAAAGACCTATGAGGAGAGTTGTTATATATGTTGACCAAATCATGCATCTCCTTTGGTTGAATAAACCTATTTTCACCAATAGCATCTCTTATGGTTCTCATAAACCTATTAATAATGCCAAGTACATTATGGTTATTCTCAGTTGTTGTTCGGTATTTTATGTTCTTCTCTCTCATGAAGTCTAAGACTGTTGATGATAAATATGCTGCATCCTCATCACTTGTTATCGAATATACATGAGGTACATCATTAACAAATTTATGAAGTGCTGTTAATACTTCTCTTGCTCCTTTACCATTCATAGGATATGCATATGCTTTTCTGGTGTTGATATTGATGAACATTAGATAATTCAACCCACCTGCCTCTTTATTATTAATGAAGGTATCCATTTGATAACCATGAGGATGTTTGGATACAATAGGAATAAATTGTGCTTTAGGTACTCTCTTATCATGTACTACTTTTTCATCAAAGTATTTCTTTGCTTCGTCTTCATTTAGATTCTCTTGTTTTGCCATGCTAAGGTATTTGTCCAAGGTCTTCCATTTAGCTTTGTTGTATAATTTTTCATATGGGCTTGGTTCTTCTTTACTCATTTATTTTTAAATAAACATCTTATCGTATTGAAGGAATTGCATTTCGATTACAAATGAATCATTTGGAGGTAGTTTTGTTGGACAATTATAATGGGCATCACTATAGAAGTCTATCCAAAACCTTTGGTCCATTGAGTTTAACTTGAAGTACTTAATCGGACTATATTCAACATCACTATCTCCAATATAGTTATGTAATGCTTGTTCACCTATCGATGAATATATTTTGCATGATTGTCTGTCCCATATATTATCAAATATTAATGTCTTACTCCATGTTTGATATTTTTCTGGTTTATTTTGAAATATGCCATTACCTATATTAAACACATCTGCAAAGTCATCATTCCAGGATTTAAGTTGGAAAAAGTTCATATATGGTGCAGTATACTCCCAATCTCGTTCATTCTTACTATTGTTATAGTAGTATTTATGGTTCCCTGCTTTATTTCTTTCTGTATAAATGATTTCATGAAAACCATTTTTATCATAGTATCCATCGGTTTGTATATCTCTATCCTGTATATCATCATCATTTTGAACAAATTTGTCTAATGTTGAAGTTTTAATGTATGACTTGAATGCACGATTAACTGCATCAAAAAATCCACGTAAATCTCCATCGACTGACACCCAATCAATGACTTTGAAGCACCCATATTCATGATTTGAACCAGTTATATAGTCTTCTTTTAGTGTTCCATCATTCCATGTTCCACCACAAACAAACTCATATGTTTTCTTATGTATCTTATATATTTCAATCTCTACTTCCATTTTGCGTCTTCTCTTAATGATATGTGCTGAACGAACGCCAACAATAGATTCCCCTTTGTTTGCAGTTGACCATTCTGGTGGGAAATTAAACCAATACCTATTAAACTTAGCTTTATCATGTTGAGCATCCTCAAGGAAGTAGGCTGTTTCGATTGGAAGAGGTGTATTACCATCATTAACTATATTATCTCGATTAGGATATAAAGTGTTAACACTTGGTGGTAATTCCATTTCGAGTTGAATAAAAAGTCTTTATTAATATACAACACCTGTTTCTAATTCATTGTTTTGAAGTTCTCGAAGTATTCTCTTTCTAATATCTGGTATATTGCGTTGTTTAAACTTACCATTTCCTTCATGCAAAAAGGTACGACAAGATTCCATTAGAAACACTCCACAATCCTTGTTATTCCTTTGACTAGGTACATCATAATATTTTGCTTTTAACTTACCTGTTCCTGAAATATTGATCCACTTATTAAGTGTCTTTACCTCTGGTGCCATTGACTTATTCTCAGAGTCATAGCATTCGATTATTTTCTTTGGATATCGAACAATACATAAAACCCAATGTTCTCCATCTGAGCAAATGGGGACAAATACTTTATCGAAATGTGTAAATGACTGTTTACCTGAGATAGGACTTTTCATCAGTTCATGTATTTTTTCCATATCATTAGTCTCATATGCTATAGAAAGGAAGGTATAAAATGCAGTAGGTAAAACCAATATTTTCTTTTTATCAAACTCTGCCTCATTTTGACCAGGTTGTTTATTCAATCTCTTTCCTTTGTTATATAGAAGTTTCAAGTAGTCATCAATAACATCTTCTTCTATATTTTCATCATTGACTAAACTCCTCCAATCATGAATTTTATGACGTCTTTGGTCTACTGTATACTCTCCTGTCTTCTGTGGTGTCATACGGGGTTCTCTTGGAGGAGGACTAGTACCTCGAGAGGTATGTGATGATGGAAACTGTGGAGGTGGTGATGAAGGAGGAGGAGGTGGTGGAGGTGGAGGTGAACGAGAAGGAGGAGGAGGTGGAGGTGAAGGTGAACGAGGTCGTTTTGATTTTTTCTTAGGTTGTTTTGATTTTTTCTTAGGTCTATCATCCTCGTCTAAATTTGTACTACTTTGAAGTAAAAGTTGAATTCTGTTTTGATTTTGATCCCTTGTTGGTGGCTCAACATTTGTGGGTCGGTTCCTACCGATTTTCCTAAGGTTAAGATGATAATCATTTCGATTTAAAGTTGGAGGTCTGGGTAATGGAGCCAATTCTGGTATATCATCTGTTTGAATACCTCTAGTTTTATATTCTTTCTTATCACTTTTCAATGTTCTTTCTTTCATCTGCTCTCTCAGTTCTCTAGCTGCTTGTTTTTCCTCCTCAGTCTTCATTCGAGATATCCTTATGTTGATAATATCATAATGTAATTTTATCTCTGTTAATATACCTTGATCTGATTCTTGGAGAGTATATTGATATGGCTTTAATACTGTTATGTAATGCCCATGTTCATCTTTATCATCTTGATTTTTCTTAATAGCAAACACACAACCTGTAAATTTTGCTCTTGGTTTCTCTCTCTTGAGTCTATTAGCAAATTCAAGTACGTCTTTAAAAGCTATACTAGTATTTAAATATGTCTCATATAATTTTTGTAGATTTATTTGATTATTAGAGAACTTCCATATAGTTTGACCCAAACCTCTTGTTAATCTTGCAACATCTCTATCAACTAGTTTAGGTCGAAATTTAATAGTACCTTGTAATAGTTGTATTTTATTGTTAGGTTTTGTTTGTGTACCTACATCACTTGTCATTTAAAAATCAAATAAAAGAAAGAAGAAGAAGATGTTGTTTATTAATGAAGGTTATCAAGGCTGCTGTTGATATCATCAACGTTGACCTTCATATTTGCAAGGTCATCAATGACAGAATCGAGTTTTAAAGATAGCAGGTTGACCCTATTAAGAACCTCATCAAGTCGTTGGTGGAGTTGATCAATTTGGAGCAACAAGTAAGTTTCAAGCTTTTGCTTTTCATCCATGATTTTAGCGTTGAGCATTTCAGTGGTCAATCGTATCTTCTTATCGATATTCATCAAAGAAAAAAGTGAAATGACTAAATATTTTTCTATTGTTCATTTCATTTTTTTTATTTCTGTATAAATGGCTTATTACATGACCATAAAAGAGCGTATATATATCCTCTATAAAATAGTATCAAACCTCTATGAATATAGATGTGAGACTAATGAGGGAGTATGTAATATTTTAATTAATAAGATAAAAGAGTTAGCTGCTGAGTATTTCGAACCTGAAATTCTTAATGTAATTATGAAAGATGGTGATTTGGAATTTATCGACCAAATAGAACATTTTGCCTTTGAGTTCTTAGAGTACCAAATATCTAATCTGCCCTCGCATTTATAATTTTGGGCATATCCCTGTTATAGTTACTATCAGTTGGGGTTATCCATCTTAAGTTGCTTAGATGGTAGTCAGCCCTATTCCTATTGATATGGTCTACCTCTATTTTATGTTGTGGGTCATCATTAGGTATGAACTGTCTTGCTATAAGTACATGTTTCAAGTAGTAGTCGCCATTTAGACATACTCGTATATACCCCTTAATATGTTTTGCATCTTTGCATATAAAATGATTACTCTTACGTCTTATAGTAAAGGGGTACCTATTCAGTATCTCATAGTCGTTAGTAAAGCCTTTGAGTGGCACAAATGACATTTACATATAGAAAGAAATAGGTACGAGATTCTCGGGGCAGGTACCTGTGCCGTTTCATAGATGGGCGGTTGTGGGGTGGGGTACCTGTGCCGTTTCATTGATGGTAGGCGTTGAGGTGGGTGGGTGGGATAACATGAAAAGAAGAAGAAGTTTTTTTTTTTATTTTTCTTTTTTATTTTTTTTTTTATTTTTTTTAACTAGTTCGTGTTGACGCGTGGGCAGCCTGTGCCCCGCGGAAACCGACTAGTATATACTACTGTCAATAATAAAATTCATATCATGTATGATATGAACTATACAAAAAATTGATAACATCATATAAGATCTCCAAATCCACTCGAAAAACATGGCCTTTTTTTTATTTTATTTTCTAATAAATAAAAAAATGAAGAACATATAAAATAACTAAAAACTTTTGTCGACTCATTCATCTTTAAATTGATTTTTTCTTAAAAAAACATTTTTTTCTCATTATGCATTTTATGAGATTTGAAATAAGCACTTTCATGCTATTTTTAAATATGTTAATAATATGATAAAACAATATTAGACATGTATTAAACTTTGATGAGGATTTTTTCTGTTGATCAAAAGTGGCATCTTTCCATATTTTTTTTTTTCCTATTATTAAGTTGCAGATTTATGCAAAAGCAGAAAGAAATTCAAAATTTAAACATATTTCCAGACACAAATTATTTTGTTTATAGGAACAAGCAGTTCCCATTTAAAATTGACTTTTTCAAATATTCTTCTAATTTTTTCAAAAATAGCCAAATTGAGATTTTAAATGACCAATACATACCGCTACTTGATTTAGAAACAGAAAATAATTTGGATTTGTCAGATGATACAATAAATGATTTCATTAATTATGTACAAGGCCAAAAAATATCCCTTACAAATGAAAATGTAGTTTATCTTCATTATTTATCGCAAAAATATGAAGTTGAGTCTTTATTAAATGTTTCTAATGAATATATCAAAGATCATCATCAAGAACTTGTCATTGATATTCTTTTAATTCAACAATCCACAACTTCTATCAACACAGAAACTTACGAAAATGCATTAAGTGACCATCTTTCGGAATACATTGAAGATGATCGATTATTAAAATTAAAAGTTCCAATAATTGATCGAATTCTCAGCAAACACAAAATAAATAGCAAAAACCAAATAGAAAACAAAAAGAACATTGAATTTCTATTTAAATATCTCGATATTCACGGTAAGGAAGCATCAGTGCTGTTTTATGGCATTGATTTTTCTGAATTTGGTTTGAAATATTTGAATCTTTTGAATCGTGAATATTCATCGACTTTTGACTTTCATTATGTAAATTCATCAATGATAAAAGCGATGTACGATGAAGAAAGTTCACTTCTTTCGAATATAATTACGTACGAAGAGAAGCAAAAAGAGCATGAAAAAATAATTGAAGACTACAATGAAAAATTAATTGAATTGAAAAGCGAATTTACCCAGTCAAAAATAGATCATAGTCGGCAATTGGAAGAATATAAATTAGAACAAAATAAGTTCAAGTCAGAAATAAATGAGTTAAGAAATTACATCAATGAAATAGAAACAGAACAGAAGTGCAGAGATGACGAATTGAAAAAACAATTTGAAAAAGATCTTAAAAGCATAAATGATGCAATTAATCAAATCAAATCTGAGCAAGATCAGCAAAGAATTGAGATCATTCAAAAAGAACAAAGCTTAAAGAATCAATATGAAAATGAAATAAAAATCATAAATGATGAAATAAAGCAGATCAAAACTTTGACCATTGAAATTAAAAAAGAACAAAATCAGCTTAAAATAGATCAAACACAAAATGAAGAAAGCATAAATAACAACAGGAAAAAAGAAATTGACATCATTCATGAAAAAATCAATCAAATAAAATCTGAGCAAAATCAGCAAAAAATTGAGATCAATCAAAAAGAACAAAGCTTAAAGAATCAATATGAAAATGAAATCGATAGAATAAATGATGAAATAAAGCAAATCAAAAATTTGACCATTGAAATTAAAAAAGAACAAAATCAGCTTAAAATAGATCAAACACAAAATGAAGAAAGCATAAATAACAACAGGAAAAAAGAAATTGACATCATTCATGAAAAAATCAATCAAATAAAATCTGAACAAAATCAGCAAAAAATTGAGATCAATCAAAAAGAACAAAGCTTAAAGAATCAATATGAAAATGAAATCGATAGAATAAATGATGAAATAAAGCAAATCAAAAATTTGATCATTGAAATTAAAAAAGAACAAAATCAGCATAAACCAAATCAAATACAAAATGAAGAAAGCATAAAAAGTAATAATAAAATAGGAATTGATACCATTGGTGATGAAATCAATCAAAATGAATCAAATTCTTTAAAAAATAATATAAAGCAATTGGAATCTTTGTTAGAGCATGATCAATCAAATGAAGACAATGATAAATCTAAAGGCAAATATGATGAAAATATGAGTGAAAATGATGAAATTAACACTTTAGATGAATCAATTCAAGCATTTGATCTTGAGCAAGATAAAAAAGAAGAAGAAATTAATGATTTGTCGATTTCAATATTGAATCAAAGAATCGATATAAATACTTTTAATGACATGGAAGGAGAAGAACAAAAACCCAACATTAATGATGCAAGATTAACAAAATTATTATCTTATTTATCTAATGAAAATCAAAAATCACAGATAATAAGAAAAAAGATTCCTTACGTATTTCTTTTACAAAAAGATGACCCAAATAGTGTTATTGCTGGAATTAGTTACGAAATGACTGAAGTTTTATATCAAAATGAGAAGCTTAATTCTGCCGAGTTTACTGAATTAATTGATAATTTTGATGAGGTTATTATTGAGATTTGTTATCCATTTCCACAATATAATGACATTTATCAAAATATTCTCAATTTACGAAGTTCTAGAGCAAATAAACTAAATATTGGCATTTTTATTACTGAAATTGATTCAACCAATGGTAAATTTCATAAAAATAAATACATAAATTATCTTAGGCTTGATTCTACTGTTACAACTGT
Source organism: Tritrichomonas musculus (assembly GCA_039105265.1). Lineage (NCBI taxonomy): Eukaryota > Parabasalia > Tritrichomonadida > Tritrichomonadidae > Tritrichomonas > Tritrichomonas musculus. Next base: position 932,155 of record JAPFFF010000052.1, on the reverse strand, counting down.
TAAAAAAAGTTCTTTTGGTGGATGTTCCTCATTAAAGCAAGTAATAATTCCTTCTTCTGTAAATTCAATGAAGAGTAACGCTTTCATTGGATGCAGATCACTAAAAAGAATTGCAATTTTAGCAGAATTGAATCAAATTAGTTCTTACGCCTTTCAAAGCTGTAGATCTTTGAGACATATGATAATTCCTCCTTCGGTAGAAATAATCAAAAAGTATGCCTTTAGCAAATGCACTTCTTTAACTCAAATAACAATTCCTTCTTCAACAAATAAAATAGAAAATCATGCATTCTGGGGATGTTCATTATTAAAGCAAGTCTTGTTTGAAGATAATTCTAGACTAAATTCCATTGAAAATAGCGTATTTGATGGATGTAATTCTTTGGAAAAAATGTCTATTCCTTCTTCAGTCAAATCTATTGGAGATTACGTTTTCAATAATTGTGACTCATTAGTACAATTAGCAATTCCTTCTTCTGTTCTTTTTAATCGAGCAGGGATGAATTCAAATGTTAAAATAATATCATCATAAGTTTCAAGTATAATTGATCATGAATATTAATTGTATAAACGGCATTTGATCATCAAAATTGTATATATCTTTTTGTGATAAATGATTTTGTCCAAAATTCTTCCATTAATAAATATCTTGATTTTAATTAAAGCAAGTCTTTTTAGAAGATAATTTTAGACTTCAAACAGAGCCATTTTGGAGAGAAAAAAAAAAGGTTGTTATACAATATTAAAAATATGTAACATAAAAAATATGAACATGTTTAGTCATAAGTAACGTTGCATGGTGAATCAGAATAATAAAATGATTTTTTCTTATCTGTAAAGCATGTGAAGTTATTTGTTAATTTGTAACGGTTTTTCACATTTTTGCCTTTCTCGAAATGAAGGAACTTGTAAATAATAGCAAGGTCAGTTGTGTCAGGTTTTCGATGTCTATATGAGTCATTATCGAATTCATTTGTATTTTTCTTGCTATAAATATTAACACCAAAAGGAAACTGTGGAACATAATTTTTGACTCCAACTAAGTCAAAGATTGTTGGTGCAAAATCGTAATACGTGAAATCATCAAATTTTAGTTTTTGATCAATTTTTTTTATTCCAGGAAATAAAACAAACAGGTCATTGACAGGCTTTTTGTACCACAAAAAGTCAGATAGAAAAGGATGATGGTCAGGGAAAATAGCAAGAACAGTATGTTCTTCCATTTTCAATTCTAAAAATTTACGAACAAAATCGCCAACAAGATGATCAATGCAATAGAAGCATCTTTGTTTCGGCAAAATTTTTGGAAATGTAAAATTGCACCATTTTGATTGAAGGTAAGGAGCATGAGTTTCGACGTTAACGATAAAGTTCAATGATCTCTTTTGAAAGTTAGAAGAACGTGATTCATTGTCAATCCTCTCTAATTCATGATTTGTAAAGTATTCAAAAAGTTCTTTGTCATCATTACTAGTCAGAATATTTTTATATTTTCTTTTACGAATCCATGCATTAAATCCCATTAAATGATTCGGTCCATTTGTTGCATAATGTATCTCGTATCCTCCTGAATGTAAAATGTCCGAAATTCCTTTGATTTTCATGATGTAGTTCAAACTGTGGCGTCCTCGAATCGGCCAGCTCGTGTCTGGCATAATTTGCGGTATTCCTGTTTGTAACAAAATTGTCGCACCAATTGACCATGTCGAATATGGAACCGTTTTTATAGGTGCTATATATTCAAATAACCGTGAATAATTGTTCATATTGGGTGAAATTTGATCGTTTTCAATGAATTCGTATGGAAATGACTCAAGCTGAATCAAAATTAAATTTTTTAAATGCTTTGAATTGGATAAAATTTTAGGTTTAGACTCCATTTTCAAAGTAAGAATGTCTTTTAACCATGTTATGTATGATTGTGAATGCCCTGACTCAATCAACGATTTGTTGTTGGTATCATGAAAATCATGGATTATTGAGAGTATGAACAAAAATAAATGTGCATTAAATAAATGATGAACAATTGATATAATATTAGGAAATAGCATGAAATAATGAAAGCATGGAAAAAAACTAATGAAAATGCAAAAAATAAAAGCAATAAAAACAAAAATAGCTATTGAAGGAAATTCTCTAAGAATCATCATGGGACTGATTGCATTAATAGATTGTGTGTTTATTGGTGCTTTATTGAATGTCCATGATATTAATCCTCCAGTGTCTAGTATTAGTATTAAATTAAATAAAATATTAATAACTATAGTATTGATTATATTAAGTGTGCTTTTGGACAGATGTTTTATATTTATATAATTGTCATATTTTATAATGCTTATCTCTAACATAAAGTAAAGATAAAAACTGGTATTTAAAATAAACCTCGAATTTTTTTGCCCATTTTGCAATTTTAAAATATCGATGATGATAAGAACACAAAGACGAAAGCAAAATTGGGCAAAATCTAGATACATATTTTTATCTTAAGATAAAGAGAGAAGATAGGAAAACGATGAAAAAGCATACAAAATTTCAATTGTCCTTTTTTATTTGATAAAAATGAGTATATAACAAAATTTGATAAGTAAAGTCTGAGTATATTTTTTTCTTTTTAGTTTTTACACATTGTAAAGAAAAAAATGTTTTATTTTTTCATTGAATCAAAAAAATCAAATATGTTTACTTGCATCAATTTTTTTATGAAAAATGCAATTTTTTATATTGATAAGTTAATAAAATCTGGAAATATTAAAGACAAATGATAATTTTAAAATAATATATCTTTCATTTTTTTATAATCTCATTAAAAATTATTAATAAATGGTCTTTAATCAGCGTTGTTTATCGATACGACTAAATACCGGTTACCGAAAAAGTATCGGTATTCGGTAAATATCGATACTTTTTTGCTCAGTATTTTTTTGTATCGATACAAAAGTGCTTCGGTATTTTTCGAGTATTGGCGGTTATTCAAAAAGTACTTCATAATACTTTTTATCAGTATCGATACGGTATTTTGAAATATAAATATTATTAATAAATAATAGAAAAAAATAGGGTTGCATAGGGTCAAAAAATTGAAGAAATGGGCAGCCCACTGGGCAATTGAGCTTCAAAAATTATGATGAAGTGATGTGATCAATTTTGCAATATAAAGGCCACTTTTTAAGGACGTCCTTAGAGAGTGAACTTTTCGGTATTGAAAAAAAGCATAGAATATATGTCAATATTTCCAAAATATGAAAATGATGATATTTGTTCTGAATTTGATTGCGATTATTTCAACCAATGATGAAAATTTTAATTTTTTTGTTTTTTGCCTTTCAAAACACAAAAAATTGTTTTGTTATAAGTATTCATATATTATTCTGAAAAAAAGTTATTTAATTTAGTTGATATCCAATTTGAAAAAAAAAAAATCAAATGATTTTTATTATTAATATAATTTTTTATCTTATAAATGAATATAAAAAAATATTTTTTGATTTTAAATTTAAAATATTTGAAGATTATTGAGAAATAATGAAAATATTATTTTTATATTTCATTCAAATTAATTCAATTTTTAAAAAATAAAGATATCTAATTATTCAAAACAAAACAAAAGAAATCATGAGATGATTTAGTAATTAATTTTAATATATATTTTAATTTTAATATATATTTTAATTTTAAAATATATAATTTCAAATATCACTGTACTTTGAGTTAGATGTGAAAGCTTTTGTTGGCCTCCCTTTCTTTACCCTTACACGATTTCAATTCACCCAATTGAGACCCTCTCACGATTTCTATTATCATTGAAAAAAATTCAATTAGACTATCTATTGAAAAAACAAATTTGAGGAAAAACTCGAAACTCAACAGAAGAAACGAATCAGATTTGTTAGAATTTTATTAATGGATGCTTTAATAATCTAAATCCTAAATTATGAGTTTCGCTTATTGTTCATTCTTGGTTGACATGCCTCTATTTCTTCCAAAATAATAAATTATTTTTTTATTCTCAACTAATTAATGTTCATTCTCTTTTAAAAATAAAATTCCACTTAATCTGTCCAATTCCTTACAATCACTCATAATGATGCACTCATTGAATCAGTTTTTTTTCAACAATTTAGTTAAAAATTTTAAGTTAAAATAGCCTAAAAATTTGTATACTTATTCTAACTCAATATATAATCTTATATCCAAAACGATTTTAATAAAAATTGGCTAGAATATTTTTAACAAGATAATTACATTCTGAAAAACTGAGAAATAGATTTTATAAAGTTCAAATTTTTGTAAAGAAAGATTTTAATTTTCAATTGATAATTGAATGAAAAATTAAATATTTCTGTTTAATCGGTTCTTGATAAACCTGTTTTTTCTGTCAATGGAAATGTTGTATGAAATGAGATATTTATCATCTTCAGTTTTTTAAAAAATTTGATTTTATTATCAGTATTGAATTTTTCAGATAATTATTATATATTTTGAAAAGCATTAGAAAAATGAGAAAAAAAGCAATTGATATTATTTAATAACTAAAATGCTATATAATTTTTTGGGAAAATAAAAATATGATTTGTTTTATTGAAAAAAAAAAATAACATATTCAAAATTTGAAGCAATTGAAACAAGATAATAATAATATTCTGAAAATAATGAAAATACTAAAAGAATGAAGAAAGAAGAGTATGATTTCATTTTATAATTAAACAAAAACAAATACTCAATGAATATTTGTGTAAAAGAACTTGGTTATGCAATGATTCTTTTGTTAGGTCCAATTACTTTTGGTACCATCATGTGTTATCCATCACCAACAGGGAAAGAAATTAGGAAACACTTTGGATTATCAGATAATTCAGCTCAATGGTCTTTTTACAATTCAGTTTCATCATTATTCGCTATTGCAGGTCCATTTGTTACAGTTGGTTTTTTGAAAGCTTATCATAACTCAAGAAAGAAGGTTGTTTTCACATGTGCTTGCCTTGGTGTTGTATTTTGGTTACTTAACTGCCTCACAAAAGTTAATATTTGGGCAGGTATCGTCATCAGACTTTTCTTAGGTATCGTAATGGGAGCATATTCATCAATAAATCCAATGTACTTAGTCGAAATTGCACCTGAAGGAACAAGTGGTTTCTTTGGAAGTTTAAATCAGATCGGTATTGTTATTGGTATGGTCTTCTTTGATTTCATTGCTCCATCACTAAATTATATGGATCTCAACTACATCGGTGCAGCAATTTGCGCATTACAAGCAGGCTTAATTTGGTTAGTTGAAGAGTCCCCAGCTGTCGAAAAGATTAATCAAGATGAAGAAGAAATGAAAGCAAATGATCATGATAAACCAAAAGAAACATTATGGCAAAAAAAGTATGCATTTGGATTATGTTCAGGTATTTTAATGATGTTGTTCCAGCAATTCTGCGGTATCAATGCTATTTTAACAAACTTATCAGATATCATGAATGATTCTGGTTTGGATATCGATGGTAACTATCAAGCAGGTATTGCAAGTTGTGCACAATTAATTGCAGTTTTCGTTGGTGCAATGATCATTGATAAAATTGGAAGAAGAATTACAATGATTATATCATGCTGCATGATTTGCGTTTTCTTGTTAATTTTCGCCTTAAATGTCAAATATGACTGGTCAAATGTTCTCCCATTAATTTGCATCTTTTTGTACCAATTAGGTTTCGGTCTTGGTATGGGACCAATTCCTTGGTTCATCATCCCTGAATATTTCAACGATGATGTTCGTTCAATGGCAACAATGATTGTTACTGCAGCTAACTGGATCTTTTCATTCCTTGTCATTATGGTTTGGCCATCAATGAAGAGTGGAATGGGAATGTTTGGAGCTCTTATTTTCTTCTTATGCATTTCATTTTGTGCAATTATTTTCTCAGCTTTCTGCGTTCATGAACCTAAACATGAAGAAGCAAATACTGATGAAAAAGATGGTCAAAAAGATTCAACAGAAGTTAAAGAAGAAGAAGAAGATAATGAACCAGAAGCCTTATAAAACAATGTATTTATAGATTATTATAAAGATTATTTTTATAATAATGATATATCAATTTTTTTTTTTTTTTTTTTTTTTTTTTTTTTTTTGTTTTGTTTTGTTTTGTTTTGCAGGAATAATGGTTGCTCAATAATATTAATAAGTTGAATGCATATAAAGTTGCATTTATTATATAAAAGGTATGGAAACTCTGAAGTATTGAATTTTTTTTGAGAGAAAAAATCGTGAATATTTCATATATCCGGATAAAATTCATTTTAAAATGATTAGTTCATGAATTAATAATGGTAGACATGATTTAGACCAGATCAAATATACTGGCAAGGAGATATCAAAAATGACCAAAATTACTAATCTTCTAAATATACAGTAATTGTTATTGGACAATATACTTTCATAAGGTTTAAAATGCATTGTTCTATATTATAAGTTAAAATTACTAAAAATGGTCTGCTATAAAGTTAGATAATAAACAAATTTGTGCAAAATTTTACAAAATTTCAAATTTCTATGAAATTCTCTTATAGAATTTTACAAAATCAAAATATATATTTAACAATTGTCTATATTTTCAATTGGCAACACTTAAAATACCAATTGTCTGGCTAGATAAAGAGATATGAAATTCCTCTCAAAATTATTCAAAAAGTTTACGAAATAAATTGACGTATAATACTTCAGACCTTCAAAAAGCTGATTGAAAAAATAACGTATAATACTTCAGGCATTCAAATATTGTTGTTCTATAGTGTTTCTCATTTCGGTGAGAATAAAATAGACTGTGGAGTCGATAAACTTAATTGGAACGTTATCGGTTTTAAGTGTCGATATATTCTTGGAATTAATTACTCGAAATTTAGCTATCGAGTTATCTTCTAAATTATTTGTATAAAGCTCATCTAACTTATACAATAGAGCGAATCGTTTATTACCATTCTTTAAGTACGTCACGAGCTCATATAATTCGAATCGTTTAGTAATATTCGGTACGAGTACTTTCTCATAACAGTGTTCTCTTATTATTAAATTATCACCATCTTGCTTACATGTAACTACTAGTATTGGAAGATTATAACTAAATAGTTTAAGTACTTTGTTTATGTAATTATCGGTAATGTTATACAAGTAGAATCCATTAACCTTACAGGTAATGTCGTTAACGAAGTATGAGAACAGTGCTATTTTGTTATACAAATCGACGACGAATAAATTATATTCTAGTTTCCATTGGTTGTTAATGGGATTATGATAGAAAAGCTCTTGTGGAAGTAGTTCGGTGAGATAATTAAGATGGTTATGGATGTACTCTTCACTAACAACATTGTTGTTTATATAGAATGTGATCTCCAATCGTAACAAACCTGTATCCAAACTATTGTTAATGCTGTTCCGTAACTGTTCATCTGGATTGTATAATCATTCCGCTATATGTGATCCGATCTTACCTCTTATGGATGGACTCTCGATAGATTGGACGAACTTGTTATAGAATTTGTATCTAACTTTACCGTGTTCTGTGTTATGGATGAAGGTAAGACAGTTCTTACCAACTAGTTTGTCGTTATCCATAATTACGTAGTCTCCATCGTTATTGGAACCTTCCATAACATAATCGTTATTGTCTATTAGATACTGGATCACCTCTTCTTTGTTAATAACACCAGCTAAATCTTGTGTAAAGTCGATATCATTAATATAGATACCTTCATCGTTAAAGGATTTAATAGCTTCTTCGCTAGTAATTAATGCGAATACATCTTTATCGGGAATCGCTAGTAATGCAACTTTAATGTTCTGTCTATAGTATTCACCTTCTTTGCTACTATACGTTGGTTTTATATATCGTTTGTTAACGTTAATATCGTGGGATTGTAATATTCGCTTAATCTTCGACGTGCGTTCTGCGAGGTACTTCGATAGATAATCGTTCTTGTTCTTGGCATATGGATCTATCGGAACCATGTAATAGAATATAGCATTGTCGTAGAATCTATCACTTAATGGATTAAGTTTATGTTTGTTAGGAGATCTTTCTGTATAGTCTATATCGGATATATCGTCCCAGTTAATCGTTTTCGTAAGATTATACAACATAGTTTCCGGTTCTTGCGCTGTACATGCTTTAATGGAATCGTTATCGAATATGATGGATGGATGGAGGTCGCTTGAGGTTGAGTGGGATGTAGGCTCATCATAGCGAGGATGCATGCTTACGAGGATGCTATGCAAAATAGACATCTCCAAAGAGTCCCAAATTATCATCTCTTCCGGTACCTCTCATAACGGAGGACCCTTATTTACTTGTACTAGTTAATTATCACCCTTCACTACTTCATGTACTTCATTCATCTTGTGTCAAGCAGTAACGGCAGTTCAAGTGATGATAATCTATGACTTTTACAGAGATGGTGTTCATTATATGTTATGATTTAATTGAATAGGATAATGATCACATAGAATAGTAAAATTACATTCCTTAAAACTTCAGATTTATCATCTAAAAAGATACTGTAATTGATAAAATCAGTAGTATAGGGTTGGCGCGTCTGACCCCTAGATACGGATTCCTATTCTAGCCACCCCTAATTCCTAGGAATCCTACAATATTTATAGTGCAGGGTCTCACTCGTCACAAACCCCCTAAGATTAGCTCATTTGCAGGGTTTTACGTCGATTTTCGGAAATTGCACACACGTGATCTGGAGGTCGAATTCGAATGCACTGAATCACGTTCCGGTATCGATTTCACACGCATGACATGACGTACGCGAGTACTCTGGAACGATGTGATGTGTGTTTTCATGGTGAGGATGACGTGAGTGATAATTAATACACGATAAATCAGTTATGGAGATTTGATGGTGTTTTAATAGGTATCGAGAGGACCCCTAGATATTGAGAGGCGTTATACAGTATAAGATTCGTGAGTGAATGACGTTGACGAGCATGGTGAAACGAGGGAGATATTTTTTATGAGTGATAAATTTTTAACGAGTATGAAATAAATGAAATACGATTACAACACAACTATTGATGAAGTATCAATCGAAGATCTCAATGAGTTAATGTTAATGACGGGAATCGATAGAGAATCGTTGAATACATTGCGTGATGAATATGCTGATGATGAGAGAGGTTATCGAAATGAGCTTGTAAGTTACATCGTTGACACTGCTCTCGAACACGGATTCGATGATGATGAACCTCTATATAACAGTCTTTATTGGTTCTTCAAGGGTACTCAAACTAATGCTGAACGTGAAGCTGATGCTAATGAATTCATTGATGGATTGATGAGTATGGGATATCAACCTGAGATCAAACATATCGGTATCCCACATGCTCCAAAACTCCTCCGATCCCCGGTAAGGTATATCGATTCTGATGAATATAAACGCCGTAATCAGAAGAGAGTTGATGATGAATTCTTTAACGATTTACGTTCACATCCCATAACTCAACATGATCCATTAACGAAATTAATGAGAAATATGCTCGGTAAGAAGTTCACCGATAATATTAATAAAGAGAGTTCTCAGATAAAAACATCGAAAGTGAATTATCGAATGATGCTCGATAAACTCATTACTGAGAGACCTATCCTTCGTCCTCTTCCACCAGGTGAATTGCTTGAGTTGAAACCCTATTCGAAACAACTTTTCGAGAAGAATAATGAAGATTTAATCGATTATTTCAAGACTTTCGGGCATGTATCTGATGGTGGTGGAATAGGACGAGCACCGAATTGAGATGGCGAAGCATTACCTTCGAGATACATACTAGCATCGTTAGGTACAGCCCTTACACCACCTACTGCTGTGTTTATTTCGCTAACGATGAAATTAACGACTCCATCATAAGCATGAGTATTCGTGTTATCTTTAAATGCTGATATCATTGAGCGTACCATATTCATAGTAGATGCTTTACCGTTTTCACTACGTTTCAGCTTATCGAATTCTTTCTTAGTGAGTGTGTTATGTGGATCTAATGCTGATTTAAGTGATTGATTCCATATCTTTGATGAGAGTTTACCGATGAATTTCAACTTCTCAGGACCCGTCAATGCACGTCCGATACCACTTTCAACGATTGCAGCAGCATCATCAAAAGCGGGTTGGAAGAGGTATTTCTTGAAGATCGCGTATGCCGATAAATTCTTAGGTGCAGTCGATGTGTATCGCTTACTATTAACTGCATCTTTATAGAATGGGAAGTTCTGATCGTAGTAACTAGTATCGAGGCGAACTCTACCGACATTCTCAACTAAGTCTTGTGATGTAGCATCATCGTAACCGAAGTATTGAGGATTGAATTGATCGCGAAGGAAATCTCTCTTACTATATACTTTAACTTCATTTCCGTGAGCATCAACATGTGATTTACCTCGCTGATTTCTTACTTGTGCACGTGCTGCCCTTGTTGGAAGTGCTGTGTTATATACTAAATCGTCAGCCCATTCACTCTTCTTTGTAGTCCATCCGTTAACGATTAATGGATTACCACGTTTATCATAAACGATGACATCAGGGATATCATCACCATTAACATCAGTGAGATTCGCTAATACTGCGGGACCGTTGGGATCACGCTTATTCAAGTACCATGGTGAGTTAGGTGATGATCGATTGTGTTTCTGTATCATAGCTTCAGCGTTTTGTGGAGCGATAGCACTTTTAACACGTTTAACATCACGTTTGATATCGAGAACTATATTCATCAATGAATCCATACCAGGTTTCTTCTCAGCAGTTACTTGCTTAGGAGTATATCGCAATTGAGGGTAATTTTGTTCTGTCATTTGAGTCTGAATAAAAAAACGATATCTCATAATCACATTCACTAACGATTATCCCACTTACTCCCTCGTTTCACCATGCTCGTCAACGTCATTCACTCACGAATCTTATACTGTATAACGCCTCTCAATATCTAGGGGTCCTCTCGATACCTATTAAAACACCATCAAATCTCCATAACTGATTTATCGTGTATTAATTATCACTCACGTCATCCTCACCATGAAAACACACATCACATCGTTCCAGAGCACTCGCGTACGTCATGTCATGCGTGTGAAATCGATACCGGAACGTGATTCAGTGCATTCGAATTCGACCTCCAGATCACGTGTGTGCAATTTCCGAAAATCGACGTAAAACCCTGCAAATGAGCTAATCTTAGGGGGTTTGTGACGAGTGAGACCCTGCACTATAAATATTGTAGGATTCCTAGGAATTAGGGGTGGCTAGAATAGGAATCCGTATCTAGGGGTCAGACGCGCCAACCCTATACTACTAAATCATAAACCTTTAATTGAGATTTATTTGTCTCACTAATGTTCTTGATTTATAATAATAATTAGAAACATGGGCCTCGTATTTGCCTGAATTTGGCGAGATTAATTTGATTATAATAAAGTTTATTCTCTAATTATAAAAGAATTGTGAAATGAATAAAATTGGGCATCTTCATTTTATAATCATATAGTAGTATACGTTAGGCTGTGCGCCCTTAACGGTCGCCCAGACCTAACCGCACATATGATTTCACCAAGGCCATTTATAAACATTTTTTTCTCTATTTTTATTTTTATATTTATATTTTTATATTTTTTATCTTCATATCAAAAAAAACAAATGTGGGGAAAAAGAAGGAACTATATGATCACATTCTGGACACATGAATACCCTAAAGAACTGCCAGATAACTCCACTTATCTATGTACATGTGAGGATACTTGTGAGAATGGCAGATATCATGGTCATGCATTCATTTATTTCAAAAATCCAGAAGATATGAAGTGTGTTAAGAGCTTATTTGGTCATAATGCTCATTTAGAAGTGCCTCGTAGAAACAGCTGGTGTATTCGATATATTCTTAATAACAATACGAGAAAACATGACTTCCAAGAATTTGGTGAACGACCATTAGATTAATTTTTTATATTTGAAAAATGAGCTTTGTTCCATTAAAAGGCTTTATAAATGACTATGAGATTTTAAATAAATACCCTTTCACCATAAGAAATAAGAAGACACGTAAACCATTGAAAGATTCAAAACATAACGAAGGTTATTTGACGGTTAATTTGAATGGTGTAAATTATTTAAAACACGTTATTATTGCCAAACAATTTTTGCCTAACGATGATCCTGTTCACAAAAAAGAAGTCGATCATAAAAACCGCAATCGTAAAGATAACCGTCTATGTAATTTACGATGGGTAACGCATTCTGAAAACAATTATAATCGTAAAATGCCGTAATTTATTTTTATTCAAAATGTCAGATATAATAATTATTCAAGGTCAAATTCGTTTTAATCCACCTATAACAAATCAAAAAGTTGCAGATTTGAAAAGAGAACACAATTTTAAATATATAGATATCACAAATAATTATGTGACATGTTTAGTGCCCTATAATTGGATACCAGCAAAGGGTTTAGGGATGAATTAGAAATATTTGCGAATAATATGAAGGGCAAATTATTTAGAGAACGTTTTAGTGGTGAAATTTTGGCCTATAAAGGATCGCCTAATGCTAAATCTGCTTGGCGTTATTTCATTAAATATGGGAAGGTGCAAAGTGACAATAATGCTGCCTTTAAGTTCATAAAATATTATAAGCCCAAACCAAAAAGACATGCAAAATGGGTGAAGCCAGAGCATGATGATGCATTACCGCCACCTCAAGAAGAGCCATCACAAAATAAAACAATCTTTCAGAAAAAGTCATCGTCTTCGGCCAAACCTATACTTAAAAAGTTGGCATCTTCATCGTCTTCTTCTCAAACGTCTACATTATCATCAAGCGGTACATCAAGAGCGCCATCTCCTCCCCCACCCCCACAAGCATCCCCTCAATCATCAAAACAAACATCAAGGCACACATCAAGACCACCAACACCTCCAATGGATCTAGACCAATTTATTGATTATAATGCAATCACTGATAATAATTCGCAATTAGAATCAAAAGAAGTATATCCATATCTAAAACTATTAGTAGAAAAAGGAAAAAAGGTGAAAAGAATAGGACATGTAGCCTTATTGCCTCCTGATTGGTTTTATTATCTATATGAGAATCCAAAACAAGAAGCAGTGGACTCTCTCTTTGAGTATCTTAGTAAAGCTCCACAGTTTAATAAAAAACCAATTGATTATTATGATTGCATTGTAATTCCAGCTGAACTAGAGGAACATTGGATATTAATAGTAATCGATAATGGCAATAAAGATATCAGTGTATATGATTCAAACATGAAAGCATACCCAGATATCGGTAAAATAATGAATAAATTCTTGAAATCACAAGGCATTAATCATAAATATCCAATGAGATATAATCGTGTTCCTAAACAAAATAATGATATTGATTGTGCTATATTAATGATGCAAAATGCAAGGATATTATTGCATGATGGTAAATGGCCTTATCCAATAGATGACGTACCTAATATTAGACAAAGAATTGCACGTGAATTAAAGAGCAAATCATTAGAAACAGCTGCCCTCCCACCTACACCACCAAGTTTTCAAAAACATTCTAACAACACAGAAAAACCGACTCTTCCCAAAAAAAAAATGAGTCAAGCTGAGAAGGAAAGAATCGAACAAGAGACTTATAATTATTTTATTAAAAAAGGTGCATATCATTTAGCTAAATCATATAAATACCCTTATTGGAATGTTCATGAAGATGTAGAATCTGGTGTACCAAAAGATAAATCAAAAAGAATGTAAATTAAAAATTTTTCAATAAATAAAAATGCCAGAATTAATTTTGCCAATTGAATGTTCACTTTATTTTAATAAAACATTGAAAAAGACAGAAATATCTGAATTATCAGAAATTTGTAAATCAAAGTTTAAATTATCAAACAAAAAAATAATCTTTACTGATTGGGCAAAGAAATTTGATTGGGATGATTATGAGGACGTTAAAGAAATATTGAATTTAGTGGCCAAATATTGTTCAGTACATAAAATCACACTTTTTGGATCGATAATTGGTTATATAGGTGAAAGGAATGAAAATATGGTCAAATCAAAAGCCTATCAGATTCAATTGAAAAAGGGAGATATAATTCCAAAGGAAATAATTCTTCATGCTAGTAAATCAAGAAAGAATAAGTAAGATATTTTTTTTTTTTTTTTTTTTTTTTTTTTTTTTTTTTTTTTTGTTTACGGACCCCCGGTGAAATCATCGGCGCAGTTAGGTCTGGGCGACCGTTAAGGGCGCACAGCCTAACGTATACTACTCATATTTCAAATACTGAATTGATTACAAACATTGTTGATTTTTTTAACAGTCACTTTTTATAAAATTGATCTATCATATGGTGAAAAAAAATACATCATTTCACTTTCCAATTATTTGACAAGCTTTATGAATTCTATTTTATTCTTTCAATCAATAAGATCGTATAGTTTTTTCAAAGAGTCAAAGGGTGTTTAGCTCAGTGGTAGAGCGCTACATTTGCATTGTAGAGGCCAGGAGTTCGATCCTCCTAACATCCATATTTTTTTTTATTTTTGTTTTTGGTTCGGTAATTTTTAGCCAACAATTCTGAAGAATTCTTATTTAATTAATACCACTTCCACCAATTTTTGTGAAGATATTTCTGACAATTTCTCGTTTTTATTAAAAAATATCATCAATAAGATTACTTGAAACAAATGATCATAACTATTAATAGTTGAGTTTCTGTTAAATGTTTCTTTTCTAAACATTCCACAAAAAATTAATAATTGTTGGATATACAACACCTAACACATCTCTTTAAAGATTATTGATTAATGAACAAATTTCAGAATCATCTTGGAGATAATATATATCAAAAAACAAAATGATGTTCATTTTACACCCCGATTTTTTGTGTACAAATATATTTTTTTCGTATTTATAGTTGTAAAAATATGATATTCAATATTGTTCTACAGTACAACAACTTACTATCAGTAAAGACGATTAGTATAAACGCAAAGGCTATTTAATATCATTTTTTTTTTTATTACGTTTAATTATCAGAGCATTTGATAATCAAATTTATGAATATTGCACGAATAAATAAATAAATTGATCGAATAAATGAATTAATTGCAAATATAAATATATTAACTAACTTATAATGAAGAATAAAAAATAAAGAAATAATATTAAAAAAAAGAATTAAAATTTTTAATAAAGACCAACTAATTTAGCATCACTGAGGTTTTGTTCAACAAATTTCCAATTAACAACATCCCAGAATTTGTTGAAATACTCTGCTTTACGATTTTCATAATCAATATACCATGAGTGTTCCCAGGTATCAATGCAAAGAAGAGGAATTCCTTGATCTTTCACTGGATTTGCTGCATTCGAATATTGATTGATTGAAACCGTTCCATCTTGGTTCTTGGCTAAATAGCACCAGCCACTTCCAAAGATTGTTGATGCTTTTTGAACAAATTGTTCTTTGAATTTATCAACACCACCGAAGTTCTTAGTTAAGAAATTAGCAACGGAAGGAGGTATTTCTTGATGTTGTGCAGTAAGGCACTTCCAGAAGAACGAGTGGTTGTAATGTTGAGCAACGTTATTGAAAACTGGTCCAGTTGCATGTTGTATTATGAATTCTATTGGCTTACCATGAAATTCACTTGTTGGAACAATTTTATTTGCTGTGTCAACATATCCTTGGTGGTGTTTTTGGACGTGAATCTGGACTGCGTGAGCAGTAAGGAAACCAGGAAGTCCTGAATCGATATATGGTACTTTTTCGATACTGAACATTATTTAAAAATGATATGATACGTGAATCAACAAACAATATCTCACATTTTTTTTATCTACAAAAAAAAAATATCGTTACCAAAATAAAAAAATTATATTTTTTGATATATCTTAAACAAATTTAAATATATTTACAATTCAAATAACTATATAATATAAATATAAAATATAAAAATAAAAAATATCAAAAGTACTAAAAGATATCATTTACTAAACAAAAAATATTAATTATTTTTTCTTTTATTTAAAATACTATTCAATTTGTGTTTATCTACTCAAACATTCGTTATAAAATATATTCAAAATATAGAATGATATATAAAATTTGAGATGATTATTATATTATGAGGGTAAAAAAAAATGCTAATATCTATATCATTCTTACAGTAAAATTATATAATAAAAGATTATATTCATTAATAAATATCATTTAAATTAATTTAAAGTATTATTTGTATATATCGATAAATTTTTACTGACTCGCTGATATCTTTGATTTACATACTAATCATTTTAACTCATACAAATCAAATATAAAATATATATTATGACAATTAAATATTATATTTTGGTTAATTATTAAAAGATAATAATATTTTTAATTTAATTTTTATTTTATGGCAAAATGCTTTTAATATTTCAAATTAAAAAATGAAAGAGAAGTAATTTAATATTTTTTACTTTAATTTTTAAAAGATTATTTAGGATATATGAAATATTGTTTTAGCCAGAATATGGGTTTATACCTTCAAAATATTATGTTTATCGTTAATAATTTGAAATAATTTTATTTTTTGTTTGTGAGCGATAAATCATCTTTTTGATAAGATATGTCATAAACATTGAATAATTGAGTAATGTTATTTATGATTAAATAAATTAATATTTTTTGTTTAGTAAATGATATCTTTTAGTACTTTTGATATTTTTTATTTTTATATTTTATATTTATATTATATAGTTATTTGAATTGTAAATATATTTAAATTTGTTTAAGATATATCAAAAAATATAATTTTTTTATTTTGGTAACGATATTTTTTTTTTGTAGATAAAAAAAATGTGAGATATTGTTTGTTGATTCACGTATCATATCATTTTTAAATAATGTTCAGTATCGAAAAAGTACCATATATCGATTCAGGACTTCCTGGTTTCCTTACTGCTCACGCAGTCCAGATTCACGTCCAAAAACACCACCAAGGATATGTTGACACAGCAAATAAAATTGTTCCAACAAGTGAATTTCATGGTAAGCCAATAGAATTCATAATACAACATGCAACTGGACCAGTTTTCAATAACGTTGCTCAACATTACAACCACTCGTTCTTCTGGAAGTGCCTTACTGCACAACATCAAGAAATACCTCCTTCCGTTGCTAATTTCTTAACTAAGAACTTCGGTGGTGTTGATAAATTCAAAGAACAATTTGTTCAAAAAGCATCAACAATCTTTGGAAGTGGCTGGTGCTATTTAGCCAAGAACCAAGATGGAACGGTTTCAATCAATCAATATTCGAATGCAGCAAATCCAGTGAAAGATCAAGGAGTTCCTCTTCTTTGCATTGATACCTGGGAACACTCATGGTATATTGATTATGAAAATCGTAAAGCAGAGTATTTCAACAAATTCTGGGATGTTGTTAATTGGAAATTTGTTGAAACAAACCTCAGTGATGCTAAATTAGTTGGTCTTTATTAAAAATTTTAATTCTTTTTTTTAATATTATTTCTTTATTTTTTATTCTTCATTATAAGTTAGTTAATATGTATTTGTTGGATCAATATTATCATTTTATTTTTATGAATAAAATTATTTCAAAAAGTTTACGAAAGCCAAATTTTAATTCAATTTTTTTAAACTGAGTGAAGCTTAAAACCAAAAGTATATTGAATGTCCCACTTAATAAATATGACAAAGACTTTTCATTTATAATTAATGGAGAAGAATTCAAAACAAGCTACCTTGTTGCTGATCTTTTATCTCCAACAGTTTGCAAAATACATCAAAATGATCCAACAATGAGTGAATTTTCCATAACAACTGAAAATCAAGGGCATTTTTCATTTATTCTTGACCTTGCAGCTTTTTCACAAATATCAATTCCAGAATTAGAAATTCCATTTTTGATCGAAATAATTGAAAAACTTGAGAACAACTGGATAAAAGTCACAAATCCCATCAAAAACGTACAAATAACAGAAGATACTGCTGTCAATTTACTTCGTCGGCATGAAAAAATGCGCAATTTTTTTTCAAAAGAAATTGAATCGGACATTGAATTCATTTCAATGCATTTCTACAAACTTTTTGAGACACAGAAAGAATCATTGAAAACACTTACTGAAGGCACACTTGAAAGGATCATATCACATCCACATCTAAAAATTCAAAATGAAGACGAACTACTTCACTTCATCAATGAACTTTACGCAACATCAAAAAAATTTTCAAATTTCTATTCATATGTTTTGTTCGCCAATGTTGGACAAGAAGCAATTGATGAATTTGTCAATATTTATGATTATAACGATTTAACAAGAGAAGCATGGAATTCTATATCGAATCGACTTCAAAATCAAAAATTGACTGAAAAAGGACGATACAATGATATCATAATTTCACCTTCAGGTGAAAAGGAATTCAATGGCATAATTAACTTTATCAAAAAGCAAAATAACAATAGAATTGAAAACAAAATTAAAATCACATCTTCTTCAATGAGATTTGAATATCCTCCATCAAATGTAGTCATTTATAACGACTGCCGAAAACAGTTTAGAACAAATGACTCACCAAATAATTGGATTTGCTTTGAGTTCTTGGAAAATTCAATAATTCCAACGAGTTATCAGATCAGATCTTATCCGTTTTGGAAAAATGAAAATCATCCGAAAACTTGGGTTATCGAAGGATCAATGGACAACGTGAATTGGTTCAATCTTGACTCGCAAGAAAATTGCGCATTTTTGAATGATAGTAGCGTTTCACACATTTTTGCAATTGATGAATCTAAATCTGAAAAAGTTCGATATATCAAAATGCGCCAGACAGGTAAAAATTGGAAAAACATGGATCATTTGAACTTAGACTGCATTGAGTTTTATGGGAAATTGATATAATTTATTTATAAGAGTTAAAAGTACATGCAAATTTGAATACTTATTGTTATAAATGATTACATTTAATCTGCAAATCAATACATATACAATACCTTATTTTAAAACACCAGCTATTTTTATAAAATAAATAAATAAAAAAAAAAAAAAAAACATTTGTCTATTTTAAAATCATTAATAACTTTATAAAGTATCGATAGTTTTATTATAAATCAATTTTATTATGATCAACAATAAATTTAAAGAGATTTTCATATACTCTAGTAGTGCGTAATTGTTCAATATAAGTATAAAAATATTTATCTTTAGTTTGCATTGAATTAAATAAATCAATGTAAGTATTCATGTCATACTGATCATTAACCAATTGAGCCATTATGATCGGTTGTGTAATTTGAGACATGACATCTATTGGATCTTGAAAACTGTTATAATCGACGCCAAAGTCATCATTTATTTTTTTACAAACTCTTGAAAATGTTAATTCAAAAGTTTTATTGCTAATATGTAAAGAATTTGCTTTATATCTGATCATCTCTTTAAATGACAAATATGGACTATCAACAGCAAGACAAACCAAATCAGGAAATTCTTTTGTCAACAAGATTCCTATTGCTCCACCAATTGAAGTTCCATAATATGATATTTTTTTTTATATCCTTTCTTTTTCAAGTATTTCATAACAGTGATTACATCCAAATACTCATTAAAACCAGATGTTTTGATTTGGCTATCACTATGCCCATATGGGCATAACAATAATAGAAATTGGAACTGGAAAAAAGGTAACAATTCCAGACAACTTCATCAACTTTGCCAAAAAAATATATTTTTATTGTATAAAATATAAAATAGAGAAAAATATTAAAACCTTTTTTATGATTGATTCATAAAATAATGTTTCACTATTGGATAAATGTCTTTTTCCGTAAAAATCGCAACGAAGGAGACCGTTTATTTATAAATAGCCATACTTTCCTTAGCAAGGATTATCCAAGAAATCGAAAAGTGGCCTTTCCTTACCACTTACAAGCAAAAATAAGCATCATAAAAGGACGTATTTGCTATAAACAGCAACAATAAGACTAGATTGATATGATGATGAAATTATTTCATCTGTAAACCCTAAATGGCCACAAATATCTGTTCAAAATCATAATTATACGTCGTTTGCGTGCAAATTCTTCGAAGATAAGGGGAAAAAATTACCAAATATAATCCTTATGCTATTTCAATTTTACCACCATTTTTACTATTTGCATATAATAAACCATTTAAATCTTTTTATTTTTATGTTTTTATGCATTTTTGTTATTTTTAACTTGTTTTTTATAAAAAAAATTGGCTCTGTTGCTATTTTTACGGAACGATAGAATTTTCGTTGCTATTTTTATGGAACGATAGAATATTCCACTATTGAATTCATAATGAAAAATTCAAATTTTTGAGAGAAAATTTTGTCTTGATTTATTAACAAAAATAAAAGTATGATATATCATATATCAATAGATTGATCATAAAATTAAACACAACATATTAAGAAAAAAAAAAAAAAAAAAAAAAAAAAAAAAAAAAAAAAAAAAGAATAAAAATTGAGATGGCCTATTTCTCCTGAAACTTTCAAATATGAGGAAAATCAGGACAAAAATTATTTTTTTACTTTATTTAAAATGGTCTTTAACATTTTTCTTTATTTTTTTATTTTATACTTAATTATTATTTTTATATTATAGTTGGATTCAAAATATTTAGGACAACATTCAATTTTTTTATTAAAAATATTAATTTCACCAAAATTTTTTTGACCTTTAAATCAGGTAAATTTGACTTTGATTTATAGAAAAACTTTATTGCATCTAACTTTAATAATGAGATAACTTATTGAACAAAATCAGTTTAATTGAATATGAATATGAAACAGTTTATTTGAATATAAACAATTGTTAACTTTCACTTCATTTTTTTAAAATGGTTTTCTTTACTTTGTATTCCGTTTTAGTACTTTCAAATGTTCTTGATGGTGAAACCTCAATATGTTTAGATGATCCAAGAAACAGAACATATACTTTTGAACTCCCTGTTGGATATGGTTTTGCTATGATTGAATGGCCTGATGCAATATTAAAATTTAATATTTCCTATAAAAAGTTTTCCTATAGAAATACCTATTCAATATTCAAGTTTGGATCTCCAATAGAATGCACTATTCAATACCACAAACGTGTTTTGTTTAATGTCTTTAAGATACCACAATATGGTAAATCTCTTTTTTATTTTTCAGATGAAATCTCACATATTTATGAAGGCATAAATGAGCCAATTAATTATGATATATACGTTTCTGCTTACGGACCTTATAATGCAAGATCTTATATTCAAACTAATAACACTGTAAGTTTCAAATATTATGATGGTGAAACAAACACAAATCATGAATTTTATGCAGATGGATATTTCAAAAATTCTAATCCAATTCATAATTCTCTGAGAATTACATCAGAAAATCAATATATATTTCATGGCATTAATGTTTCATGTCAAACACAATATGAATCAACTCTAAATAATACTGTACAAATTGATTTTTCTCAAGAGAAATCTGGTGATTTTGCTTATCGTGATTTTCTTCGTTATCCCAATAATTCGAAAATATCTTTTAGTGAAATCGAGATAGAAGAATATTACAAACTTCGTTTTTTTTTTGAAGATCTTGCAGAAAAAGGCTATACTTTTCAATATAGATTTAATAATGATAAAAATTACATTGATGTTGTTCATTATAATTTTATTGAGTCAGCAGAAAACTATTCATTATCTTTGTACGTTTCTTCAGAAGAATATCCTAATTGTGATAAAATAAAATTGGAAAAAGAATATTATTTCGGTGATAATAACTGGGGTTTATTATATACTATTAGAGAAAATGAGTTACCTGACATATGTGTTCCTCCAAGAGCCAAATTAATAATAACAAATAATATTTCATATCCTTCAGAAGTTCTGTATAATGAATCTCGCCTATCAACTTTTCTTTCAAATGGAAAAACAGGAAAAATATTTTCTTATAATGATTTTAGTTCAAACATTAGATTAACTGTTGATGGTAAATGCAAAGATTATAAATGGAAAACAATAGAAGTCAAAGTTGGTGATTCAATAGAAATAATTGTGAATGATATTGATTTACCACCAATTTGTCGTGCTACTAATACAACAACATATTGTTTTTGTCGTGAAAATTGTGAAGATTGCTCAGAAGGTATCGAAGATCGGGTTGTTGAAATTAATGATATATCTAAACTATATAAAGGAGAAGAATCTAATATGAATATTCGTATTTGCGAAAATGTATCTATGAATGCTGGAATATTCGAATATAAACATATATTTACAATTTGCCCAAATACAGCAGTTTTACTTTCTAATGTTACAAGAATAATTGAAACAGATAACAATGAAGTTTCCTTTGATAATTTAAATATGGATCCAAAATATATCAAACAAATTACCATAAATCAAAGAGAAACCAGTGCTTATGTTAATACATTGTTTTATGTACCACCGACTTTAGTTGAATTTGAACCAATCCATATTTTATTATAATCGATTGATCATAAAAGTTCCTGAGGAAAATCTTATAAATGCAAAGTTTTCACAATTTGTAATTAGCGGTGATGGAATAGTAAGTCTTTATAATTTTCCTGCTGATAAGTTAATTAATAACGATGAAAAACATATTAATGTTGTACCAGGAATTTACATAATTTGTAATTCTTCTACTGAAAATTCAAACTGCCCAGAAAAAGAATATGATATATTCAAAGTTAATAATCTATCATCCACTATTACTTCAGATATACCTCAAAATGCATATGTTTATGTTTTCCTTGATACTTATTCAGATACATTAGATGTTGAAGTCAAAAATTTACATCACCCTAAATTAACATTTATTGAATCTAAAGACTTAAAAGTATTAGATGAAAATGAAAATAAAAAACTTCGAATTTTATCAACAGAACAATTATATATTAACACTTCTAATCTAGAAATTGGCGATGCAGAATTTCGCCTTTCTTCAAGATATTTGGATTATGATAGATTTATTTTCTCTTTTAACAACCTTTTAACATTAAAACAGTCCAATAACCCATTGTTTTCTCCCTACGATATAGTACTTGAGCCAACCAAAAAGAATTCATTTATTTACTTTGATGAATCATTCAATAATGAAAACCAAATTTTTTTGATTAAATCAAGAAATGACCAAAAAATCAATTTTTATGTAGGTGAAAAAGATTTTACTCTACGATCTATTCGTAATTTCATGAAATGCGAAAATGAGTGCAATATAAATAATTTTGCTGTATATAAAGGAGAACCACCTGAATCATTTGAAGATATTGATAATGAACCAAAAGATCCTGGTAATAAAGGGGGCCTTGGCCCAGGTCCAATAGCTGGTATCGTCATTGGAATTATTGTTGTGATTGCTGCAGCTATCATTGGAGTAATTTTCTTCTTAAAGAAAAAAAAGAAAAACGAAGCAAGTAGCAATGAAGCTGCAGAAATATAAAACAATAATTAATTAATAAAAAATGAAAATGAAAAAAAATGATATAAATTTATTTGACTAACAATAATTGTACATGCATTGTATTTTTTTTAACATATTAGATTTCATACTGCCCAGTTTCTTCAGCAGTTTTTTCATTAACATTATCATTCATTAAAGTATAATTGAATGCTATTTTAATTAAATAATTGAGAGAAATTGAATTGATTATGAGTAAGATAAATAAACCTATTTAATTTTTCTTTAACTATTGAAAATTGAATGGTGGTGTTATTTTTTTTTGTGAACGAAATTTCTCCAAACAATATGATTATAATTTATGAAATCAGATGTATCTCTATATATTCATCATGATCATTCCATTCAATCCTATCAACCTGCCCACAAATCTAGTTCATTGCAATTATCATCAGAAATAGAGTGAAATAATAAGCAAGGACATCGATATAAATATGATTTACAAAATATTAAGCAACAAAATAGAAAATTCTACCGTTCTGTGAGTGATAAGGTCATAATTATTGATCAAATAAATCAAACTCCAAATACTGATGATTCACCAGGAAACAAACATGAAGCCAGTTTTTCAATCAGGTGTGCCGCATACTGTTCGTTTGGACTAAATTTAATACTTCATCTTGGAAAAGCATTTGCGATATCATCATCATCCTACACAATTATGTCATCACTTGCCGACTCTTGTCTTGACATTATTGCAGGGATCATTATTTCATGCACATCCATTTACTCAAAGACAACAGAAGAAGATAAAATCAAATATCAAGTTGGAAAATCACGAATTTCAACAGTTGGAATTCTTGTTTTTTTTTTCGTTTTAATGAGTTGTTGTGCCATTTTCATAATAATGCAATGTTTAAATTCACTAATATCACATGAGAATGCTCCACCAACCACAAAAACGGTAATATTTATAATGATATTTACAATATTGATCAAGTTTTGTATGTGGCATTTCTACAAGAGGCTGAATCATCCAATCACGTCAACTTTGGCTGACGATCATCGAAATGATGTCTTCACAAATGCATTTGGACTCTTCATGTATTGGGGAGGTGGACATTTCTATTGGTGGATGGATTCCACTGGAGGTTTATTATTGTCCCTCTTCGTCCTTTATTGTTGGTCTAAAAATGCGCTCGAAAACGCCAGAACTTTACTTGGAATTAAGGCTGAGCCTGACTTGATGTCAAATTTAAATTTCATTGCAAATTATCATCATCCACTCATTAAAACTGTGTCTAGTGTAATTGCCTACCAAATTGGCCCTGGATTTTTTTATTGAAGTGAGCATTGCTTTTGATAATGAAACTTCTCTCGAATGAAGCTTGCCAAACTGCAGATTCTTTGAAAAAGAAACTTGAAAGAGTGGAAGATATTGAACATGCATATGTACATATAGAAACAGTCAAACATAGTCAAGACTTTGAAAGAAAGAATTAAGCAAGTATTCATGATATAAAATATTATTATATTTTGATTTTTTTTAATGTTATAAAATTTATGTTTGAGTCTATTATCTGCTTTGTTGAATATACATTTTAGTTACAGAAGAAAGAATTGGTGATTATGTCTCACTTAAATTGATATTGCTGAATCTGGAACATTCATACTTATATGGCTCAATTTTATAACTTTGTTGAAGGTATGAAATTAATGGTTATAAAAAATTAGCATTAATTCTATTAGTTTAGAGTTCGCTTTGTCAAAAAATGAATTGAAAATCATTTTCTTGATCTTGCTCATTCAAAATGAATTGAAGAAAGATGTATAGCCTACCGAAAAACCCGTCCCCAACCGCTATTAACCAGTCCCCACTTAAATTTCCCTCAGATAATTTGAATGACTAAGATTTTATATATTGAAAATTAATTTAGAACACATATGGAGATCGAATAAGGCTGTCAAAATTTTTATTTTTTGATATTCGATCTCCATATCTGTACAACAAAAAACTCTTAGGTAAGTGTCGTGTCATTCTAATATAAGATGTTCCTCAAATACTCTATTATATAGTATTAAAATGGTAGAATTTCCATCTTATATATCAATTATTACAAAACCAAATATCTAAAATGTACGCATTTTATATTAGTTTATTTATTCTATTACTTATATAATTAAGTTTAATTTAGATTGGGATTATAGTTTTTATTATTTTCAGCAAGATATTTGAGTTTTTTTTAATTGAGTGCATTTATTTATATTATCATTCAATTTGTTTCTGAACTCATGTTTTTTTTCTTCAGAAAAATTGAGAGTGAAGGGCATACAAAATAAATGTATGGAAACTAGAAAAAAACGAAATAGAAATAACTAGTGGTTTTTAAATCATCATATTTTATAATATGTTTTTATATTGAATTTTATATTATTATAATAGCCATAAAATATTATATTTAAATTTTATTGTGAGATATATGCAAAATATATAAATTGAATAAATAAAAACTCTTAAGTATTCAAAAATATGATTCAAGTAATCCATTATGTAAATCAATAAAAATTTATTATACATTGGAAATATGAATGATTATAAATTATTATATATATATTTATTAATTATAATTTAGGGTTCGAAAAATTAAATAAGATATTGGAAATTTAAACTATGATTTTAATTTCAATAAAATGTTATTAATTTTATTTAATGATTACATACAATAATTTGAGAAAATAAAAATCTATCATTATTTTCATTAATAATGAGAAATTAAAATAGCTCATACTAGGGATTTTCAACTCTCAATTATTCATTCAATTTTTTTTCAATGAAAATAAAATTTTTTCTGATTACCAGAATTAATTATCTATGAATATTTCTAAAAGAGATTAAAATAAATCTTTTATTTTCAGTTTTATAAATATAATTAATATATTAATTTTTTATTTTATTCATTTTTCATCAATTCATAATGATCTTGATATGATATATAGTTTTTTTTGGAGAATAATTCAAAAATTGAGTATTGTTTGAATTAAAAATTTAGAAAACGTTCTGATAAATTTCATTTTTTATTTCAAACATAACCAAAACTATAATCAAATTCAAGCTATTAAAGTTATCTCCCGTTTTCAAAATGACTATTTTTCGCTTCAATCAAAAAAAATCTTTAATTCGAATTAAAGATATTTACATATATGTTTCAAAGAAGGCGATTTAAATTATCAGTCGTATTGTACCTTTTATCAAATAAGAGCGAAATCATCTAATCGACTTTATTTATGCTCCTTTTTAAAAAATTCGAGATAGTAATAAATTGAATGGATTCTCAATATTTGAATTAAATACAATAGAAAATCAATTTGTTCATGAAAATATTTTACCATAAAGGTCAATTATTCCAATATTTTCGAAAAATAAATTTTAGTAAAAAGCAACATGCTTTTTAAGACCAATATATAATATCCCAATGTTACCGATTTTTATCTTTTATCTTTCAAGATAAAAACAATATAAATGATTTTTGACAAACAAATAAATAAAAAAATTGAATAAAAACTAAATCTAAATTTTCAATTAAATTATGATTTCATTTTTCATCATTAAAGATTCTTCTGAATTTTTCTGAGAATAATTTAATGGTCGCATATGTTTTCCCTGTAATCAAATAATTGTGATATGCTTTCAAAAAATTCTGAGAGTTTAGCGTTGAAAATCCCTAGCTCATACAATTATTTATAAATGCTTTATCAAAATATTTTTATACCTTTGAATTAAGGATGAGTTTATAATTTTGAATGCATTTGGAGATTTTTAATTATATATGTATTTATTTGTAAATAATTTTTGTGTTTCATTTTATATTTATTTTATCATATTTATATCATATATTTAATATAAATTCTATTTAAGAAATTGTTTTAATAAGATAAAAATAAATAATCCAAATTTTATACTCACAAAATATTTGAAGAGCTTTTATGTAAAAATTTATGCAAACATAAATATCCTAAAATAGAAACATATTAAACCTAATTGGTTCGGTAAAACCTCATTATATTTTATATTATAAGGCATATGTTGTTTAGAGCTTGTAATATTATTCCAGTCTTTCCAGAAAATTCAAGATTTTTTGTGAGAACCAAAAAACGTGCTTATTCAAAAAAATGAATATTAAAATAAAATAGACGTTTATTTGAGAGGATTTGGTTTTCAAACATTTTTATCTTTTTTTAATGGCTATATCAAGTTTCTTTGCCTCGATAAAAAACCATTAATTTTATTATATAATAACATATCCGAAAATTATGTTAAACGGTTAAGCCAATCTCTCCAGAAAAATCACATTTTTTTTAGTCGTAAATTTTATTTATAATATCTTCATAATTAGTGAAATAATAAGTGATATAAAATACAAACTAGCATTCAAAAACAATAAAACATATGTTAAGAAAATACAAATGCACATATATGATGGTATCATGCAGATATTCCATTTTGATGAGGAAAAATAAATTGGTCTATAAAGTTAAATATATATAATACATCATAAGTATGATATGAATAATCAATGTTACCGATCAATATTTACTATATAAAAAGATAAAAGTATTTCAAAGAACATTCCATACATTTTACAAAATGGCACTCTTTAAATCTACGTTTGATGAGGCTGATATGAGTACAGATTATGAACTTGTTGATAAACAAACGGCTGACCTTCAAAAAAAATCTAATCCAAAATCAAAGCAAATCTTAAATGATGCCATCGATTTAGCTATGAAAGGAGATCTCTCAGATTTAAAGAAAATAAGAGCTGGACAAGCTATAAGTCCCTATGAAAAAGGTGTAACTCATCATGACGAATATTTTCAGTATGGAAATGACAAAATTTTGGTTCGCTATTATTATCCCGAAAAATGCACCAAACCGTCTGATCTCCCAATTTTTATATTTATTCATGGAGGTGGTTGGTGTCATTCATCAGTTGAACAGAGAAATTATATGCTATCCAGGTTATCTTTACTCAGCAATATTATAGTAGCATCAATAAATTACACATTGAGTCCCGATGTTAAATACGGCCGATCTATTGATGAATGCTATCAAATCTACGCCGATATTGTCAACAAATCGTCTTCAACCAGATTAATCTTTATTAGTGGAGATAGTTCAGGAGGAAACCTTGCTGCCGCCCTAATTCACAAAATAAAATCAACAGACCAAAATTTACGATTGCCAAACGCTCTTCTTTTGTTTTATCCAGTCATTGATCTATATAATGATTATCCATCTCACCACATCTATGAAAACGGTTTCGGTTTGGAATTGGATCATTTGAAAAAGTGCATCGATGCTTACGTTCCCGACGTCGAAATGAGAAAAGATCCTCTCTATTCACCAAATTTTGGAGATTTAAGGTACTTCCCTCCATCACTCGTGATCACTTCACAATTTGACGTGCTTCGCAGCGAAGGACTCGCATTCGCAAAGAAATTGGATGAAAGTGGAGTTCCAGTGAGATACATTTGCATGAAATCCGCCGAGCACGGATTCTTCGCAACTGCTGGAATTCACATCGAAAAGCTGACAAACATCGGACTCGCTTACATCGAAGAATTCCTCAAAATTTTCATTAAATAATAGGAATAAAGATAGAAAAGAATATAAAAAATAATATTTAATTTGTTTCTTTAGTGAGTTGTAAAGATAAATTTTAAAGAAAACTTGAAAGATAAATATGGGCTTGTTATATATCTCGATAATCGATATCAATTATCAGTACGTTTTTTGATATTGATAACAAAGTTATTAATTTGATAATCGATATCGATATCGAGAAAAATTTTGATATCAAGAAAAAAAATTTTCGAAAGTATTCAAATTTTTTAGAAATGAAAAATTCAAATATATTTGTATATAAGAAATTTTAACTTATAAAAAACGAGAATATATGTTTTATCTAAGTGATATATTATTTTACAAATAGACAAATACAATCTAATCATTTTTAGCGAGTGAAAAATGTCTGATAATGATTGATAACCAATAATCGTTATCAAATTTACAAAATTTTTCATATAACATTTCTTATTTGGTTAACGATTTCCTGAGAATATCGATATCAGGTTTGTAAACTGATAATGGATTATCAAGATTAAAGAAGTGTCAATTCTGATATCGATTCTCAAAATAACATGCCTTGATAAATAAAATATTTTTTTTTTTTTTTTTTTATTTTAATGATCAACTAAAAAGTCATTACCTTTTACAATTATGAGCAAAGTTGGCCTCTCAATGCCAGAAATAATAAATAAATACATTTTTTATAGGCTTGTTAAGTCTCGATTTTCGATATCGATAATTGATCCATTTTTCTGATATCAATATCAAATCAAAAATTTTATCTCTGATATCATTAATGAATAAAAATAAAAGATCGATTATCAATATTGAAAATTTTTTAACGTATCAAAATTTATAAACTTTTTTAACTAATTACTTCACATATCCGTTAAAAAATTTAATAAAAACTGATTCTTTTACATAATAAGTTAGAATATTTTTATTTTATGTCATTAAAATACTATTTTTAATGATTTTTCAGGTGTTTATTTCGATTAATCAAGATTCGATATCATATTCTATGTATAACAGTAATCGGCGGGAATGGTGTGAACCCAAATCTTTTCAAAGAAATTGGAATTGACATTTCCATTAAAATGTCACAGCTTTTAAAAGCACATGATCCAAAAAAAGTCAATGAAAGCGGAAGTGTTAATCGTTCTAATGATTGACAATTATAAAAAGAATAATCTTCAATTGTTTTCAAACGAGAATTCTCTTCAAATATTACCTCCGACAATAATGTACAATCGCTAAAAGCTGATGATTCAATGAAACATAATGATGAAGGAAATCGTATTTTTTCCAATGATTTGCAGCTATAAAAGGCATATTGATAAATTGAGTTCAAACAAGAGTCTTCCGAGAAAATCAGTTGAGTTATAGAATTAAAACTTGAAAATGCACTTTCGTCAATGCAAGTTATAAAAGATGGAAAGCTTTCATTCTCCATGTATAATGATTTTGATTTGTCATTTCCATTAAAATGTATTGATGGATGCAATAAGCAATGCTTTAGCGAAGAGCATTTATTAAAAGTATTAAATCTTATTGATTTAACTGAAGAAGGAATATTTATTTGGTCCAATAAGGAGCATCCATCGAAAGCATAATCTCCAATATAAATCACAGAGTTAGGAATTATTATTTTTTTCAATAATGAACAATGACTGAAAGAATAGTCTCCAATTGATTTAGCCGAAGAAGGAATTATAATTTCTTTTATTGATGAGCACCCCTTAAAATCATTAAAATCAATTGAAGTCACAGCTGGAGGAATTGCTATTTGTGTTAAAGATGAACGTCCCTGAAAAACCATAAGTCCAAAATTCGTCAATGTTGAAGGAATATTTAATTGTGCAAACTTTGAACATTCTGTAAAAGCATTATCTCCAATCGACATTACTGAAGAAGGGATATTTATTTCCTCCAAAGAGTGACAATGATAAAATGCAAAAGCTCCAATTAAAACTAATGCTGTTGGGACTGTCAATTTTTCTAACTTAGAACACTTATAAAAAGTTCCAAATTTTATTTTTGTTACTGAAGAAGGAATCTCAATTTCTGTCAATGAAGAACATCCATTAAAAGCATCTGATCCAATTGAAGTCACAGAAGAAGGACTTTCAAAAATTATTTGTGATAGTAATACACAATTTTTAAAAGAATTATCACCAATTGAAATAACCGTAGAAGGTATTTTGATTTGTATCAAAGTATTTATTTTATTTTGAGTGTCGCATGAATATATTTGTATATCAAATAATGATGAACAATTTCCAAAAGCACTTTCATCAATCAACATAACAGAAGAAGGAATTGATATTTTTTTTCAATGATGAACATTCATTAAATGTATATTTACAAATTGAATTCAGGGTTGAAGGGATTTCTATTTCTGTTAATGACGAACATTTATTAAATGCGCCTTCTCCAATTGAGCACACAGAAGAAGGAATGGCTATTCCTTTTAGTAAGGAGCATTTACTGAATGCGTATTTTCCAATTGATGTTACTGAAGATGGAATTATTATTTCTGATAATGATGCGCATCCTTCAAAAGTGCTATTTCCAATTGAAGTAATAGAAGATGGAATTTCTATTTGTATAAGCGATGAACAACCAAAGAATAGATTATTTTCTAATGAATTAACAGAAGACGGAATTTCAATCTGCTTTAATGATGAACATTTATTAAAAGCGTTCTCACCAATTGATTTTACTGAAGGTGGAATTTGTATTTCTTCCAAAGATGAACAACCAAAAAATGTAAATTTACCAATCGAAGTCACAGAAGAAGGAATGATTATTTTCTTTAAAGATGTGCACATATTAAATGCATTCTCTTCAATTGAAATAACAGAAAGAGTTATTTTTATTTCTTTCAACTTTGAACAATCGTAAAACATACAAATTTCGATTGAAGTAAGAGAAGAAGGTATTTCAATTTGAGCTAAAGATTTGCATCTAGCGAAAGCCCATTTTCCTATTGAAGTTACAGAAGAAGGAATTTCAACATGTTTTAATGATGTACATCCATTAAATGCATTCTCACTAATTGTGATCACTGAAGAAGGAATTGTTATCTGATCTAATGATGAACATTCATAGAAAGCACAATTTCCAATCGAAGTCACAGAAGCTGGGATTTCTATTCCTTTTAATAACGAGCAACCATAAAAGGCTTGCTCATCAATTGACTTTATGGTTGATGGGACCAGTATATATTCTAATGATGAACAGCCAGAAAAAACACTTCTTTCAATAAATGATACAGAATTCGGAATTTCAAAGTATTCTAAAGATGAGCATCCTAAAAATGCATATTCTTTAATAGAGCATATTGAGGAAGGAAGAGTTAGTTGCTTCAATGCATAAAATTGATAAAACACGCTCTTTTCAATCGAAGTAATTGAAGAAGGAATATTTATTTCTCTTAATGATGTGCATCCATAAAATGCAAATTCATCAATCAAATTTACTGAAAATGGATTTTTGATCTGCTTCAATGATGTACAATAGCTAAAGGCTGCATACTTAATTGAGGTCACTGAAGAAGGAATCAATACTTTAGTTAATGATTTACATTTGGTAAAAGCAAACTTTCCAATAGAAACAACTGAGAAAGGAATAACAATTTCTTTTAAAGCGGAACAGTTTTCAAAAACATTGGGTTCAATTGTATTTATAAAAGGAGGCAATGTGATTTGTTCTAGTGACGTGCAATTGGCAAAAGCTTGTGGATCAATGAAGCTTACAGAAGATGAAATAGATATTTTTGCCAATGATGAACAACCATTAAAAGCTCCATTGGCTATTGCTTCTATAGTAGGAGGAACTGCAAATTTTCTTAATTCGCAATTATTTAAAAAGCAATTTTCCCAAATTTCAGATTCATATTCAAATAAGTAATAAAGTAGATCAAGCTTGTTTTCTTTAATTGCTTTGTCATATATTTCTTCATTACCGACAACCTGCAGTCCTGAATTATTTATATCATTTTCAATATTTTCCATATAAAGTTCAATATGGGCTGAATATTCATATAAGCTCAAATAATAAAATTCAGATTTGAAATTTAAGTCAAAAGACAAAAAGTAATAATTATGATATTTTACAATATCAGATATAACATCAGCATCATTAAATATTAAAGAAAAAAGAAATCATTCATGATTTTAATTTCACAAATCTATTAAAATAACTCATCTAATAAAATGTAATATCGTATTTTTTCAAAATCAGGATCGAATCCGAGCTCTTTGAAA
Organism: Tritrichomonas musculus; assembly: GCA_039105265.1. NCBI lineage: Eukaryota > Parabasalia > Tritrichomonadida > Tritrichomonadidae > Tritrichomonas > Tritrichomonas musculus. The sequence goes on along the minus strand of JAPFFF010000052.1, from coordinate 898,798 downwards.
AAGCAATCAATGCCGTTATTTTTACTTCCTCCATTTTTTGCGTATTTTCCGCTGTAATTGTCAGCGAGGCTTCGATAACAAAGAGCGATATCGCACCACTTGTCAGCAATTCCTCCCCTTCCAAGGTCAATCACGCCAGTTGGCTCCTCGCCATCGCCGAAAATGTTAGGAAGGCAGAAATCTCCATGTGAAAAAACAGGTTCTTCTTTTGGCATATTTTCATAGAGCCACTGGAGCAAATGGGAAGGATCCTTGAATCCGTTTTCACCAAAAGTGGAAGGATCTACGTTTTCTATGTTCACAAGGCCGTGTTTGACATTGTATTCTGCTTGTTTAAGTTTAATTGATATTCGATTATCAACTGGACAGTTGGAAATGTCGATTTTCCATAGTTGTTTTAGTGTATTGGCTAGCATCTTGATTTGGGTGCTTGTATTTTCCATATATGATGTATCACATGCCATTTTCCCTGGACATTTACTCATTAGAATGCAAGACTGTCCATTCGATTCATCAAACGTATAAATATCTGGAACAGGAAATTTTCCATGAAGAAACTGTAGCAGTGATAATTCATTTTGAGCTTCTTTGGTTAATTTTTGAATCTTCAAAACTTTATCGCCATATATTCTAATGGAAGAGCCAGACATACCAATTGAATCTAACTGATAGTGTCCATTGATAAGCTCTTGGCGTATTTTTTCGGGAATGAGTAACTTCGAATCCAAAATCTTAAAATAATTCAATAAATCGAACTTTTTGAATTATTTTTTTAAAAATCTTTTTCTATTGGTAATATGTTTCGAAAGAGGTACTTTATTATCCTTTTGGTTGATATTGCATCATCAACCTTATGAGAAACTCACAATATTAATTTTTTTTATCATATTGATTGACCTTTACATTATTTTAGAAAATAAAAACGTAATACATAACATTATCATATTTCGATAGACCTTGAAAGCGGTACCTACCCGACCCCTTTTGACAGGTCCTTCTTGGGTAGGGTTATTTTTTACCTGGGTAGGAAAATACCATATTTCCTAAAGGTAAAATTACCAGGCCATTTTTTTAATGATTTTATTATTATTCTTGTCATATATTCTATTGATAATATTTGAGATGCAATTTGCTTCGATATCAAATGATTGGACGATATCAATTTAAGGGACCACTATCAAATTCTGTGTTGAAAATTCTATGAGTTATCACAAAATTAATTGACTTAAAAAAAATTATTTCTTGAGTATTTTTGCTATATTTTGGTATATATAAATTATATAAATTATATATCATTTATTTCTATTCTTCTTTTAAGCCTATTCCCTTTTTTCAATAATAATTAAAAAGTTGAAAGGAGTAAAAATTTTACAAAAATGATCGGAATGGTGAAATTTTAAAGTTTTAAACTTTTTCCGAAATAATAACCATTGAATTTTATTTTCTATGAGTTTTTTCAATATTGAAATGTTTACAAAAAAATATGATAGTGGTCCCTTAAGGGTAAAGTTTGAGAGGATTTTACAACCTCTCAATTTTGCAATCTGACAAACTCTTTTTCTCTTTGCTTTTTTTAAATTTTAAATTAAAAAATTGTCTTGGCCATTTTTTTATTAAGGGCCCAATATGTCATCATTTTAATTTTCTATAATAAAATTTTATATCAATAACAAAAAATATGTTATTGATACAAAAATCATTTATTAATAACCAATAATTAGTATTTGTAACAAAAAAATAGTATATGTGACGAAATTTTTTTATCTAAAACAAAAAAAAATCATCTATAACAAAATTTTTTTATCTATAACGAAATTTTGAGAGGTGAGGCTGCGAAAATTTTTGGTATTTTTTAATAATATTAATACATATTATTTTATTCCAGAATTAAATGCTATTTATGATAATTTCACTAATATTTTTTTCAGATTTTTAGCTATAAATCTATTTTTAAAATTGAATAGCATCTATCTTATTATAATTTCAATTTTATCTTAATAAAAAAATTCTATTTACTCAAAATAATAAATAATTTAATTATCAATATTTAATATATAGATGTGAATATAATATTAAAATCTTCGACTAAGAATTATAAATCAAATAATGATTTTTTATGATTTAACTAACTATAATCATATTATAAGCATGATTTTTTTGGTAAATTATTGATAAATATTAAAATAAATACTTATTGTGATGTTGATACCAAAATAAAAACAAATGAAATTATTTAGATATTTGTGAAGTTTACATCATTAACGTATATAGAATTATATTCAATATTAAACCTCAATCCTAGCTAAAATTGTAAAAAATTTTTAAAAAATATTTTGATATGTTTGCCAGCACCAGATAAGTTAAGAGATAAACTATAGTCATCCCTTTGGTCTTTAATATAGAAGAAAATTTCTCTTTAAATTGAAAAATATTTTTTTGAATTTTGACCAAAAACGCATTCATTGAATAGCTTTCTTATTAAAAAATAGAGATCATCTATATACAAATGCAATTTAATGGTTGAAAAGAAAAAATAATGACGAATATATGAATTATGACATTTTGAAATATCAATACAATTTCAATTTATTTTGATTAAATCTGAAAAAAAGTATATGATATGAAAAGGTAACAGCACCATAATACTATATTTTTAATTTATTTTTAATTTTGTTGATTATTATTCCTAAAAAAGTTCATTTAAAATTTCGCAGTCTCACCTCTAAATTTTGTATCTGTTACGAAAATTTTGTATGTGTTACGAAAATTTGGTTTTTAATACAAAATATTTGTATTGTTTACAAAATTTTTGTATTTAATACAAATTTCTTGTTATAGTAAAGGTAAATACACTCCCATTTGTATGATAATTTATATTTTACTCAATTATTAATTTATATATATAATAATAATAAATATTTAAAAGTATATTTTAGGATTTTATTTATATATTTCCAAGATATTTATATTTATTATATTTGTGAAGTTTAAGGATAAAGTTGGATTTAAATTTAATTGAAAAAATTGAATTTGCACAGAAAGTATTGAATATGCATTGAATTTATTTCTATAGGTATTCAATATTTTCAAAGCTCCTCTTATATCAATCCCAAAAAAACAAATCCCACAGGATTTTCTAATGAATTTTTAGTTGTGTATTATGTTTTAATGAACGTGAAATCATCGAGATTTTTTGATCATACCAATAAAATGGTTAGAAAATGATTGCATAAAAAAGTGAAAAAATCAGATATTTGGATCATATAATGAATAAGTATTTACTAATAAAAAGTTTATATTCAAAATATGCATTAATTATATATAAAAGTGAATGTAGTTTTGTAGGTCTATCACTGTCATACATGAAATTAAGAGAACTTTTTATCGAAAATTTAAGACATATTTTTTTTATCTGTTGATTTTATTGAACCAATATTGAAAATATATAAAATCCCGAAGATTTCCAATTAATGTACATAATTTATGAAAATAAATATAAAATATTCATTTGGAAAATGATATTGGAATATCGTACCATTGAAAAAAATTCAATTATTTTCATATAGGTAGTTGGATCTTCTAGAAAGAAGCAATTTTAACATTTAGAAAAGGTATGATCATACTAGTTAATATGTCGCTAATAATTCGTTATATCAGGAATTTTAATAAATGAATCAGAAAAAGAAATATGATTGCATTTTTTGGATTTTCCTGAGTAAAGCCTATATATTTTGATTGTCAATCAATGTAGCATACTGTGATACCATTTTGATATGGAAAAATAGAATCCTAATTGAGAAATTTTTTGCTCAAATTGAACAATTTTGATGAAATTTCTTAATAACGATAAATTTTGTTTAGTATTCAAATTTCGAAAATAAAAATACATTTTTTTTTAAATATCTTTTTCATTTCTTTTCGATTAAATTGAGAAACTATTAATATAATATATAAATTCAATTCTAAAAGATTATACTATTTAAAATAAATATTAATAGTAATTTAATTAATAAAATTTACATATATGGGGTTTTATTTTTATTTAACTTTTCAATATAGTTTATTTTTTCAATGCTTTAAGTATTTTTTCGATAATCGATAAACATTTCAATTATGTTTAAATCAACTTTAATATTTATTTTAAAGTATTTCAAATATAAAAGAATTTAATAATGAAATTAATTGAATTCTAAAAATATTAACTGAAAAATATTTTTCAGAAATAATTATATATTTTTTTTCCTTTTATCTTGTTAAATAAAACAAATTATAAGAAAAAATATTTAGGTTAAAATAAAAAAACTGAACTAGATAATAAAAATTAAAAAATATTTTTTCTTTTGATTCTTCAAAAATAAAAAAAATAGAAAACCAATATGTTTTTTGAGTTTCTTTTGATTGCATATTTGGTTAAATAAATAGAAAAAGTTCTGGGATGGACAAATATTCTTTGAAAAATAAATCCTGTGAGAATTCTAAACAATTGTTAATTTTAAGGATTTGGAATTCCATTTTTAAATATTCTATTTTTTAGCTGAAAAATCATTTTCTAAATATCTGGTATATGTTTAAAAATGAGTAAAAATATCAAGATATTAGAAAAAAAAATTTTTACTTTATTTTTTCAAAAAAGCATGCTTTTTGCAATCTCTACAGGCAAGAAACTTGTTTCACTTAATCTGAATCTTCAAAACTTGTTTCACTTAATCTGAATCAAAGACGTTAATTCAACTCATATTTTTAAAAAAAATATGTTATATAACTAAGTACGAATTAAAAATTATAATGCATTTTATTAATCGTATCGATTTAGAAAATTATAATCAACTTATTTCTAATGCATAAAGTATTGATTATATTAGAATATTATATATGTTAGCGTGTCATATCATAAAAAGCTATTTATTCTAAAAATTGGCTGAACAATTGCTCTTATTTTTATATCACTTTTGTTTTTTGTAATAATTGAAAACATTGAATGAAATATTAATGATAAAATAGATAATATATAGAAAGAGGCATTCATAAAATGATTATACAAAGAAATTTAATAATATTTATTGATTTGAATGTATATAATCCAATGCTGAAACGAAAAAATGAGATTAGAGTTTTAAAAAGACGTTAGTTTACTTCTTATAAAAAACAAAATTTTATATCAATAACAAAAAATATGTTATTGATACAAAAATCATTTATTAATAACCAATAATTGGTATTTGTAACAAAAAAATAGTATATGTGACGAAATTTTTTTATCTAAAACAAAAAAAAATCATCTATAACAAAATTTTTTTATCTATAACGAAATTTTGTATCTGTTACGAAAATTTTGTATGTGTTACGAAAATTTTATTAGTATTGTAAAATTTCCTATCAGTTATAATTTTTTATATAAGAAACAAATGGCATGTTATATAAAATAAAAATTATGATACTTCCGGCCCTAATCCTAAATATTAGCAGAATATTTTTTTTATAAAAACAAATTTTAAATTAAAAATTGTCTTGGCCATTTTTTTTATTAATCTCAATTCCTTTCAAAAAAAATTGAAATTGAATATATATCAGCTTTTTCAGAGATAAATTTTCTTTAAAGTTTGAATCAGATATTGAAAATGAATAAAGAAATCAAAATTTTTAATGAAAAAAAAATAATATTTATTATTTATTATTATAAATTAAATGAATAATTAAAGAAAAATAATCGGGTAATACTTGAACACTTCACTTGAATGGTGGGTAATTACCATACCCGAAAAAAACGGGTCGGGTCTATTTTTTTAGGTTACCATTAGAAGGTCTACGGATCAACTAAAGTATAGTTAGTCTTTTCTGAAGAACCTTCAAAAAGTGGAAATCATTAAGAAAAAATAATCTAAATAAAATAATTGAAAAAACAAATCTTTTTATATTTTTACATAATTTTTACCGAGACTACATACCGCCTAGCGGGCGTAGAGCGAGGCTGAGCGAAGCGAAGCCGAGTCGAGACCCCACGGCTGGCGGTAAGAATCGTTTAATATTTTGTAACATAAAAAGATTATTTTTTTATTATTTGATTATTTTTTCTGAATGATTTCCACTTTTTGAAGGTTCTTCAGAAAAGACTAACTATATTTGAGTTGATCCAGGTCTACATTTCTAATTTATAGATATTATAATATACTCACATTAGGTCAAAAGAAAAATATTATAGTATTATAAAACTCAATTTCAATTATATTTAAAAATATTTTGTTTTCATGTTTTCAAAATAGCATGTTATATGGCGCATTTAGTACTTTTTAATCAATAAGGTTATTATCAAAAAAGGTAACTTTTTTATTGACAAGATTTGTTTGAAATAGAAATTTGCCATATAAACTTTTTTTTGAAAATGTCATATGATTTAATTTGTTTGCCATATAAACCTATGTGGCACATTGATACATATATAATTTGCCATATAAAATGTATAAAAGGAGAAACTAATATTTGTATATATTCAAATATTGTTCTTTAATTATGAGCGGGGATAGTTAAATGATGAAAAACTGCAACGAAAAATGACCATTTAAAGTTCACCTTTGTCAAAACAGTAAATGACATTGATCATATTTCGTTTTCTCAACTTTTAATGTTTATTTTACAGTAGTTTTCAATTGTAATAAAATATTGAATTTTTTGCTCAACAAAGACCGCTAAATAATTTTTTGCCGTATAAAAAAGAATAAAATATTATATAATAAAATAATTGTTTTGAGACTTGTTATGTTTTTTATCATATTATTTGCATTTTGCATAAAAATTATTTAATTAAATTATTATTCTAATTTTAAATTTTATCCATGAAATGAATGTTTATATGAAAATAAATAATCATTTTATGAGGTTTATCAATTGTTTTATTTATTGGGATTATTTACATAAATAAAAATCATTGATTCTCTAAATATATAAAAATTAGCAGATAATACTGTCAATGAACTTAATATAAAATATATGACTTTTTTTTAAAACAAATTATTAATATGAAGAATGAATATATAAATATTATAATTAATAATACATGCCAATATTATTTTGGCGTGGTTGATGCATAAATATTAATTTAATTAATACTTTATCATACCATATTTAGATTTATCAAAATACATTTCTTTAAACACATTTCTTTGATATCAAAATGAATTCAATTTTGAGTATAAATGTAATTATCTATTGTTATAATATTCATATTGTTTTTCTGAATTCTAACCATTTTAAATTCAAAATTGATTAACCATAGAAAAGTAAATTTTTATTTTATCAATTTGTTAATATGATTATATTTGTTCTAGTTTATATAGTCAAATCGATTCTTAATAAAATTCCAGAGCAGTATAATGATCTTGTCAATCAAGCAAGAGAAATGGCCAAGAAAAAAGCACAAAAAAGAGCTTTATCAAACCAAAATACCGAACAAAAGATATTATATCCAGGTCGTTACCATACTGATGAATTTACATACGAACTCAATACTATTATTACTGGAGATGGCGCTACTGGACTTGATGGCTATGCGATTGACGATTATGAAAAAGTTATAGCTATTATTTCGACAATACAAGGAAACGATACTGATTTTAATACAGCTAAAAACACGGTCATGTCATTAAATTCACATTCTTCATTGTTAAAACTAGATGAAAAAATAGCTTATGATGGAGACGTTTCTATAGTCAGATATAATGAAGTTGAACCTTTTTCAATTTTCGAAAGATTTCAGTTTTCAAGTCTAGGCGAGCATGTATCTTCATTTTCACATTTTTACTCTCCTTTAAAAGGTTATATGGGGAAAGATATATATAATGATTTTGGTGGTAATGCATATTGTGATAAAACTTTAAAGAAAGGAAGAATTTGCAAAGGTTTTTTAAGATGCAACTGGCCAGATGTATCATCAGGAGATGAAATATCTGAACAAGAAGCACTTCAAAAAAATATTACAGTTACAGACTCAGAAACAGGTGAAGAAAAACAAATAATTACAAATATCGGGGGAGTATTTGGCCTATTTGGTGGATATCAATGTGATATATCACAACACAGTTCATTGATACTTCTTTTCGTTGGAAGTGAAGCAGAAATACAATTAAAATTTTTAATACCAAAAGGTACTTACAAAAAACAAAATTTAGAAATTGGGAAATATAGATTAGATCTCTTTGAAATTCCTTTAAAAATTTTCGCAAAAGAATATCGTGTTAATGTTTCAGCCGTTGTTTCACTCAATGTCAAAAACCTTAATTGTATAGTGAATAATGATTTACCATTTAATTTTCGAGCAGGTTACAAAACTCAAAAAGAATTTCATCTTTATAGTCTTGGAAAAAAGAAGCGTACACAAAATCCCTATAGTTTTCAAGATTTAATTACGAAAGATCTTCCTCCAAATGATGCTTTTCGTAGTGATGAATTTGAATTTGATCTGAGTTTATATGCTGGTTTAGAAACTCAAATATTCGTCCCAAAGGCAGGTGAAAAAGAACTATTTTTTGCTTTAGATGGTGGAATTGAAATTAGAAGAAATTTTTTCATGCAACATGCTCCAAAAATTTGTTCATCTCCTCATCTTTTAGCTGTTCACCATTATGAAATCTATTTATCATTAGAATGCACGCATCCACTTAGAATATTCTTTAAACTAATACCATTAATTCCTGCCAAAAAATTTTTCGGATTTAATCCAATTTGGGTTTCAAAAAATTCTAATCAATACTGTCTTGGTGGTGATTTTTATTATATTGATCATTCTGAAATTGAAAAGAGAAAAAGTACAGCTTTATTCAAGATTGATACAGTTAAATATACAACAGAAAATTTTGATAAATCCGATGCTAAGTTTAAAATTACCCTTAACCATTATCCGGCATCATTAAAAGATAATCCTCATATGTATGACTTTCTATTTGATTTTCCAAAGAAAATCATTAAGGAAGGGAAAGAACTAAATTTAAATTCCTTTAGTCTACTTAAAGATTTTACTGATTTATCATCAGCTAAATTCAATTGTATTGACCAGACAAAAAGTATAACTTTTTCAAATCAAAGAACATATGGAATAGGCGACGGTTTTAATCAACTTGTCCCTTTCCAAAGTAAAAAAGGGACAGTTATTAATGCTCTGATTAAAGTTGAACCAGCAATTAATTTGAAATTTGATGATGAAACTCCAATAAAGTCTCTTACAAAATACGCATCAATCACTCCAAATCTTCCATTTAGAGATTCAATTGGATTAATTCAGCATAAAAAAGGCTCTTTATATGAAGTAACCAAAACTTTTATATATGAAGAGTATATTGATGAAGCTATAAATTCTTTTACTTATGAAATTAAAAATGCTTGGAGACTTGAGATAACCAATATAAATGCAGACACAGAAAAGTATGATTCAATTGTCATATCATTTGATAAAACAAATGGACAAACGACAAAGCAAATATACTCTAATGAATTTGACAAGAATAGTATTTCAAAGATCAAAGAAAGTTTTATTACTTTTGATATCCCAAGTCCTGATTATGTCCTTAAAATGAACATTATCTTTAAGACCAAACCTAAAATAAAGAAAAATATGCAAAAGACAGATATTCCAATATCGCAAAACTTTTTCTTATTTGAAGAAAATAAGATTGAAATCAAGGATGAAAATGATCCCAAATGGAATATAGAATTGAAATTTTCTCCTCATCAATATCCAATAATATTTGATATTGAAAATGTCCATTCAGAAGATTCTATAATTTGTGCTCCAGCTTTTAAGCTTAATGTACCATTTAAACAAGATATAATTGAGAAATCGCCTTCATCAGATAATGTAAAAGTCTCATTAAAAGCAGAAGAGAATACATTTGGAATCTTTAAGCTGGACTTTGAAATTAATGGTAAATTCCCTGAAGATTTTAAGTCATCTATAAATGCACTTCTTGTAATGAAGAAGTTAAAACCATTATGTGAATCTAATAAAATTGGAGAAAATACATATATCATTAAGATTCCCAAAGATGATATTACAACGCAAGAAATAGATGGTAAAACAATTGCAACATATGCTATTCCTTTCAGAAGATTAGCCGATGATCCAGATGAAATTATACCTAAACCAGAAGAAACACCAACTTCTCCTGAAGAAAGTTCATTATTTTCAGATGAAAGTCAATCCTATTCAGATGAATCTTCATCATATTCTGATGAGACTCAATCCTATTCAGATGAATCTTCATCATATTCTGATGATATATCCTCTAAAGATAGTCAAATTGAATCAAATGATGTTGAACCAATGAAATTTAATAATGTTAACATTAAAGAACCATCAATTACAGTTGTTGATGTATATTTGTCTTCTTCCGAAGATGCTGATTACTGTGGTAAAACGCAAAGATTCACTGATCAATATTCTTTTCTGCATCATGCATGCATATTAATTATAAATGAAGAGACTCAAAATTATAATTATATTGCTACATCTTCTGAACAAGATGATAAAATCATTCAGTATTCCTATCCACCTGAAATAAATACAGATATCGAATGGAAATTGTTTGGATTCAGGAAACAATCGGATAGCAATAAGCCTGTTATTTTATGGCAGAATGAAGTTCAATTTCCAGTAGATTCACATTTTCATAATGTTGGACTTGATATAACCTCTTATTTTTCTGAAGATAAAATGCAATATTCATTAATTTGCCCCCGTTGCAAATCAATAAAATATGTAGTTTTTTCTGATCCACAAATAGAAGGAGAAGTTAACACTATTGATAACACCAATAAATTCATTTTCTCTATAGAGAAAAACTTACAAACTAACTTTTATGCAGTTTGTAAAGATGATGACCAAATTCAATGTGGGTGCAATTTAGCAGTAGAAAATAATAAACTATCATTGATTTCTGTTCCATTGATTTCAGAAATTAATGGAAACTCCAACATTGAATCTCATTGTGATTTACAATTTTTGAATGGAATTGATTCAACCCTTTACTACACTGATACAAAGTCAAAGATTTCAATATTAAAAACTTTTGACAAAAAATTAAATATCAGCATTATATCTAAATCAATTGGCAAATATATTTGTATCTATGCAATTAACAATGATTTGATTATTCCATTTAAAAACAGTTTCTTTTCAACTCTTGAAAAGAATCTTCAAACTTTGTCTATTGAAATAAATTATAATGGTACAGATAATTGTAATTTGGTTGGAGGAATGTTGTATTTATATGACATCATTTCATTTGGTTCTATAACCTCAATTAATCCTTCTCTATCCTATGATTTATTTGGTATTCATGAAAATCAAGTTGAATCAATAAATGCCAATTATGAAGAACATGAAGAAAACAAAAATATTAACGAAAATAATTTTTGTTTTGTTCAATCTGATGTATCATTATGCAATGATGCTAAATCCATAGCATTAAGATATCCAGCCTATAATAGTTTTTATTCATTTGTTACTGAGCTAAAAGATGTTCCAATCATAATTTTGATTGAAAATAACATAACTGATTTTTATCCCTTATTATATAGTTTGGAAGAAAGAGAAGTGATTTTTAAATGTACAAATCATGTGAAAGTTTCTGGTGAATTTTCAATACCCGCAGGTGTAAAAATAAGTTTTAATGGACCATTTGATCTTACTGATCTTAAAATTACAATTCTTGTTGATTGGTATGAACAAGCTGCAGGTATTATAACTATTAATGATGATGTTCAAATATCTGTTATCGATGTAGATATTGTAAATAATCCCAATGAATATAATAGTACTTTTGACAAAGAACTAACAATTTGTCAAAATTCATCTAAAAATATAGAATTCGATCTTCTAAAAAACCAAATGTTCATTTCAAATTTTGAGTATTTCATTTATGAAATAAAAGAAAACAAAATTAGATGCTTTTTCCGTTCTTTAATATATAAAAACCAAAATGAATTTTGCATATATAATACCAAACGAGATCTTTGTTCACACTTTAACGAAATGGATTCAATTACCATTGCAAATTTAAATGATTTTCAAAATTATTTCCATGGAAATTATGGTGATGTGATTACTTTACATTTAGTTGAAAACATGACTTTTGATGAAAAAACATTAAAATCTTTCTTTGATAATTATCCATTAGCATCATTTGTTTTGACATCTGAAAATGATGTTTATCTTCAAGGTATATTTAAATGTCCAAAAATGTCTTTTATTTCGTTTATCGAAAATGATAAGCTCCATATTAGAGATTTGATAATTGAGAAAAATATACCAATTCTTCACATGTATCAAACGAAGAAAAACAATAGATATAGGCCATATATTGAATTAGGGGATAAAAGAGTGAAGCAAATTAAAGTTAAAGCTGAAGATTATCCTCAAAATAATATAATGGATATTGGAAATACATACTTATACATTAAAGATTGTTACGGATTAGAATCGATTAGTATTGAGAGTAACTCTTTCGAAACAAATTTCATAAGATATGTTGTCACATCATCATATGATGAATCATTGAAATCTATAAATTTAAACATAAAACTAGAGATATTATATAATGATCCAAATACTTTTTGTATTTATGATTCAAAAATATGCAGTATTGAAACAGGATGGCCTATTAAAGCAGATCAAATCGATACAATTAAAAACTTCATTAACACAGAAAAGCAAGATAAATTAATTCTTGTTATAAGTGAAAAAGTTAATATTGATTTTGATCTATCATTTTTAGCTGCAGAAGGAATCAATTCATTGGAAATCAAGTGTGATTTGCCAAATATAAATTTAGCAGGAAAAATTAAAATCCCTGAATCATTCACTGCTGTAATAAGTGGATTAATGATTAGTGAGTTAACCCTTGATATAAACATTGATATTTTGAATGCAATTTCATCATTTTATGATATATCACAATGTGAAGGAGTTCCAAAGATCAAATTAATTCCTCACAATCTGCCAATAATTCATAATGACTGGGCTGAAACAGAAGGAAATGATATTGAAATTTTAATTACTAAAAAAGAATTGGACTTATCATATGAACTTATTAAACTCCCAATGCAAAGTGGCTACATTGTACCAAATATATTGATAAAAGAAGAAGGTGCCAACAAACTTGTCTACATTAAATATTCATTTGATGAAATAAAAGTTAAACCAAATGGTGTTGATCATTTTTGTTTATATGAAAATGATGATTCAAAATGTACAAGTAATGTTGTCAAAATAAAATCAAATGATTTCTGTTCATCAAAGTTTTCTGAAATAATAAAAGGTATTAATGCCACTATTCAAGTTGTAAACGATATTAATCTCGGTAATGAATGTAATATGAGTTATTTTGAAGGAAAGGATTCCAAATATTCTTTATTCATGTATGGGGATACAAAAATCAAAGGTTCGATGACAATATCAAATAACACTGAAATAACATTTCTCAATTCCAATCTTATTGATGAACTTCAAATAACAATAAGTATAAAATTCCCTGATGATTCAACATTAAATGAAATCAGTTATGGTAAGATAAATCTATATGAAGGTGAAAAACCAAAAGTTATAAAAGTTTCTGTTCCTAAGTATTCGAAAGATATAGAGAGTAAAGAATTTGAAAGTCAACAATTTGTTCAAGGAATTTGTCTAAACATGGAAAAAGACATTCCAGTTCCATTAACCCGAGATTTTAGAATTAAAACCAAATGTTCAAATACTAACGGAATATTTGGGATGAAACTGAAGATATTCAAACAAGACTATGATCTTAATCATTTTTGCTATTATAAAACTGATATTACCAAATGTATTCTCAATGAAGAATTAGAAAGATTTCTTCCAGTTAAATACTCTGATACAGAACCATCTTTTGCTAGTGGAGGTGATGATCCTTTATTATATTTATTTGAAAAACCTGAAAAGAATCAATTATTATTATTCAAATCTGCTTCTTTGCTTGGACATAAAAGTGCAACTATTATAAACAAAGATAATGCAATCGTAACATTATTTGTTCCTTTGAATTTTAGAATTGTAACAGAAGGAAACTTCGACAACTCCGAAATTTATATGGAATATGATCCAATTCAAATGGATTATGGTATCATTTCAATAACAGGTTCAAATATAAAGGTTCATCCTATTTTAATGGATCATAATTCATTTGTAAATAGTGGAAATATCATATTATCAAACAATGAACAACAATTATCTTCAATTCTTAAAATGGAGGAAATTGATATTTCAAGAATAAAGAATTCTCAAAATGGTATTATTATAAGTCCTTACCAAATGAATTATAATTATAGAATTGATCCTTATTCAAGTACAACTATGGAGACTTTTTACAATTCTTTTAATTATGTTACAGCTACTCTTTTAATGTCAAAGAAATCAGATTTAAATCCATTTAAACTGATGCCTTTAAGATTTGCTATTAAAAACACTCAAAAACATGAATTAACTTTGAGCATGCAAAAACCAAAAGCGTCTAAAGTAGAAGATAAATTTTTATTCATTGAAAATTCATTGATTAAATTTGATGACAGTAATAATTGTGATTTTGATGATATTCATGTTTCTTTCATTAATTGTCAATTAGATAAAAATTACATTGATAAAATTCAAGGGAAATATTTAAGTTTTGATCGTCAGTCATATTATTCTTTCTTTTCATCTTCAAACAACAATATATATGCATTTAATGGAGATGAAATTGAAGTTACTCAATCATATATCTATCTTCAACAAGAAAGATTTGTAATAAATGAAATACCTGTTGTCCATTTGAGTACTTTTAACACATTAAATGCTAGATCAGGGCAAACCATTAATTTCACTGGAACCGATTCAACTTTAACAATCAGATATATTGAAAAAAATGCGCTTTTATCATTTATGTCGTTTAATGATCTGAGTATTATATCTGGCAGTTTTGATGATTGTTTGTCTTTATATAATGTAACAAAATGTAGATTTAAGCTCAGTGATGAAAAGCAGCCTCATTATATTAAATATATTGAAGTTGGTGAAAATGATCAAACTGAAATCAATTCAAATGGAAATTTGATTGTCAATGATGTTCTCCTATCGAATAATTTTAAAGGAAACTCAGTTGTAAAAATAAAGAAGCTCGAAACAAATGAAAACCACCAAGTCCAAATCGAAGAATCTATTTTCACTGGGGTAATTCTTATAAAAGATGAATCCGTGATAACTGTAAAATCATGCTCATCTATAGAACCAATAACGATAACAATTAATTGCAAATCATTTTCATATCACCATTTAGTTTTTCAAGAAATTAATGATATCGAAATATCAAAAATAGTGGTTGTTATTCATAAAGAAGATGAAAAAGAAAAGCAATACTTGATGAAGGGAATTACAAATGAGCTGTGCGAAAAAATCAAGTCCAATATTACAATAAATAATTTATTATTTGCCGATTTAACAGATAATTATGAAATAAAATGTGAAGATGATGATTTAAACCAGCAAATTACCTTCAAATATTCTCTTCCAAAAGAAAAAAAGAAACCAAAACTGAAAAAAATTCATATAATTATAATTGGAGTTGTTGCATTGGTCGTTGTATTAGCCATTATTATTACAGTTGTAGTTTGTTTGGTTATAAAGAAGAAAAAAGGAAAAGAATCAGGTGGAGAAGTCGATGAAATACCATAAACAACATTTGGAATTTGAATTAGTAAACATTTATTATTATAATTATTATTTTCTTTAAAAATGATTGAGATTTCATTTAAGATAAAAAATTGTTGTTTTACCTTTTATAATCTGTTTAATTATTTTAGAACTTAATAATTCTAATTTTATTTAATTTGGGTTTTCATCATTTTTTTTTTTGGTAAATCGAAAATTTATACTTTTTTAGATAGACAATAACCATAATAATATACATTTTTCTTGATGTGAATAATAATTTTCGTTATTATTTTAAAATAAATCAATATTTTAATTAGTTTTATAAATTATTTTTAAAAATGAAGAATATTTAGCCAAAAACGATTGAGAAAAGTTGAATTTTTATATAAAAAATATTTGTCGAAAAAAGTATAAATTTTCGATCTACCTTTTTTTTTTTTTTTTTAAAAAAAAAAAAAACTTCTTTATTTAAAAACAAAAACAAAAAACGTTATTTAATGTAATCATCTTGATTGTTTTCTTGTGTTTCAATTGCCTCTACATGACTATTGTCCTTCTTCCTCCTTCTCAGAAAGAAACAATGCCAACAACTGCAGCTGAAACAACAACAACGATAACAATGACTATGCCAACAATTGCACCTGTTCTCAGCTTGTTTCCATTGCCCCTCCGCCTTTGTCTTTGACGACGACGTGTCTTACTCCGTGAATGACAAGGCTTCCGTCACTACAATTCACATCGAAAACATTTTTCTCCACTTAAAGAAATTGGCAAAACCGTCGAATTGGAAACAATTGTTGATGATTGAATATTCTTGTTTATAACTTTGATTACAGCTGTCTCTGGCCATATTTCAAAAAAGTATAAAATATTCAAATTTGTGAGTGAAAATTGAATGAGCTTTGAATTTTCTGAGCATTGAAAATACATATCACACTTGCATCTACTTAAATCAGAATTGAAAATGTTGAATCTTTTCGTTTCTATTTCGTCTGCATAAGTGAATGTGATTGTTTTATCATTGTTATCAGTTGCAGAAATGGAAAAAATTGAATTTGAATGAATATTTAATGTGGCACCTGGAGAAGATTTTGTATATTTGATATTAACTGAAGTAAATGAGTTGATTGAGCTGTCTGCTGTAAATGAACCAACAATTAATTTTTTGCAAACATCAAGAAAGTCAATTTTTGTATTTTCAATAATTAAACCTGCCAATTCTATTCCAGGAATTAAAATTGCACTCGAGAAGTCAATATAAGTATTCCTGAATATATCTTCACTGAGAATTGTTCTTGGTTCTGCTGGTATACAAAAACTTTTGCTCCTTTGATTTTGGCATCATTCAAATTCATCGGTTTTTCGTTCTATTTTCCGAAGCGAATTTGGAGGATATTGGATTGAAACGATGGAAGAAAATCAATTATGTTTTCAATTATTCAATAAATGCTATTTCACATGAATCTGTTGTCTAATAGCAAAAATTGAATTGAATAAGTAACGGATTTTCTTTTTAAAAATAATGAAATTTGGCGGTTGTACCGATACCGATATCGTATATCAGATCGAGGAAGTTCACGATATCACAGAAAAGTTCGGCTGGCTCGGAGAAATCATTCATGTCGATGTCATAAAAGATGTATCTAGTATCAGTAAACGTCTTTGCATCGAACTTGTCTATTCGATTAACGGCGCGATATTCCGTATTAAATCATCTTTGCAAGTAACATGTTCACAATTATTGGATTTTCAGAGCATTTTAAGAAATTATCATAAATTAATGATTAAGTAATTAATTAAAATAAGTTTTCATTTTATAAATCCTAAATAAAATCAAATTTCTTTTTAAATTAATGCAATATCTACTTTCCTTTTCCTTTTTAAATATATCATTAAAAAAAAAAAAAAATATATGATTATTTTAAACATTAGTTGGAGTTATTTTCCTTATCATTAATTACACTCTCAAACCAATCAGGAATGATTGTATCCATGATAGATTTTTGCGCATCATTGCCAGTTAGAAAACTTACATGACCTCCTTCTGGGAATGAAACAAGAGCAACATTTTCACTTTTTTGAACTTCTTTAATTGGCATCAAATCTTTGGATGTAAGAGGGTCGTCTTCAGCTCCCAAAAACAAAGTTGGAATTTTAATTTTCGGTATTTTATCATAAACTTTCAATGCAGCGTAAAGATCCATTCCACTTGTGAATTCTGTAAGGCCGTGGCACCAAATTGCTTCATCGTATTCGATTGGATTTTTGGCATTTTCAGCAGCAGGATTATTGAGATAAGGATTCTTTTTAGCAAAATGAGTAAGCTTCGCCATAATGACAGGCAGATAAAGTCTTCCTTGTATTGGTTTACATAAAATATCTTTGGCTTTTGTGGGATCGTATGATTCTGATATGCAAGCAGCTGCATCAATACCTTCCCCGTATAATGCATATTGTACAGTTTGATATGCTCCGTGAGAGAATCCGGCCATGAACATATATTTTGGATTGAAATTTTTACGGATATGATTAACTGCGAATACAAGATCATCAATTTGAAGAATAGCGATCATTCGAGAAGATGTAATTGGTGCACCTGAACAGCATCTGTTATTAAACACTACTGATCTCCAGCCTCGTTTAACGCCAGCTTCAGCCATATTATTACTGCAAGGTTCTCTAGTTCCGCCAGCGCATGTATGAATAATAAAAAGAATTGGTGTATCATTTTTCATTTCGGCTGTTTCAAACCAATCAAGAGCAGAGGTTCCACCATCTTCATAGGTAATTAATTCTCGGCGAACAGATTTAGTCATTTTTGATGATTTACGATAACGCATTCCCCTTATTGTATGTAAATGACAATTAAATAGCCACCATGTTGGTCTGTAAGGCTTTTCTAAAGACTTAGTTTGAGCAATTAAATGAGATATATTACCGTTTGGATTGAAATAGATATTTGGATAATAATTGAGGCTCTTTCGATAAGCATAAAAGCAAATGAACAGTATTAAAAGAAGTATAATTATATAAAGTAAGATCATTTTATAAAATATTGAAAGTAACTTTTTGAGCGAAGCGATAAATTATTGAATGTAAATATATAAATAAAATTGAAATATATTTATCTTTGTAAAAAAACTAATATTAAACTAAATATAAAAAATATATTTTATAAAATTATATTTTATATAATTAGATCCAAAATATAGAGATTGAAATTATTTTAATCTTAATTTTTTCACTTTTTACAGAAATGTTCACCATTCCACTCCCATGGCAGTTATTTTTGAGGTACACTACTGATTATCTAGGGAGTTACCGCGGAGAAAGGCATTTACCGACATAAATATATGAAATTGATAATATAATAGCTACCATGGATACAATTAAGCAACAAGAATTTTTATGATATATAGAGCAAATATTTATCTTCTCGATATGAATGAACCATAATAAATACAGAAATAGTAATAAACATATAGTACATAATTTATTTGAGTAATAAAGGATGTTTTGCCAAATATAATGCAAATAATCTATAGATTTGGCCTATGATTTGTATTCTAACATTATTTTGAAAGAAAAAATTAAAATTATACAATAATTTGAATGCCCTTACAAAAAGACTCATTTGCTTATTCAGTACCCACATTGTTGCAAATAACTGACTCCTGTTACTGCTAATAATCTATTTACAGATGATATCATCACTTTTTTTCAAAACCTCTCAAGTGGCATCACAATTGAACTCAATAAAAATCAATCGATCAAAATTCAAATTTTATCAGTTCTTTTAGGTAACGAAGAACTTTTTAATATAACAAATGAACTTTTTCCTCCAGATATAAATATCAGCAAAATTGACCTCTTTCTAGAATATTTACAAGTTATCAATTATCTCATGAACAACTGGAATTTGATGAATTTTAATATATCATCAATCACCGAAAAGATATCAAGCCATTTTTACCAAATTGATAAAAAAAAATTATTGAACTTACCAAGGCCAATTATCTTCTCAATTATTTCAAATGAACACCTCAAAATTGAAAACGAAGATTCATTGCTTGATTTTATTCAAGAAATATTTTCAAAGAGCAACGAAGATGAAGAAAATCAATCGACAAATTCTTATGCAACTTTTCTTGAACAAATATCAATTGAAAAATTGAGTGATGACAAATTCCGTGAATTGATTTTGAGCTTGAAACCGATGAACTTGACAAATGATCTGTGGCACAATATTTGCAAAAGATTCATAACAAATCACTCGTCATCATCTGAATCAGAAACAAGTCGATATTACAAGGAGCCTTGCCAGCAGTTCTTGTATGATGGAAACGATCAAAACCAATTCAAAGGAATCATTAGACACCTTACAAATGAGTGCGGTGGGAACGTGCATGAAAAAGGGGTTGTCAAAGTCACTGAATCATCAGTAGATGGTTCTAGTTATCATACTTTCAATCTTGTTGATTTAGACAACTTAGAGAGTCGTTTCTTATCAAAAAGAGAGAATGATTCATGGGCTCAATACGATTTTGTAGAGAGAAAAGTTAAACCAACACACTATTCTATTAGATCAAGGCTTAATCCAAAGAGTGATTGGCATCCCAAAGGCTGGGTCGTAGAAGGATCAAACACAGGCCAGAATGACTGGAGAGTTTTAGATCGGAGAAGCGAAGTAAGCAGCCTTGATGCACCAAGTGCTTCTTCCACATTCAATATCCAACAGAAACTTGGAATTGATGAGTTTTACAGGTACATTCGTATCAGGCAAACTGAAGAAAATACAAACGGTAATTATATCTTTGCATTTTCAGCTCTCGAAATCTTTGGCTATATAATTTAATGATATAACTAAAGCAATAATATATATATAAAGAAATTCTTTAATTATTAATTTTCAGTTTATTCAATTTGACTTAAACTAAATTATAATAAAATGCATATATTTTTTATTTATTTGTATTTATTAGGAATTTCACTGTATGAATTTTTATACTTATAAACTATTTCATATTCTCCGTGCGATAATTCTGCTACAACATCATTTCTTTCTTCTTTTATATCAAATGATGTTGATATAACTTCATTTTTCTTTAAGTTTAAAAGAATCAATTTTGCTCCAACATTGAATGGAATTGAAAATGTATATTTCACTGTTCTATCAGTAATTCTCCATCCACATTCAAATCTTCCCATTGGTGATTCATAAGTGGCCTGAGCATACTTCAATTGACGACTTGGATGAGGTCTTAAAATCACACGTTTAAATCCAGGGAATTCTTCAACTGGATTCAAACCGCAAACATCACAATAAATCCATTCACAAATTGAACCATAACAGTAATGATTAAAAGAATTCATTCCATCAGGTGACACTTTCCCATCTGGTTGTAAAGCACCCCATCTTTCCCAGATTGTTGTTGCTCCCATTTTGACAGGGTATAGCCAACCAGGATAAGTTTCTTGTAAAAAAGTTGACATAGCATCATCATAGTTATCACCAATTGTCAATGCTTTACATAAAATTTGAGTTCCAATGAATCCAGTGCAAATATGATAATTTCGATCAATCAGTAATTTTCTTAGATTTTCAACAGATGGTTTAATCATTCCATTGGGAGGCAAATCATGAACGATAGATAATGAAAGAGCTGTCTGTGTTTGAACACCACATCTTCCTTTAGATGTAAAATATTCTTCTCGAATAGCTTTTAATGTTTCTCTTGCTAATTTATCATACTTATTAAAATCTCTTCTTTTACCTAAAACTTTGGCAGCTTTCGCTGTAAGTGACAGCGAATAATAATAAAAAGTTGTACAAATAAAAGTATTTTCAGTGCCACCATATACATGGTGCATATTAAACATGTTATTAGGGCCATCTAAAGCACACCAGTCACAAAATTGGTTATATGTTAAATCCCAAAGTCCATCTTTAATGTGTTTTTTCATGACATCAACCCATTGCTTCATTCCATCATATTGATCTTGAAGAATTTGTTTTTTACCATTCATTACATAAACATTCCAAGGAATAATTGTGGCTGCATCACTCCAACCAATCATTCCTTTAGTTTCAAATGAATTCATGACATCCTCAAGAGTTATTAATTGTGGACACCAAAGAGGTGGAATTCCTTCATCACGGAGTTGATGTAAATAAAGATCTTTTAAATATTTACGATAGAAAGCATAACAATTCATATTAAACATCGCTGTTTTACAAAAGATTTGCGCATCTCCTGTCCATCCTAATCGTTCAGAACGTTGAGGACAATCGGTTGGCACATCAAAGAAGTTATCTTTTTGACTCCACAAACAATTCGAAAAGAGTTTATTCACATTAGAATTACCTGTTTCTAAATGTCCAGTAATTTCTAAATCTGAATAAACTACACAACCATCAAAGTCTTCAAGATTTACAGGACCTTCCCATTGTGTCAGACGAATATAACGAAATCCATAATAAGTGAAATGAGGATGAACAATTCTTTCATTTCCATCTGAAATATAGCGAAATTGTTCAATTCCATCTCCAATGTTTCCATTGTAAAAACATCCTTCTTGAAGGATTTCACAATGCTCGATTAAAACTTCAAATCCTTTCGATGCTTTGATTTTCATTTCAATCCAACCTGCCATGTTTTGGCCCATATCAATTAACGTCTCATCTTTTGGTGTTTTAATGATTTCTACTGGTCTTATATGTTCTTTAACGACAACTGGAAGTGAATATCTTGGCACAAGTTTGTCATAACGATGTTCTTCAATTTCATTGCAATCAAACCAGTCAGCTTCATCACATTCAGACAAGTTCCAATCTTTAATAACAAGATTTGAATCTTGATATTCACCTTCATAAATAGTACTCATTAAAATGTCACTTTTATGACATTTCCATGATTTGTCTGAATTGATGATCTCTGTCGTTCCATCCTCAAACAAAAGATGCAATTCAAAAAGTAGTTCATAATGATCAACAACATTGTCAACCGATACTCCTCTGAATTTTTCTTTCAAGTCTCCTTTACTACCACGGAAACAATTCCTGCAACGTGCCCAGCCATCGCCAAGTATTACACCAATTGTGTTGATATTTGGTCGAATAAGATTTGTGACGTCAAATGTCTGATATTGAATCCATAAATGGTAGTTGTTGTTCGATGGCAAAAAGAACTCGTTTGTGGCTTTCGTTCCATTTATGTAGAACTCATAGATTCCAAGCCCCGTGGAATAAACACGGGCTTCTTTTAACTGTTTTGTGGCTGGTATTGAAAAAGTTTTCCGAATGTATGGAGGAACTTCATTTCCCACTTTTTCTGAACATATCCATTTGGCAGTCCATGGTTCATTAAGTTTCGATGTTTCAAAAAAACTGATCGGTGATTCGATTTTTTCATTAAGATCGGTGGTAACAAAAACTTTCCAGAAATATCGGGTTCGTGGCTTTAAAATTGTATTGATATTTAATCTTGGATCATAATCAATGGAACTAATATTCGATTCACCTGAGTCATGAATTAGTTGATCTTTTTTGCTAACATCACAGGTAGAATCTGTTGAAATAACTAATCTTGCTGTTTTTTGGAATTTTGATTTCGTTCCTTCAACAACCCATGAAAATGAAAGTGAGCTCGTGTCATATCCAATGGGATTTTCAATACCATTGAGCCGCATTTTTATAATCTTTGCACACATTTTTGAAATAATAAAAATTGAGAGATTTTTATAGAGGTACTTTTTGCCACCAAAAAAGGTCAAAAATAGGTGATTAAAAATGGGCATGGTTTTACATAATACTATAAACTAATTTATATTAAAATACTGGAAAAAAACGAAAATACACATTGTAAAGCACATATGGATAAAAATCTCAAATCTTTCAAAAAATTTTTTAAAAATCGATTTATTGCATCACAATTTTAAGATTGTATTAAATCAAAAAAGGGAAAATTACATAAAAAGAAATTCAATGAATTCATCTTTTTACTTTTTCTTTTTAATATTTTTAGTACTAAATCTTTTATATTATGGTTTTCATCAAATAATTACCTCGAAAAGCAAGTTTTCCAATTCGTGTGACTGTGGATGGCCACTTTTCGTTTAGTTTGAAAAAAAACTTAGATTCATCAATCAAGAAATCTTTCCAGATCTCGACACTGAAAAGCAAAAACAATATTTAATTACGAACAATTACACTCTTATATGAAAATTAAAATATCACCGTGTGGTTTGGAAGGACCTACTTCAGCAAGATCTTTTGAAAATTCCTGGATTCTATAATTGAAAAAAAATTGAATTCAATTATTTCATCTTTTACTGATTTCCCAGAACTTTTAACCAGCAAACAGATATGATAAACAAAAATCCAGAAATCTTATTAAAAAAAAAAACATAAATATTATTTTTATTCAACTTCTTCTTAAATTTTTGGTTCAATATCATTTTCAGATAGCCACGATAATTTTTTAATTTCGCCAATTGGACGGTTAACTGATGTGTAAAAGTCATTTATTCCTCTTTGGATGCAGGCCTCTCTAACTTCAGGTGTAACTTTTCCTTTTTTGGCTTTAATTATCATTTCCAGAGACAAAACTCCGATTGTCCTATTTGAGAGCTCCATCCAGTCTGGATTTTCCTTGTTTGCATCGCTTGCAATCTTCTCGTACTCCTCTCGCAGCTCGGGCACGTTAAAGCCGTCAACCAGCAGCGGCACGTACGAGTACATTCTCTTGTGATCGGGCCTCAAAAGAACCGCAAAACGAATGTCAGATCTCATCAGATTCCACTCACTCATGTGCTTCGCAGTTGTAGCCCGGTTAGACGCAATTTTATAATTAGCACCGATGTACCAGCGATGCTTCGGGACGATCGACTGCATGTACGAACGACGTGACAGAGCGAAATATTGAATGGCCTCAGAAAAAACACGTTTTTTCAACAATTCGCGACCTTTTTCAAGGAATTCTTGACTCATCTGAAGCATCTTTTCTCTGTACCTCTGCGAGTGGTCGTCTTCAATGTCAGGAACTTTTTCTAAGAAATTTTCAGAGGAAAATGATCGTTCATTCAAAATTTTGGCAGCCTGAATGACTAACGACGGCCATTCGTATATCATTGACATCAGAAGCTTCGATCCTTCCTTCTTCATCATCATGCAATCGATGACAAATTGATTCTTCTTCTTAATTTCTGACAACTTGCCTTTAAATGACGAATTCGAGTGCGAGAACGAAAGGACAAGTTCAACAAAAGACCAGATCTCTTTCGTCTGATGATAGGAAGAGTTGTACAGGGCTCTCAAGTGCTCAATGCTTCGCTGTGGAGACGCGTAGACATGTCGATTGATTTTGCCAAGAATTTTAACGTAAAAAACCGCTAAATATTCACAATTTGTTTCTTCGCCAGGTGACGGTTTTGTCAGCTCGCTCGGGTCAATTCGAAAGTACTCTTCGGCTGCAAAAGTGCCAACGTCGTCCTGCTCAGATTGGAAGGCCATGTCAAGGATGAAGCTCAGGACTAATTTGATATCTTCGGTTTCATTGGCTTCGTATTTGTAGGCATATGATAGTAATTCACGGAAAAGACAAATGCAGGTGTCACCATCTGATATGAGGTTAATCGACTGGATCAGTTGGCGCCACCCAAGGATCGAATCTGGAAATATTTCAATTGCTTTTTTGGCATAGTTTTTGCATCCTGGGCTTTCGGGTCCACTTCTAAATGAGAGTATCGCATAGTCATGAGCTGCTTTAGCCGGATTATTACGAATATCTTCAGCTGATGGTTCAATACTATTAAAAATATTAAAATCTCCCTTGTTAGAGTATGGTTCGTCATCATTTTGTTGACCGTCCATCATGTCTTCAAGTAGTTTTGCATAATCTTCAAATAAGTTCCAATCTATAAAAAATAAACATGCTATTAATAACATATGATTATAATTGTTTTGAAATTATATGGCCAAATATATATTGAAATTTATATTATTAAAGCTATATTTTTATCTTGCATTTTCTTTTATTAGGAATAAATCTTATTATAAAATATTACAGGATAACATATGATATAATATTTTTGATATATTATATCATTGTATGCTCCTTTGCTTATTTAACCATTTAAGCGATTGAACAAAGTTAGAGAATATTTGAAAGTAGATAAAATGTAAACATTTGAATTGACCTCAAATTTTGGTACAAACTTTGAGAAGTAGTTTAATAAAAAATCTTTATTATATCATATGATTTGTACAACGTTTATAATCAACACCAGCATTAACCAAATGATAATAAGAGTTTTGAGAGTATTTTATATATATATATATATAAATATTTATAAATAATATATCCAATGTCCCTGGTTGACATGTGATATGAAACTTTTTCAGAGGAGACAAATTTTTTAAAAAAACGATATTTTAAAAATTTTATTTTTCCATTTTAAACTAATGATAATAAAGAACTAAAAACTCTGCTCATGAACTTCTAACATCTTTTTATCATGTGATATGAACATTTTATTTTTCAAAAAATTCGAAAAAAAATGGATCATTTTTCATATAAATAATAGTTTTTTATTTTTAATAATCATATATTGTTTTTAATAATGTATACTAAATATAAATAATCTATCAAATTTATGCAATGTTTTTTATGTATCTCTATTTTGTAAAAATCACAATTTTTTCATCAAAAAAACATCTGATTCTCAATGAATAATGTGGAGTATCTGAACTGATAGGTTATCCATATTTCTCATATACTTTTCCTAATAAATCAATTAAAAAAATGAAAAAATGATGATTGTATATTGAAATTATGCTGTTTTTAGAGGTGAAATTCAACATATGCTATATTTGTTTTAGCAATATCTTATTAATTAATTCAAATTTATTGAGTATTATTGCTCTATATAATAATATAAATATTTTTTTAAACAATTTTATATTATACTTAGTTATTCTCTGGATCATGTTCTAAACCAGTAGCATTATTTTCATATAATTTTATTTCTGAGTATTGGCTTGACACCGTAGTTCAAATAGTATTATATTATTTTTTAAATTGTAAAAGTATATAACAATATTATTTATTTATTAGTTTATGCGCTTGGATAATATATTTTGAATATAATTGAGTTTTATTTATCTTTTCATATTTTTGATAGATTATGGCATATTTTAAGAGTAAAAAAAAATCAGCCCTGAATTTTTTAATGCCATTAATTTATTTTCATTATTAAAAAATATTATGTGGGATATTAAAATATTATGTTATGTTCCCTACCAATTATTAAGATAATACTATTTTTTAATAAGCAAATATAAAGTATTCAATTATGATTGAAAATTGAATACTATATGGTAAAATAGTAATGAAAAAGTTGTTTAAAGAAAAATAAAATATATGTTTATCTTAAAAATAATTCAATAAATGCATTACATTTTTTATTTATATAATATATAACTAGTATAAAATGGAATATTTCTGAATTATATACTTTTACATCAAAAATAAATAATAATACCTAATTTTGCTAACAAAAACTGTTAAATATAAAAAGTTATAAATAAAGTATATGTGCATATTAATAATAAACTGGTTTATTCCATATAACACAATTTTTAACTGATATTTTTGGATTATTTTCAAATATCTAATCTGATATAATTTTTTCGGTAAAAATGCTATTTTGCACAATAAACGAGTTTTTTGGTCAGAATATATTAATTGTATAGTAAAGCAGTATTTAAAAATTAAAAACTTATTGAAATATCATTCGAAAAACAAATTAACGTTTATTAACGTATATAAAAAAATGAAAAAAAAATGTTTTATTTAAAAAATAAATGAAGTAGCTTTTTGAAGGCTACGCCTTTCAAAAAGCTACTTCAATTTATGTTTAATTATCTGTTTTATAACTTTTTGAGTATTTTACAAAACTCAAAAAGTGATACCTAGATAATTTGTTATTGTTGAAGGACTATTCAAATTTAGTGATGTATTATATTTATATACCATATAATATAACTATTGTCATATCTCATTTGATATACTCCATTTTTAATTGAAAAATAGAATAATTGATTGCTATTAAAATTAAATTATTTCAAGTTTTTTTTGGTTAAATTCTAAAACTAACAAAGCAAAAGATAATCAACTTTAAGGATATTTTTTGAATATATCAATGAAATTAGCAGAAAGTCTTTGCATCAAAAAAAAGCTCTCAATATTTTTAAGCATTTTCTTCTGAAATGAGCAGGAATTTTCTTTAGTTATTTAGGTTTTTAATTGCTCTTGAACCAAAGAACCTGTAGATATGATATGAAGATAAAATTCAGGCAATTTAAAAATTTTGTCTCCTCTGCAGAAATAAAACAATATCATGTGATTTTTTTTTTTTTTTTTTTTTTTTTTTTTGTCTCCTCTACTTTTTCTAAAAGAATCAAGACAAACAAAGATTTTATTCTTGTTCACAATTCATGACAAAAAAATTGGTTCAAGATATTATTTTATCAACTAGAATGAAATTGTATATATAAAAAAGTTGTAAATGAGCCAATAATAATGGCAATTGTCGTAAAAACAAAATATTTAAATTGAACAAAAATCAACTAAATATATTTCTCAAGGCTTTAAATTTGAATTCACTTTAAGTTGAAAATGACATATTCTAAATGACCTTTTTTAAAAGACTGCATATTTTTTTTTATTTTATTTGAAATTCAAATGGTAAACAATGGACATGATCATTAAAAACCTAGATATTTCTTTAAAAAAATCAGTATTTACTTAAATAGAATATTCAGGTTTTTTTTTATTTAATTTGATTTTACAAAATTACTTTTTATTTTCGAAAAGATTCAATAATTCTGTATATTGATGCTGATCAATTTTTTTGACATAAGTATAATCTTTGTAATTAATAAATTCTAAAAATTGATTTAAAAGAGATCGTTTTTCATTACGTGCCAATTTCCAATCATCAGGAACTTTCTTTCCATCAGGATAAATTGTGATTTTTCGGAAATAAATAGCATATTTACTTGCATTTTTAGTTCTCTCCTTTTTAGCTTCAAAAGAAAAAGTTGTCAATAATCTTTTGGCTGTATTATAGGCACAAAAGACATCTTCAATTATCATTTGAAATCGGTCTTCAACAAATTTATCAATTAATTCAAATGTAATAAATGTGTCCTTTTCGCTATCATAGACTCGTATAATGGCATCTAAAAGATCACCTGCTTCATTTTTAAGATCCTCAAATGCATATCCAATTATACGTTCTCTAAGATGATGCAATTCATCCTTAATATTTTCTTTTATATGATCATAAATAGCTCGAACTTTGCTATATGTCTGAAGATAATACTTTTTATCTTCCAGTTTTTCTTTCAAATTTGAAATAATAAATCTTTCACAATCTGTGAATGCTTTTAAAAGCAGAAAAGTTATTTGATCATTAATGATAATCTTAGCTCTTCTATTCTGAGATATAATAAGAGCTTCTCTTCTTTGTCTTTGTATTTCAGCTTCTTTTTTGTTGTTTTCCATAACTTGCAACTCTTTCCTTCTCTTTTCTTCCTGTTCCATTTGGTCTTTGACTTGTTGATTTTTTTGTTTTATAATATTTTCAAACTTAATTTTGGCTTGATATTTTTGCTCTTCAATGGATTTCAAGTGTTGATCATTATTTAATTCATTTACAATATCGTTTGTCAATTCTTCTTCGAAATTTTTAGATATTTCAGTAATATCTGATTCTGTGAAAAATTCAAGATTTTTTTCCTTCTTTAATGACCTTAATTGCTCAGGAAATATTGAAATTTCTTTGGTTACAAAATCTTTTGTTTGATCTTTATTAAAATCAAAATAATTATTTGATTTTAAAGTCTGCAATAAGTTTACTTTTGTTTGCTGCATTGCTTGAGTATAAAATTCCATTGCAATCTTTTTAGATTGTATGGTCTGAAAGGCTTGATTATCATTGGATAATTGTCTGAATTTCTTTTCTTTTTTATCAATTATTAATGATATATAATGACATAAGAGCTGATAATATCTATGAATTTCTGATGAATCTCCAACCACATTAAGTCTTTTTTCCATGCTCTGTTGACCAAATTCAAAATATTTATTTTTTAGATCATTCAATGTTCCTCGTTCATCATTTGGATTCTTTTGCATCTGCTCATATTCAGCATCAACTTTTTGTGAAACTATATCTCGAATTTCATGCAATATACGAAGAGCCATATGACCTAATGTGTTTTGATATTCTTCTGCAATTTTATCTTTGATTTTACTACTAAATTTCCCATCATGATAATGAGAAATGATGAAATCATATAGATTTAGGCAATTTTGATATCCTCTCATGAAGTGCCCTTGTGCAGCAAGGTTAATACCAGAAATAACATCATGAGCCAAGTATCCAAATGTTTTTGTATATCCATAAAATGATTGAGGATCCATTAATGGTGCAAAAACTACTTGAATTCCTTTTTCACTTAAAGGATTTAAACCGCTCCATTGAATGAATCCATCTTTTACAGATTTCATTTCAGCGTCATTGACTAGCGTATCAATTTCATCTATTGAATATGGCTGAACTCTCGGTCCTAAGATTTGAACGCTTTTAATAGCAACAATCAATTTTAGTTCACCATTGGTATCTTCTTGAATACTTTTTGGTAAGGAAGTGAGAGTTGATATTTTTAATGCATCAACTATTGTTTCCAATTCATGGGTTTGTGGAGCTGCTGGGGACAAGCAAATAAAAACAGAAGATATACACATGAATGGTGTGCATAATTGAATAAAGAGGTCATCATTTTTTTTACTATCTTTTCCATGAAGAAGACCTCCATATCCTTCAATATCAAAGAAGAAAACAACGGGTTTGAGTTCTTTTACTTGGAGAAAGAAACTATCTTCTTTTTTAGGGTAATTGAATCTATCATATAAATAATCAATATCATAAGGACCATCAATGTTAACTCCCTTTGTTTTATCTTTCATGCCAACACCAACTTCATAACCATAACTTCCTGTAATACCACCTAGAGTGGTTGATTTTCCCTGTTGATAGCTACCCAAAACCGAAACACAAATAACTGGTCGAGATCCTGCTCTTTGAAGTACAGACTGTAAGGCGTCTTTTTTAAATACAACTCTGTTAGAATCTTTAGGAATTTCAGCTATTTGAACTGGATAACGTGAGTCTTTTACTAGATTAAACGTTTGATTAATTAAATTAGGCAAGTATTTTTGATTGTTTTTTATTTGAATGACTTCACTTTCTTTCATTTTTCCTTGATCAAAATCGGGTTCAATGAATTTAGGAGTTTCAATTTTAAGATTTATATTTGATTTTGATTTCGTATGAGAGAAGAATTTTCTTTTTTTTTTCTTTTTCTTCTGAAGGTTTAGAATTTGTTGATAAATTTTTTGGAGATTTTTTGCTCAGATGAGTTGGTTAAAAATTGATTTGAAGAGCCATTTACTAAGTGAAAAAGTTCTGATGCAATAAAAAGATTGACACTTTCATCCAAAATCTCGTTATTTAAGCTGGTCAAACCCAAAGTTTCTTGAATATGATTTATTTCCATTCCATTAGGTTTGTATTTATTAAATATTGCTGAAAATGCTTTACCATCTCTCCAAGAAGAAGTAAAATCATTAATCTTAACGTTGGATTCTTCAGCAGATTTTTTGCACCAATTAAGCAAAGCTTTCTTACCTGTTTCTCCATTAAAAGATATTGTGTCAATAGAATGTAATGCATATATCGAATCTAAGAGTGATAAAGCTTCTTTACCAGTTCTATCAATTACCAAATTTGATGATGAGAACTTAGTCTTCAATCCTTTTTTTTGTGAAAGAAAATCAAGGGATAATTGAATATTAGCTCGTTTTTCTCCATAATAAAGTTTGTATAGAAATTTGAATTATATTCAAAAAGTTTCAAATCCTAGTTTCCCCTTAAACATATGCATTGTATTAAATATTGTTATATTTTATAAAATAGATTCCAAAAAATTAAGTAGATATTGAAAAACAAATACTTTATTATAAGCGGTTTTTTAAAATTGAGAGGAATTCCCATTTTAATTTGTACCCATTGGATGAATGTTTCACAATAAATTGGACATTTGTCTTCAACAACACTGAGTTTGTTAAGACGAACAATATCTTCAGGCTTTGTTGCTAGTGTGATACGATCAACCATCGAGTTAGGAAAAGTGCAGTTTTGTTGAACCCAATCATAAAGAGCTTGATCCAGTGCTTTGAAGAATGATGTGAATGCTCTTTCACATGTTCTTCCATTGTGTTGAAGATTATCACAGCTGAGAATTGTGATTGGACATTTGCCATGCTTCATTCGACGACGTAAGCCTTCGGCAAGGAAGCCAAATGCTGTTGTTGGATGTTGAGGATTATTTAGATCAGCTGCTACTTTGGGTTCATCGAGTTTGAATTGGCCAATTTTGTTGTCGGCATTGTAACCACCTTCTGTGATTGTCATTGTAACTATTTTGATTGAAGGATCTGCAATCTTATTGAATAAATCTTCTGGATGATCAACACCATCAATAAGTTGAACAAGCGATCCAATACCATATGTTTGATCTTCACATTCTCCACATGAGCATGCTCGTACTGTGTAAACACCTTCTTGGGCTTGAAGATTATGGAATAAGGCTTGGCTGAATGGAATCGTATTTTATCCGCAAATACCCCAGTTGTGCTGTGAATGATCTTTTTCAAGTAATAAGGTCGTGTAATATTCAAGATGGGCTCTATGGAAGTTTCCAACGCCGATGTGGCAAATACCTAGCGTAATCTTTGATCGATCAATAGTGAAGCTTTTGATATGAGGACTGTTTTGAACTGCACGGATGAAGTCAGACATTAGGCAAAAGTGATATTTTTTCTTTTTAAAATTCAATAGAGACTAATGAAAAAGTCTTAACTTTTTTAAAATTCCATTATTTATTAATATATATTAAAAACAATTTAATTTTAAAAAATCCTGAAAAAAGTTTTTAAAATAACCATTTTTAATGATTATTTTGCAATGGGTTTTGTTATAAAAAAATAAATTTCAAAACAAATTTTTTTTTCGTATATTACAATATACTATTTTACAAAAAACAACATTAAAAATATTCAAGTTAGGCCTTCATTTTTGGACATCAATTCGTAAAACCATGTCTTTTTTTTTTTTTGTGAGAAAAACGATCACATCAAAAATTTTTAAAAAATTTATAGAAAATTTTTCTACTTATAATTTTCTTCAACATTTATTGCAAATTTGAAAAAATATTAGATCTACGATAGTCTTATTTTGGAATTAATTACGTTCACTTTTTCTTAGTAAATACAACTTTTTGATAAATTATATGTGGTTAATTTTCTA
This sequence comes from Tritrichomonas musculus, assembly GCA_039105265.1. Lineage (NCBI taxonomy): Eukaryota > Parabasalia > Tritrichomonadida > Tritrichomonadidae > Tritrichomonas > Tritrichomonas musculus. The sequence continues at coordinate 865,674 of JAPFFF010000052.1, read as the reverse complement.
TTTAATTGAAATGTTTATTTAAGTAATATCTTAAAAGCATAAACTAGATTCATATTATAATAATAAATTTATTTAATGCTTTATATGTAAATTAAAGCTGAACAATTATTAACTTATAATCTCGATTTTATTGTTTCAATGCTTTAATTTGTTCCATTGTCGCAAGCAATATATATAGTTGCTTTGAAATAAATCGTTTGCGGTTTGATTCCAATAGAAACGATTCGAAGTGTAAGATGGCCCAAATTACTTTTAAAACTTTTATATAACTGAGAACATTCATCTTATGATAAGGCTTTATCTGTGTTATAAATGCTGATATCTTGATTCTCAGACTTGATAATCGAGTTTTCGAAAATTTCCGGATAATTGTATCGCTTTTATAATACAGATATAAACCGAGTCGATTTAAAATTGACTTGAATAAATGATTTTGATTAAAGTTTGACTTTTCATCAAATCGGAGTTAAGATTTTGACATTTTAATCGTCGATTAGAATTAATGTAATATTGAATGGTTTATATATGAAAAAAATCTCTATTATTTCTCTATCAATTTTTTGGACATATGAAAGCGGTTTTTTTGGACATCGTAAAGCTTTCAAAAACTCATATAAAGTTTTCAATTTCACTTTTTTACGGTTTTTTGGACATGTTTGTCAGATTTTTTGGACATGAGAAAAATTTGGAAAAAAAAAAAAAAAAAAAAAATCAGAAATTTTGAAGAAATTTCTCTCAATTTTTTGAATAAAAATATATTTTTAAATTAATTTTTTTTATCAAATTTTATTTGTAAAAGAAAAACTCAGCTTTTTTATACAAAAAATTTAAAGATTTGTTTTTTAAAAATTTTTCATTTATTGTGGATATCGAAAAATTTCTGTCTAAAATCAATGTCCAAATCATGTCCAAAATGGTCCAAAAAAATGAATTTCCTAAGTCCAAAAATGAAGGCCTAATTCAAGTTTATCAATATTTTTATAAATTGAGAAGAATGAGAGGTGAGACTGCGAAATTTTAAATGAACTTTTTTAGGAATAATAATCAACAAAATTAAAAATAAATTAAAAATATAGTATTATGGTGTTGTTACCTTTTCATATCATATACTTTTTTTCAGATTTAATCAAAAAAAATTGAAATTGTATTGATATTTCAAAATGTCATAATTCATATATTCGTCATTATTTTTTCTTTTCAACCATTAAATTGCATTTGTATATAGATGATCTCTATTTTTTAATAAGAAAGTTATTCAATAAATGCGTTTTTGGTCAAAATTCAAAAAAATATTTTTCAATTTAAAGAGAAATTTTCTTCTATATTAAAGACCAAAGGGATAACTATAGTTTATCTCTTAACTTATCTGGTGCTGGCAAACATATCAAAATATTTTTAAATTTTTTTTTACAATTTTAGCTAGGATTGAGGTTTAATATTGAATATAATTCTATATACGTTAGTGATGTAAACTTCACAAATATCCAAATAATTTTATTTATTTTGGTATCAACATCGCAATAAGTATTTATTTTAATATTTATCAATAATTTACTAAAAAAATCATGCTTATAATATGATGATAGTTAGTTAAATCATAAAAAATCATTATTTGTTTTATAATTCTTAGTCGAAGATTTTAATATTATATTCACATCTATATATTAAATATTAATAATTAAATTATTTATTATTTTGAATAAATAGAATTTTTTTATTAAGATAAAATTGAAATTATAATAAGATATAAATAATTCAATTTTAAAAATAGATTTATAGCTAAAAATCTGAAAAAAATATTAGTGAAATTATCATAAATAACATTTAATTCTGGAATAAAATAATATGTATTAATATTATTAAAAAATACCAAAAATTTTCGCAGCCTCACCTCTGAAGAATGAAAATTATCTCTAAAACTTTTGAAATAAAAATGAACAACTTCAATATTTATAAGAAAGAACAATAATATGTGGGCACGACAACCAATCATAGCAATCTGTTAAGAACAATATTTTTTCTTTTATAAATATTTTATTTCTATTTTACATTTTTGTAGAGCACATATCCTGCAAACCTCACAGCAACAATAAAGTTACATCAATTTTTACTCATAATTACATCTAATTTATGAATAAAAGCATTTATAAATAATTGCAAATAATATGTAATTCTTTTTTGCAAATGTAATTCTTTTTGGCCAAAAAGTTATTATCTGAAAAAACTCAATATAATTGAATTATTAGTATTTTTTCTAATAAATACATTTAACGAACCACTATCATATTTTTTTGTAAACATTTCAATATTGAAAAAACTCATAGAAAATAAAATTCAATGGTTATTATTTCGGAAAAAGTTTAAAACTTTAAAATTTCACCATTCCGATCATTTTTGTAAAATTTTTACTCCTTTCAACTTTTAAATTTTTATTGAAAAAAGGGAATAGGCTTAAAAGAAGAATAGAAATAAATGATATGTAATTTATATAATTTATATATACCAAAATATAGCAAAAATACTCAAGAAATAATTTTTTTTAAGTCAATTAATTTTGTGATAACTCATAGAATTTTTAAAGACTTACAAAACTTCATCTTCAGTGATATGAAATTTTCACCTCAATCAAAGAAGTAAAAGATAAAAATGTATGCTCACCGATCATTGCAACAGAAAATGGAATTTCAATTTGTTTTAATGATTTACATTGATAAAAGAATTGATATTTTGGTGGATAATCGGCATGGTTAAATATTTAAATATCTTAAACGGTTATCCTAGAATAAAATAAACATCCTGGAATTAAATAACAAACGTTATAAAAATTTGACGAGCGAATTTTTAAATATTTTACTTTTTTGCAAAAAAATTCATTGTCAATTTGTCATTGTCTTTTAACAACTTTTTCTTAAATATCTGATATATATTATAAATTGAGTAAAAATATTTTTACATTATTTTTTCAAAAAAGCATGCTCAATTCAATTTTCACAGGCAAAAAACTTGCTTCTCTTAATCTGAGTCTTCAAAACTTTAAATTGGCTGAAAAAATGCAATAATAAAAATTATCAAAGACGTTAAGTCACATGAATACTCCAAAAAAAAAAAGTATAAGGATTTTTTAAGTAATTTTTAGAGTTATTAAAGAATTTTTAATCAAAGTTTGATTAAAAAGATGTTTTAAAATTTTTTGACCTTACTTGAAATACCATCTTCAATACATTGCCAATTTCCTGGGTCATCAATAAGAATTAAATTCTTCCATTTACCTATTTTTTCTTCTATTGGTAAAATGGATCCTTTTTTATAGATTCTTGAAATAAAACGTTCTTCAGTTCCAAAAAATGGTGTGTAATGATTTACACCAAAATAATGGTAATGTGTTCCACATGAATCCCTGCCATGATTATGCATGCGAATATAATTTTGATCTTTAGTTCCTTTAATTTCATATATTTCAATTCTTGTATATTTTTCTTCTGAGTTAAAAACTTTATTCCATTGAGTCTTATTCGTCATTATTCCATCGATATAAGTAATTTCTTGTTTTTCGCGATATTTTTCGAAATCAGTTGTTTTTTGGACGTGTTCAAGAGCTTCATATGCCGTTTCCATTTTAGTATAGTATTTGTAAGATGAATTTGGACTTTCAATCTCTTGTAATCGATATTTTGTTTCTTTTATTGTTGTTGTTGTTCTTTCTGTTCCTGGGATTTTTATCCACTGGGTTTTTGTTTTCTTTCCATTATCATAAAACGTAACAGTACGTTCTTCTTGCCATGTTTCATGAATAAGTATGTGTTGTTCTGGATTGAGTTTATATTCATTTTTGTCTGATACTTTGTTACGTATTTCTCTTGTTGTAACATTTTGATTTGTTTTTGTTGCATGCCAATCTTGTTCGATACTTGTTTGACGCTTTTCCCATTCGCCAGATGGACCTCTTTTATATTCAATCTTGAGTTTTTGTGTTTCTTCACCAAAGATTTTCGTTTTTGAGTTACCACTTTCTTTGATTATTTCAAATGGGCGAGTAATTTCTTGAATTTCGTACTTTATCTCACTTTTTGGGTCGGGGTACCATTCTGAATAAATTATAGTAATGTCATTGTCAATTTTGGACCTGGTAAATTTAATTTCTCGTTTATCAACATATAATGTTTCAGTAAGTTCATAAAAAACTTCACTATTTTCTTCTTTTTCTCCTTGTTTTTCTTTTTTGTTAAATTTAATTCGTTCAATGCGCTTATTTTTGAATGAATAATGAATGGTGCTTTTAATTGTTTGATTATCTTTTTTTTCGATTATTTCTTTTTTATCTTCATAATCTTGGCCATATTCTGCCTTTTGGATACAAAGTGAACGAGGTTCTTGTCCATCAATATTTTCCCATTGGCTGTAAGTGATAGTGTTCTTATCAAATGAGGTGAATTCAGTCCGTTTTCGATGAACTAATGTCGCAAAAATTTGAATTCCATCACCTATCTTTTTGTCAATAAAGCCTTCTTCAACAATGATTTTTTCGGTTAAAGAATATCCTTCAGGACTGAATCGACGAGGATCAATAGCAGGAGGGTGATTTAGTTTGAAAGGATTAATTTCAGATGGAAGAGGAGTCCTCTTTTCTGGTTTTGGGTGATTATTGACAACTAAAATGGGAATTTTTTTTACTTGTTCTTTTATATTAAGCGGGAAATCATTAAATATCTTTAAAATTTGATTTTTTAGTTCAGATATTTTTTCTTGTTGTTTTTTTTCTGTACCTTTGGCATGTGTAAGAACAATTTTGATATTTTGCGTGGGAATTGGTCCAACAAATGATGTGAGAAGCATGTTAATGTTTTTAACCATGTCTGTTGAGAAACGATCGTTGAATTTTTGAAGAAGAAGAAAATAATTAATTGGACCTTGAAAATCATTTTGGAAATATTGGACAAGGTCTTTAAGTGATTGTTCGTCTTCGTATTCAGGATCATTAAAACCAACTGTGTCTGTAACAATGATTTTAACACCGTTGACAATATGACTATGTGATATTGGGGCTTTGGTACAAGATTCAAATGTATCATTGGATCGAAAAGCATTTTCGAACAAAAGAGCATTCCCGAAAGTACTTTTACCAACCCCAATACTTCCAAAAATCACAAATCGAATTGTTCGTAATGGAGCCTTTTCTTCTTCGCTTTTCCTTTCTTCATTTTTTATATATTCAATTTCATCTTTATCTTCTTTCTTTAATTTTTGTTCTTTTTCATTTTTAATTTTTCCTTCTTTAATTTCCTTATTTTTTTCAATTTGTTGTTGTTTTTCTTTTCTTTGGCCCAGGGGGTCGATCACTTCTTTACTTGCATTTTGGGACACTAAATTGTTAAAAAATGCAAATGCATCTTTGATGTTTCTTGAAGCCATATTAATACAAAATGAAGTAAAGCTACAGTATTTTTTTTTTGTGAATTCACATTCAATTTTTCGGAAATATTTCATATTGAAATATTTTTCCATTCAATTTTTCGGAAATATTTCATATTGAAATTTCAATTGAAAAAAGACTAAAATGTCGGAAAATCGCATTCAATTTTTTTCCTGACGGTTTAATAGAAAATGGTATGAGTGTTTAAAAAAAAACCTAACATTACCTTTTACAATTTTTCATCGATACCGGCAAAATATTTATATCTCAACAAAATATTATATTTATTTATGAATATAATTCATTTCAATTAATTCTTTTGAAGAAGGTGAAAAGAGCCATATTATTGTGCGATATAAACCAAATCTTTTATATATAATTAAATTAAAATTTTATATTCAGTATAAATAAAGGTAAAATTTTACCCGGCCATTTATAAAGATGGTAATTTTTTACCAGACCATTTCTTTAATGATGTTATTATTATTCTTGTCAGATATTCTATTGATAATATTTGAGATGTAAATTGGTACTATATCATATTTTTGGATGATATCAATTTAAGTGATTCCAAAAAAATTCATTTTTTTTATGGAATAATAATCATAATATGAAAATTTAATATTAATTATGTTATTTGTTGGGTTTAGAATAAAGTTATAAATGTAATATTATAATATCAAAAAAAAATTGAAATTGAATTTATATCAGCTTTTTCAGAGGAAAATTTTCCTTAAAGTTTGAATCAGATATTGAAAATGAATCAAGAAATCAAAATTATTAATGAAAAAAATTAATATTTATTATTTATTATTATAAATTAAATGAATAATTAAAGAAAAATAATCGGGTAATACTTAAACACTTCACTTGAATGGTGGGTAATTACCCTACCCGAAAAAAAAGGGTCGGGTCCATTTTTTTAGTTTACCATTAGAAGGTATAATCGCAGTACCGTTTTTTTAACGTGTCAAAATTTTGTAATCTTTTTTTAATTGAAAGAAAGATCTACTTCCAGGATTTTCTTTAAAAATAATGTGTACACAATATATACGATGCAATCATTAAATGATACAAGTAAAAATTTGAATGAAAAAGGTGTAAAGTTCTCAATTTACTTATAATAATCTTTAATTATCTTAATATATTTGAAAGGTATTATTAATATACAATCACTTTAAATCACTAAAATGTAAATAATAAACTATATTTTGAGATTGGCTTTAAATATCATCAAATGAGTGACTTTTTTTTATTAAAAATGTAAAAGGTTTATCTTCCACCTTTCTATTTTTGAAAATAATTTGTTGACAAAATTTATCAAGTTTTTAAGTAATTTTTTAAATCAAAGTTATTTCAAAGTTATTAACAAATTAAGACCAAATTAAAACGGTTGCAATGAACGAAAATAACTTCCTTACGTTGATATTCAACGTAAAGAATGTCACCCTTTTTCAACAATTTCAACTTCAACATTGGTCAACCCTGGGTATGAGTGTAAAAAAATTAAAAAATTACATTTATTTTTTAAGATATTTGCATTTTTTTAAAAAGCATTAAACTTAAAACAAAATTCCATTTGAATTATACAATTTTTTCTGAATATAAACTATCCAAAAAGTTACATCGAGCTAATGATTCAAGTTAATTGCATTTTTAAGTAATCCTTATTTTGTTCTTTGACTTTTATAATTTAAAGAAAGAGTATAATATATAATCTTATGGGAGAATTTACTTCATAAATTTAAACAAAAATGGCCAGAAACCAGTTTTTCTTCGAAATTTTTGAGGAATTGATCAAAGTATGATGTGAGCTAAAAGATTCCATCTATAAGAAGCCAATATAGATTCTCAAATTACAGAAAAATATTGGAGAAAAATAAAGCTACAAATTATTATTTCACTTTTTTGGTTGGTTATTGAAATTTTATTGAATAATTGAATGAATTATGGGGTAAATCATTCAAATACACCATAGAAATTTTGATACAAAATTGAATAGTTTTGGCTATAATAACTTTTTCCAAGTCATAACTTTTTTTTGAACTACAAAATTTTGAATATATTGAATGCTTTCATTTTAATCATCTTACGATATTATATATTTTGAAAAAAAATAAAAAATTAGTTTTTTTTTGATATGGCATCAATAAATCTATCTTTTAGAGAATGGCCTTTCTTACCTTCAAGCTATGGAATAGATAATTCAAATCTTAGAAGATCTTCTTATTCTGTTATTGAAATGGATAATTTTAAAAAAAAATTACCTTCAGAAATTACCCAACAAACTTCATCTGCAAGTTTAACAGCTCAACAAAGTGATAATATCAGAATAGATAGTAAATTAATCAATAATAATCATCCAACATATATATTTAGTTCATGGGGACGATGTGGACTTTTTGCATGTTCAAATGAAAGTTGTTTATCAATCTTTTCCAATGATAAAAACGGTAATTTGTCACCAATGTTCATGTTCTCACCTTTTGATGTATTGGCAATCGGTAAAATATACAAACAACCACAAAAAGCAGCCTTTATCACAGCATTGGCATGGTCAGATGGACATCTTGAACCAAGCCTGCCAAAATCCATTTTAGCTGCGTCATCTGAAAAAGGATATCTTGTTGTATATGATTTTGATAAAAAAGAACGAATTGGACATTATCTTTTTGAAGATACTATTATATCAATCCTCTGGTGTTCGTTTAAGCAAAACAGATTTTATGCAGGATCGCGAAAAGGACATTTTTATATTTGTGAACTAGCCGGCCAAGAAACAATTGAAATTTTGACAGATATTGAATTTTCCAAATCCATTGATTTCATCACCCAAGATGATGTAAACGGTCACACAGTTGGAATATCATCAAAAAACCAAACTTTTGGATTTATCAAAAATGTTGACAAAATTGAAAGTGTCACACTTCAAATCTATCAAAATTTGAAGGGCCTCAGAAACTCCGACGATAGGATTAATTTCTTTCAATTTTATCCTAATAGCCAAGACTTTGTCACAATTTCTACAAATAGTACATCCTTTTTGCTCTCAATTTCAAATGGAACAATGCTGCCTTTCATTCAGTCGCGGCGCTGCAAGTTCATCTTCTTCATTGACAATGAGAGTGACAAAGTTGTTGTTGGAAATGACAATGAAATAAATGTCTGGCAACTTTCTGGAAATTTCTGGATTCGAAAATTCAATTTGAATCTTGGAATGAAAGAGATTCTCACTTTTTCAAGGCACAACGATAAGATTTTAATGGTGACAGAGTCAAACTGGCTGACTGAGGCAATGTTCAAGAGAAACAAAATTTTCATAACCAAAAGGATCAAGTTGATCGACGGTAGAATTGTCGATTTCGACTTTGGCGATGGTTCGATTGCCTTCCTGACAAGCAACAACAATGTTGCACTAACATGCAACACTCCTGAATCAATCATAAAGCCACTTTTTCGAAGAAAAAGTCAAGCCATTGTGAAATTGCCTGAAGACAATGACAAAGACTCGCAGATTGGCAATCTAAGCGAGGAAAGTGAGCAGATGCTAAGCGTGTCTGATGATGAAGATTCGAATTCAGGAATATCAATGTTCCATGTCGATGACACAATTCACGGCAACTCAAACTCATTAGCTTTTTCATTTAAAATTGATGATGAAACATTTGACCTTGAAAGCGTCAAATGGATTTCACAAAGCAAAATTGTTGTGTGGAGCTCGTGCTCTCTTTATCTGATTGACTTGTTGGAGAGGACAGTTAGTGAGCCCTTATCCAAAATGTTCTGCAAAAAATGCATTCAAATAACCAATGTTTTCTTCTCTAAAACTAGGAGAATCATGGGAGTAGTGCTTCACCGCTGCAAGGCCTACTTGTTTGACACTCAATCTAATCTGACACTAATGAAATCATTTGATTTCAGTGACAGCATCAACAGTAATAAGGACTGTCTTCTTGGAAGCATTTCACCTCTAGAAGACAAGCTTGTTTTTTCTCTCTCGAACTTTCTATACTTTACAAATTTGAAGGAGAAAGGATCGTCAACTAAAAAGGTTAAGTCATTCTTCGAATTTCAAGCATCGTTCCTCTCTTGGGACGTAAAAGGAATTCTAGTTGGTACAGAAAACGGCGGTGCCCTTTTAATATTGAATGATAAAATTGATGCAATCATTGAAAAAGCTCTTTTTGGCCAAAAAAGTGCCAAAGTTGTTTTTAGCTCAATGAATTCAGAGAAAATTAAGTTAGAAGCTGTCAATCTAATCATCCCTTGCTCAAACGAGAGATACGTAATTGTCGATTCCAATCATAAAGGCATCATTGTTTCAAAAGAAGCAAGGATAATTTCATCAATGACAGAAGTAATCAAGCAGTTTTCAAAGGACAATTTTCTTATTAAACTGAAGAACTACAATAGATTGGCTGTAATCAACGCATTCAACGAGTTTAAAGCATCTCTTCCTCCATCATTCTTCCTTTGGCAAGAGAAAAAGAGTGCTTTTATTGACCAGATCAAAGAGCGATTGAATGACAACAACAATAAAAAAACAGATTTAATTGAGATGATTTCTGATCAGATATTTCTCTCAAATAATACTGATTTCTCTCTTTCTCTAAGAAACAGTGTAAAGCTGTTGAACATGCTCATTTCTACAGAGAAACATTTCAGTTCAATCTCATCAATGAACTTCCTCAAACTTGGCAATTTACAAGAAGCCCAAGATATCTTCTTGAAGTCCAGTCCAAGTGACAAAAATTATTATAACAACATACTGCTCGCGGCTGTTTACAGCACAAGTTCAGATGCAGCACAGGCAATTGTGAAGAACTTCTTATCAAACAATTTAATTGATGAGGCAGTCAAAGTCCTTCTGATGAAAAATGATGTTTTTCAGGCAGCTGAAATTTTATCAAAGAATGGGAAAAACGAAGAAGCATATTTTGTTTTGATGTTGAATGATCAAAGGAAAGATTGTGTGGAGGCAAAAGAAATCATTCTAGAGGTTGCTAATTCTTTAATTGGAAAAAGAGAAAATGTTTTGTTTGGACTGAAACTGTTGTCTTCTTTCGGATATTTCCGAGAGATGATTAATTATTTATCTATGTTTATTTCATAAATTTTATTTCCTAGTTATTTAATTATCTTAAATACTTTTTATTACCAACGCTCTTGGTCAATTAATGGCTTTCCATTTAAAATAACTCGTATCATTCATAACAAATTACCATTATAATTGTTGTTACGGTATGGCTTTAAAAATAATATATATAAAAGATCAAAAATCAAAGCATTTTTTTCAAAATGTGTAGAAATGTATATTTTCAATTTTTATTTAAAATAACATTAAAAAGTAAATATTTGAAATGACGTGCGGCCTAGTGGCCTAATGGATATAGCGTGTGCCTCCTAAGCATGAGATTGCGGGTTCGAGTCCCGCCGGGGCCCTTTTTTATTTTTTTTTTTTTTTTTTTTATAAAGTTTAATGAAGCTAACAGAAAGAATATGAACAGATAAATGAAGAAACCTTTATTCATTCTGACAGCTTGGATGCTTAAAGAATACTGGACAGAAGGGTAGTATTAGAAAGAAAATTAATGAGACACTTTCAAGTCTTTTGGTTCTCAGTCTAGATATAATTATTTATGAGATCTACAAGCTTTATACCAATTACTCTAAAGATGTTGTGCCAATATTGGTGAAGTTCATTAAAACTGACAAATGTCGAAAATGGAAATCAATCCATCATTTCTAAAAAAGGTATTATTATTGATCCAGAAAACACAAAAGAGATATCATCATCAGCCTTTTCAGAATGCAAAAAACTAAAAACGATGAATTTATTAAATACAAAACTTCTTTCAATTGGAGAGAGTTCATTTTATAAATCATCTGTTAAAGCAGTGTACATACCTTCTTCTGTTACTAATATTGAATATTGCGCATTTCATTCATGCCAAAATCTTCATACTTTTGAAATTCCAGAAGATTCGAATCTGCAATTTATTGGATCTTATGCTTTTTGTTCCAGTTCATTAAAAAGCATTAATAATCCACAACATGTTAAAGAAATTGCTCCAGATTTATTTCAGTATTGCAAACATCTTAAAAATGTAAATAAATCTCACAAATCGGAATTAATAAAAATCGGTAAAAATGTATTTGAAAGAACAGCAATTGAAAGTTTTATTATTCCACCAAATGTTTCTTTCATTGGCGCATTTGCATTTTATAATTGCGATGAATTAAAAATAGTTGATTTTAACAACAATACTAAATTAAAAAACATTAGTAAACTTTCTTTTGGATTCTTAAAAAATGCGAACATATCTGCTCCTAAAGGAATTGAGATCTCAGATATATAATGATTCATTACTAATGAATAATAATAATAAAAAAAAATAATATTTTATATTACAGGTATCGCTAAGCAAACTCGGGTGATTTGCTAAGCAAACTCAGGCAGTATTCAATCTTTTCAATTTTTTTTGAATGAAAAAAACATGTTTTTTAAAAATCCCAGCGGTTCTGCTAAGCAAACTCAGAGAAAAATAAATATAAAATATCTTGATTCAGATATTGCAAAATGAATTTGTTTTATAAGAATAAACATCATTAAATCAAATAATTAATTAATAAATTATATTATAATAAAAGAATTAAGATTATTATCAGATTATTAGCAATATTTTATTTCATAAAATCTATTAGATTTTGGATTGTTTTATTTTGGTTTTAAGTCTTTAATTATTATAGATTATTTTATTATTAAATAATTTAATAGAGGTTTCAATTAAATGAAGAACTTTACTAGAGAATTCCTGATTTTGCTTAGCAAAAAACCGTTTATTAATAAAAGTATTCAATTTTAATTCAAAATTTTATTTTTAAAAAATCAACAAAATGAAAGCAAATTTGAATCTTTACCCAGCGTCTTCTTCTGCAAATGTTTCGCTCAATCGTCTTAAAGAAGTTGCGAATATTGGCAATAATATTGGCCTTCACCTGTTTCATGGAATTCTTAATTCAGATGGTGATTCGCCACCAAGGAATATTTATTGTTACTGTATTTCTTTTCTCCAAATGTTTTTACATTGCGAAGACATGTTTGGTTATTTTTCACAAGAAGATTTAAAAGACAAAAATGAAATATTAATTCATGATATTATCAAATCAATGAAAGATAAAAAGGTCAAAAAGTTTATACAAATTTATAATTTTATAGCAAGCTGGAAAGGTTGGAACAATAGGAGAATGCCTCGAAAAATGAAAGATATCCGTTATTTTGTAAGGTTTTTTTTAAAATCGTTATCTCAAACTATTCAAGATTTTTTTTATATTGATATTGATTCTGCAGAGAGAACAGTATATGGTTATTCATTTTATTTACAAATACCTTCAACAGCTGATACACTCCAAAAGAATCTCGATTTGAAATTATCGACTTGTTATAATATTCGAAAACTACCGAAATATTTACTTCTTTATATGGATCGCGAAGAGAATGGAGGTGGATTCAAGACAAATTATGTTGCAGTTAATACATATATTACCATTGCAAATCATAATTATCGCTTTTTATCATCTGTTCTTTATACAGGAACATACAAATCTGGACATTATTCAACTTTAATTAAGCTTGCAAATAAGCATTTTTATTTTAATGATAATGATGTGTATCCTGTTTTTTTTACTAAAAATTCTACTTCAAAAACTCCCAACCTCGTTTATGATATAAATAATGGCCTCAATAGAAATAGTGTTTTATTTCTATATGAAGATTTCAATGATCAATTCGACCCAGGCGCTTTTGAAATAATTGATAACAGAGTCTATAAGAATAAAGAAATTGTGTCTAATTTATCAAGATTCTTCAAAGATATAAGCAATGATCCAAATATCCAAATGAGCAATTCGAATGACAATTCACAGAATAATTCACAGGATAATTCAGGATTTAATTCACAGGATAATTCACAGTATAATTCAGGATTTAATTCACAAAACAGTTCACAGAATAATTCTGATGATGATTCAAATTCTTTTTTTCTATTTTCAACTGTATCTTCCAATATTTCTAGCTACTCCACTGAATCAAGTTCGGATATTGATGATAATATTAATACTAATGATGATAATACTAATGATGATAATACTAATGATGATAATACTAATACTAATAAAAATAATAGTAAAAATCAATCTAATTCTTTTCCTCGTCCATTTATTGAAGCTAATCCATCAGATAATGATGTTTTACAATTAAATCAAGTAGAATCTACTCCTGTATCACCTCGATACATATCTCTTGTTCGTTATGCTTCTCAAAAATTTAATTTATCAGAATCATTAATTGATGAAATATTAGGTAAAAATCTCAATGTATCCAATCATTCAGGATTGCAAAAAGAAAAAGTCATAGTTGAAAATTTAAATGCAACAAATTTGAATGGAGTTCTTTTTATACATAATAATGGCATTCCATCATGTTCGAAAACAAATGATGAGAAAGGAAAATTTATGATTTATAGGAAATTATTTTTGTACGCTGGTTCTGTATTAAAGAATTTGGAGTTTAATGATTTGGGAAAGACTAACTCCGAAACATACAAAATTAAATTGAACATACCACAAATACTTGCAGAAGAAATAAAAGAAAAAGGAAAATTAGTCTATAAGATATTAAGAAAGATAATTGATGAAGGTGATTTTAGCTATCAAAAAGTAAAAGAACGTTTAATGCCTATCTTAAATTGGTACAGAAATAAATTCTCTAATATAATGACACGTGATGTATTATCTAATAAAGCAATAGATGATAATCTAGGAAAGGTTTTAAAAGAAAACATTTTTAGCAGAAGTGGAGATGATTTTTTTTCATTATCTACGGAAGATTTGTTAAATACAGAGGAAGAAGAGGACCAAATTAATATCGAAGATGATATAGAAAAAGAATTGAATACAAGACAATATAATGAAGAAGAGGAGGAGGAGGAGGAAGAGCAGGAAGAAGAAGAAGAAAATGTAGAATATAAGAAAAATTTGAGATCAGGAAATGATTACCGTCTTGGATATCATGATTATCTTCCAAGTGATGACCAGTCTGATTTAAACCAAATAAATTTATTTGATGATGAGCCTGACTTAACCGGAGATGATAATGAATTTGTTTTAGGTGAGTACGATTGGAAAAACAGAGCTAAATTTACAGATGCCAAAGATATTAGAGAAAAATTGGTTGATTTATTTTCAAATCATCCAGATCAAATACCACGTGGTAAAATTGAATTACGATCACTTATTATTTCTGAATTTTTGAATGAGTATACTCAAATGGGTTATTTATTTCCTTCAAGAAGTAAATTCATCGATGATTATATTAGTAGAAACTCTGATCCACTAACCAAATCAAAAATTGTGAAGGAATATGAAGACATCATAGAAAGAGAGAATCAACGTATCAAAAAAGAAAGGCATAAAAGAAAAACGAAAGAAGAAAAAAAAATACATGAAAAGCGTCAAAAAAAAACAACGTTTATTTATGGAAAATCTACTTTAGATGAAAAAATACGTTGGTTTGAATCATGTGATGAACAACAGCGATATGAAATTTTAGCGGAAAGCAATGTTTATGGCGATTGGGGAGGGAAGCGTCCAAACATTTCTGTAGTAACAGATGAAACACTTGATTGCTTACTTTCTTTGGTCCTTGATTTCCCAACAATGAGTGCAGCAAATTATACAGAATATTTAAATTCCAAGTACGGACCGAACCATGATAATCCAATCAGTTTGAGAACAGTTTACACGTGCTTGAAAATGATGAAGTTAACCGTTAAAAAAGCATCTTTCGCCCCACCTAATCGAAATTCTGTTGGTTTACGTTTATTTAGAGTGGCATGGTGTAAATTCATGAAAAGAATATTAAAGACTAATAACAACATTTTATTGGGATTTGTAGATGAGGCAGGAATAACCGTAAATGAAGGTAGGACTTTTGGACGAGCATATGCGGGAATAACACCTGTTATTAACTGCCCTTTAAGTAAAATAAAAATGACCATAATATCTGTTGTATTCCCAGGATTTGGTGTGCTTTATAAAATGATCAATAAATCTGTTGATGGAAATGAATATGCACAATTCTTGAGTGACGTAAATGAATTCATTCGCAAATACATTTGCAATAATCAAACAGATGTTATTTTAATCGAGGATAATTGTCCAATGCATCGTTCAAAGTGTGTCGAAAATGTTTTAAATCACATATCAATTTCACTGATTCCAATTGTGCCTTATAGTCCGGCTTTAAATGGCGTTGTAGAAGGGTATTTTGGGTTTGTAAAACTGAAGAATATACAAACTGCAGGAAATAAAGGAGAACTTGCTCAAAGAAGAGAGATTGAAAAAAACTGGAAAAAAATAACTCAAGATAAATTTAAACTTGAAACATGTCACAGTTTATATAGAGAATGGTATTCGCGGATGAATGAATGCATTGAAGGAAAACCAATAATAACAGAACATATTGCTATCGATCAAAAAATTGATGCAAGTAAATTAGATAACGTGACAGTAAACAGAGTCAACAATTAATAATAATTAACAAAAAATATAATAAATAAACACAAATAATTAAAATATATAAAATTTTTATTAAAGCATATAATTATTAGTATAATATATAAGAAAGTGCCTCAGTTTGTTTTTTAGTCACCTGAGTTTGCTTAGCAATTGCCTGAATTTGTTTAGCAATTGCCTGAATTTGTTTAGCACGGTGCCTGAATTTGTTTAGCAAAGAGAACGATATCAACTTTTTGAATGATGCCTGAGTTTGTTTAGCAATTGTCTGAGTTTGCTTAGCAATTGTCTGAGTTTGCTTATCACAAAAAAGACGTTTAGAATAAAATGTTTAAATTAAACGTACTTGCCTGAGTTTGCTTAGCAACTGTTGAAATCAAATTTAACTAAAAATATCTCAAAATTACAAATATTTTTTTGAAATGTTTTTTATTATTTACCAATTATTAAGTATATATTAATTAAATATTAGTTTTATAAGTCGAAAAAAAATTAAATAATTAAAAAAATTGAGTTTAAAATTAACAAATCCCATTTTTTACAGAAAAATGTTAAGTGAATTTTTTTTTTCAATCGATACGTTTTTTTGAAATATTTTAACGTTCGACAGGTCTTTTTTTACGGTTTTAATAGGCGAATCTCTAATAAATAATAATTTTTAATAAAATAATCACAGAATTCGTTCACCTTTGAGATGCACAATTTCCAAAACCATTGTAAAATATATAATTTAAATTTGAAGATTTTTTATAACTCAAAAAAATATCTCAAATTTCATGGCTTGAGAAAAAAAATAAATATTTTGATTACCATCATCACATGGTCATATTGAATTGTTCTATTTAGTGATTAATTAAAAGGACGATTTTTTCCAGAAAAGTTATATCGCTATTAAATAAATTGATCCAATATTTTATTTTGATCCATATTATGTTAAAAAAATTATAAATATACAAAAAAAATCGAGAATTAATTTCAGATGGAAAAGATATATTCATTTTTTTGATTATTTTTTGCCTGAGTTTGCTTAGCAATTACCTGAGTTTGTTTAGCAATTGCCTGAGTTTGCTTATCACTCACTTGACCGTTTATTTTTTTAACGTCATTTCCCTGAGTTTGATTAGCAAATGGTGAACTGAAAAAAAATAAAAATATCTTAAATTTTTCAAATCATATTTTAAATATTTTTTAGAATATAGCTTAATTAAATCATTTTTCCCATAAATATAAAAAATAATAGAAACGATCAAAATTAATTGAAAAAGTTATTTAAATACCTGAGTTTGCTTAGCGCTGAAAAAAAATTAATTCAAAATGATTTTACAATTGCCTGAGTTTGCTTAGCAGAGCCGCTGTAACGAGTTTTTTTTTCATTCAAAAAAAATTGAATATTTGAATACTGCCTGAGTTTGCTTAGCAAATCACCCGAGTTTGCTTAGCGATACCTGTAATAGTTTTTGTTTAACTTAAAAAAATGCAAATAATTGTTTTTCTTTTGAGAAGTTTTTATTCGACAAAGAACAGATAAAAAATTTTAGTAAAGCTCAATATATACTTAATGCGGTATACCATTTTTTTATTTAAAAGGATTCTTCTAAAAAATCTGCCAAATTATTTTAAGGGACCACTATCAAATTCTGTGTTTAAAATTCTATGAGTTAAAAAAACTATTTCTTGAATATTTTTTCTATATTTTGGTATATATAAATTATATATCATTTATTTCTATTCTTCTTTTAAGCCTATTCCCTTTTTTCAATAAAAATTTAAAAGTTGAAAGGATGCAAAAATATTATAAAAATGATTTATTACTAATGATGTCTTTCACATATGAATCGGCACCTTCTATGCTCATAAAGAATTTAATTTCATATAACAATTGAGGAATATTATATTCAACTTGATTTTCATAAACTTATATTTCATTTTCAAATTGTTGAATATTAACTTTTTGATATTTTAATATGAATGAAATACTTAAGAGAGCTCTTGAAGGTTTAAAATTATGTGAAGATTTTATTAGCAATTCAATAGCCTTATCGATGTTGCTTTTGGTTGGATTTTCATAAATGTAAATATGTGAAAGATTATACATTGCAAGTGAATCGTTTTTCTGTTTTATTGCTTCTTTGAGTAGGGTAGCTCTGAGAAGCCAGTAGTGAAATTGGTTCATTCTGGTTGGCAGCAAGTGTAAAATAATTGATTGCTTTTTTGATGTCATACTTACCTCCTACTCCTTTATAGTATATAATACCAAGATTAGATTGTGCAGTAGCTCAATTTTGATTTGATGCCAATGTAAAATAATGAAATGCTTTATTAATATCTTGCTTATAATATCTATAGAATAGTCCAAGCCCAGCTTGTGCATCTACACAGTTTTGATCAGAAGCAAGAGTTGAATAATAAATAGCGCTAGTGGAATCTTGATCAATATATTTGCCTTCAAAATAAAATATGCCAAGATAATACTGCGCAACTGGATTTTTTGTTTTACTGAAAGAGATAAATAGTAAATTGCTTTTTTTATATCTCTTGGAACATATTCATCAGTAAAATAAATATCAAAAAGAAGTTCTTGTTTTTTTTTTTTTTTTTAATTTTCGGCAGCCAATGACAAATAATGAATAGCTTTATTAATATCACGTGTAATATATTTGCCTTCATAATAAATATAGCCAATATTTAATTGAGCACCTGAATTATTTCCATCAGCAGCAAGTGTGATATAATGTCTTGTTTTATATCTTGGCCATAATAATACATAATACATGTCAAATAATAAATTCCTTTATTGATATTTTGATCAATGTTATCTCCACCTATCATATAGATTTTTCCAAGACAGAATTGAGCATTTGAATTGTTTTGTTTAGCAGCAAGTGTATAAGTCCATGTTCCATTTTTTTCTTGGCCTTTTAACAGGAATTTTTTCACCAAAAAAAGTGAAATTTGGACTTAACAAGATGCTATAAAATAAAATTAAAATATTAGAGTAAAAATAAAAAAAAAAAATTCTATATTTTATATAGAAATGTTATATGAAATTTTTAAAAAATTTAAAAATGATTGTTGAAGAAGCTCCTTTAGTAAAGGTTGTTATTGTTGGAGATTCCGATGTAGGAAAAACTTGTTTACTTCTTCGTTATATCGAGAAAAAATTTATCGAATTCCCCTTATCAACAATTGGCGTTGATTTCAAAACCCAGATGGTTAGTGTTGATGGTATAAAAGTAAAACTTCAAATTTGGGATACCGCAGGAAAGGAACGTTTTCGTACTATAACTAAAGCTTATTACCGTGGAATGCATGTATTATTAATCATCGTTGATGTTTCATCAGCAGATTTCAAAAAATCTGCAAATTACTGGATCAATACAGTTGCAGAACAAGGCATGGAAGGTCATACTGAAGTTGTTCTTGTTGGAAACAAATGTGACAAAGAAGAAAGGATTCCGAAAAATGTTGCAGAAAATTTTGCATTAGAAAACGGTTTGCACTACTTTGAAATATCGGTTAAAGATGATGTAGGAATTGACGATGTCTTTAATTACATTTCAACAGTGGCTTATCATCTCCAAATGACACAAAAACGCCAAAAGAAATAACTTTAAAAAAAAAAAAAAAAAAAAAAAAATGTAAATAAACTGTTTAAATTT
The DNA here is from genome assembly GCA_039105265.1 of Tritrichomonas musculus. Lineage (NCBI taxonomy): Eukaryota > Parabasalia > Tritrichomonadida > Tritrichomonadidae > Tritrichomonas > Tritrichomonas musculus. The sequence goes on along the minus strand of JAPFFF010000052.1, from coordinate 846,030 downwards.
AATCTTATTCTTGTTTATGAATCTTTTTGATCTTCTTTAATTATATGTGTTGATTATTTTAGATAAAATTATTAATTTATTAATTTGTTGAGAAAAATTTGCAACAGTATTTGATCTCTTTTTCATCATCTAATGCAAGTTAATGCACAAATCAATTCATTGGTCTTTTAGTCATGAAAAATTTGATTTAAATTCGAATTTTTTAATAAGAACTGCAACAGGTTGAAAAGTGTAAAATTGATTCATTAATCAAAATATAAGCAATATTCTCAATTACTTCGGATTATAATCAATTGACTAGAACTTCAAAAGAAGCAATAAAAGAGATTTGATTGGCTCATTAATCAAAGGACAAATGGTCTTTAATTCAGATAAATGAAAAAAAGAAAGAAAAATATTAAAAAAAATAACAAAGATTTTAATTACAATGATGCTTTGAAAGCATTCTTTTTTAATGCACTCAAATTTTGAGTGAACGAGGAAAATTGATGCTTTTTAATAAGGAACTTTCAGCTCTATGATCGGCTTATGTGTAGTTTCAAAAATGTCTGATATGGAACTCTGTTATATATAATAATTTTTTTAATTATTTGATTTGTTCATTTCTTATGAGAACGTTTTTTATATTCAAACAGAAGACCAATAATATCTTTATTGCCTTTATAAATTGCTAAATTTAATATTGTATTTACTGATCTTGTTTCATTATGATATTCTATTTTTTTTTCAAGTTTAGTATAAATATTTATATGAGGAGAATTTAACAAAAGTTTTGTTAACTCAAAATTGTCTTCTTCAATTGCCATTGATAAGACTGTTCCTTGTTTGAAAATAAAATTAGGATCAACTTTTTGATTTTGTAATAATTTTTGAATTATTTCTTTATTTTTTAAATCAATTGCAAGTGATAATTCCGTTTTTTCTTCTTCATTGATATATAAAATTGAATTTGGTATTATTTTTTCATTTGACAATAATAGATCAATAATATCATTATTTCCTTTTTCAATGGCCATTGATAATGGGTTTTTTATTTCTCGAATTATTTCAGTTTTTAAAAAATAATTCATATAAAGCGTGACATTAGGATCGATTTTTGGATTTTTTAAAAGAAGATCAATTATTTCCTTATTTTCTCTGTCAACAGCCATTGATAATGCTGTCTTTTGCTCAAATATGCTTTCTTCTTCATTTATCTTCTTTGAAAAAGAAAGTTTAACATTAGGATCTATATTTGGGCATTCTAATAACATTTTAATTAATTCAATATCTTCTTTCTCAATTGCTATTGATAAGAAGGTATAATAGTTGTAATGTTTATCTCTGAAAAAAAAATTAGGATCAATTTTTGGATTTTGTAATAATAATTTGATAATTTCTTTATTTCCTTTTTCAAATGCTAGTGTTAATGCTCTTTCATTTTCCGAAATTATTACATTTGGATCAATATTAGGTTTAGATAATAAATACTCGATCAATTTGATATTATTTTCTTTAATTGCATATGACAAAAAAGTTTCATTGCCTTTTTTATAATTTATATCAAAGTATGACTTGGTAAATAGTAAATCAATGAATTTTTGATCGTATTCAAATAATTCAAGAATTTGTTCAAATGTTAAATCACAATAAGAATAAGAGTCTGGATCAATTGAAATCATCTCATAATTTTCATAAAGCAAATAATCTAAAATGTATTTCATCCTTTGCTGGTTTGTTTTTTCTAATAGGTAATTTGCAATATCATTATGGTGACATTTTATTGCTTCAATTATACAACTATTATATGTTTTATCTTCGGTTTCAACATTTAAGCTTTCAAGAAGATGAATTAAATCGGCTTCTCTAGAATGAATAGCGTAATTCCATAGTGAAGATGTCAATTCAACACCATTAAGTCTTAAAAAATTAAAAATTTGAATTGATCCATAAAAGCATGCATATTCAATCAGTGTTGGTTCTCTTTCTTTCAAAAATTGATTTGTTTCAAAATAACTATTTCTGATTTTTGAATTAAGTGGATAATTGGTCCTACTTATAAATTCAGCAAAATCGTCGATATAATCATTACGAATCATTTTTGATATTTGACTATCATTTTCACCACTTTTTCTTTTTTCTCTCATTTCTTCATCATAGTCATCAAATGGTTGATTAGTAATATGTGCCTCGAAAACAGGCTCAAAATAATCTATTTTGGATGGCTCTTTTAATATGTCTAAAATTGATTCTTCTAATTTGATCAAGTCTTTTTCAAACAGATGATAAAGCATTTTATTGTTTGAAGAAAAAAAATCAAAAAATTCTTTATTTGACATAATAGTGTCTATATCTGGTTTCAAGTAAGCAATTATTTCAATGATTTTTGTGAAAAAGTTAGGTTCTTTCTTATGGTATTTGATTATGATTCTTATATAAACAAGTATCTTTTTTATATCAAAATCATTTTGTTCCTGAGCTTTTAATTCATCAAAATATTTAAAAATATCAATATCATTGTCAAGGATTTCTTTGTTGTTTGAAAATTTTAAAATTGCTGTCTGAGTATTTCTTCTTTTTTCAATGTAGTCTTGAATGTCATTGTTCACATTGTTGTTCATTATATTTATAAAAATGAAGTTATATAAAATTTCAAGTAAAAAATTCAAATGTTTATGTAATTTTCCAAAAATTATCCAAAAATTATCCAAAAATATCCAAAAATATCCATGATTTGTGATATAAAAAAAAATCTAATAATTTGACAAAGTCAGTAGTCGTTTCTACAAGAAAATCAAAACATCAGGAAAAGATAAAATAAAAGTTCTAGTAAAAATCGAAATTTAAACTTATTTAACTTTTGAATTATGTATTAAAAAAAAATTTTTAATAGGCTTTAATATGCCATTATTGAAATAAAATACATATTTCTCAATAATTTGAGTTAGGATTTAAATATTAATTATTCGTTTTATGTATTTTATTAATTCAGAATATATCTCATTTTAACAATATGAATATAATCACAATTGATGCATTGATAAAAATACAGTAAAATATAAATAATAATATTTAAATATTATTATTTACTTATATTTTATTAAAAAAAATAATTATTATTTGTAATTATACTGAGTTTAATGAGATAAATGAAAAAATTGGACTTTTTTAAATACATTCTTTTTCATTTGCTTCCCTTTGTTTAATAGATAATAGCAGAACTTTTAAAATCTTTAAATTTATAAACCAGACATTCAATTTTACATTCAATTAATATATAGTCTTCCCAAAAAATTTTGATATAGATTTTAAATGAACTTGGCTGTTTAAACTTTGAAAAAATAATATAAATAATATTCTCAATTTTGAACAATTTATATATCAGGAATAATGAAGTTACAATTTATAATTACAAATAATTATGAATTTTTTTGCAGTATATATTATAAATATATTTTTTAAACTCATGATCACAAGAAAAAAATAAGATAAACAAATTTGAAAAAATTCATAAAATAAAAAATTTTGAATAAAAAAAAAATTACTCAGAAAAAAAAATCAAAAATATATAAGGCAGATAGCATTAAGAACGTATGAAATATAGCCCATAACATAAATTTTCAAGGATTTTATCTTATATGCTGTTATTCTAATAAGTATTTATAATTATAGAAAGGCTACAAACAGTAAATCATACTTTATGGCAACTATGAAGAAGCATTTTAATAAAATTTGGCTTATTTTAAAAGTCAATTTAAGGCCAATTTAAGGTCAAATTTTATTAAGATATCTCCTTTTAGCTGCCATAAAGTTTTGATAGAAACCGTAACTTTTTAAAAAAAGAAAAACAACTTTTTCTTGGAATAAAAGTGTAATAAACCCTTTTTGAATTTGTTTCCTATCAAAACTTATTGGGGTGACTATAATAAGACATTCAATTTTGAAAAAAATTGAATGTCTTGAATAATACCAGAAGAATTTTATCTATAGATAAATATATTGCGGCTTATATTACTTATTATCTCAATTATGAAAACCAACTAAACTAAATCTTTTCAGGTTTTTATTAATTTATTTATTTTTTTGCAATATCTACTTTGTTTTATAATTTCATGAATAATGCAACATTCTGAATGATCAGTTAGCTTTTTTACAAAAAGGATAAAGATTACTTATTGATAATTTTCACAGAATTTTAATCGCTCAAAATGTTTTCATTATATAAGAAAAATTAAAAAAAATTATTTGTTTTTTTAAATTCAAGATAGCCAAAACGAAAGATTGAGGTTTGAAATATGATTAAACATTGCTTTTTTAATATATTACAAATCTTCATATTTTGGTTGTGGAAAACTCTGTTTATTTCTTGTATTTAATAAATATCTTATATTTTATTGTTATATTTTAATTTTTATCTTTTTTCCTTTAACTATATAAGCAGATAAAAAAAATTTTTCGTAAAAATTGAATTAAAGCAGATACAATTTTGGCATGAAATTACATGCCAAAAAATTATAAAACTTATTTTTATTTAAAGCCAAATTTTCTTTCTTTATCTATTTATATGTCTTCATTCTTTTTTCTGCATTAATTGATACTCTACATTTCACCATTTTAAATTAATTATTATAAATATTATTTGGAATTAGACAACTTTTGTTCAAGGTTAAAGAGATAGACTTTAAAGCCTTATTTTATAAAATGTTTCTTATCAGATATTTTTTTTTTTTTTTTTTTTTTTTGTGAAGTTTATTTCGATTTCATTTCTTTCATTATTTCTGACTAATAGTTGAGCCAATATTCTCTCAAAAATATCTTAATTTTCCAATTTTTCTCCAATAAATTAATTGAAGCTTATTTTAATTCAATGGTATAATGAATCTAAAACTTAAAATGGTATTTAAAATGGGAGATAACAAACAGATCCTCAAAAATTTCAACTTCAGAATTTGATTTTTCAAAATAAATATATAATTATTTATATATCGCAATGAACATCCTTCTTAACTTTTATTTTTAGTCATATTCATCAATTGTAAATATTTAAAAGTTTAAATATTTTATTATATTCTGTTTCATGTTTTCATGATAATTCTTATTCATGGTTTATTGAGAGTTTTTTGATATTCCAAACTATTCAAATATTTTATTTTTTGAGAAAGCTTTCAAAAATTCAAACAAACCCGCCCTTTTTTTTATGGAGACTTTGCCTAGGTTATCTTACCGTAACGATGTAGTTGCACAATTAAAAGAGCCAAACAAAAATAAAGAAAGAAGCAATGTGCTGAAAATGCTTTATCATGCTGTTGAAAGCCTTTACTCAAATGGCGTATATATTTATCCAAATGTTATCGAATTGTTCAGGATCAACGGCTTTAAAAAGGCATCATTATATAATGACGCTATTTTCGACATAACAAACAATATTTCCAAAGATATAAAATGCAATCTTGAATGGATAAATCATCGAAGTTTTAGGAAATCAAGCACCAAAGACAAAAACATAATAATGTGTTATTTGTTGTTCATTTATCATGAATCATTTATTAAATATTTACATGATTTTCTTTCAAAACAAGAACCAAACGAAGAAAAAATAAAATGTCTAATTTCGAGTCTCATACGAACTGTTACGAATGTTTCGAAATTTGACAATAAAAACAATCAACCTTTGACCAATTCCAATAAAAATAAATCAGGAAGAGTTAAAAAACTGCAAAGACTTTCAACTATTGAAAAAGTACAGAAACAGCAAAAATGTTCAACCGTTAAAAAAGGACCAAAACCAAAAGATCAAAAAAAGGAGAAAGATGATGATGATGATTTTGACTTTGCTAATGAAGCGCAAATGGCAGGCATACAAGATCATGACCCATTTATATTCAATGGAAGCTTCAATTTAGAAAATGAATTTGATAATATAATTCCTTTTTAAAAATTTCAACCATTTTGTTTGGACTTTTATTTAACGGATGTACTACATTCACAATAATGACTTAATGACATGAAAATTATTCCAATAAAATTCAGAAATTGCAAACCATTAATTAAGGATAGTTTTTGATTTGGATCAACCAAAAAGTTAATAATAAGCCATAGAAATTGATAAAGAAAGAAGCTAATAGAAGAATTTTAGGTTTGATTTAAGAGTGATCATATTTGCACCCTGGATATTATTTGAATAATTTTTTTCATAAATATAGTAGTGTATATGAGATAAGCAGTGGGGGGTTAATAATTGTTCACGTCACATTACACAGTTATTCTATATATAATGATTTCACCAATCCGCAACTCACTGCTTTTTAGAATCTATGATATCATTATTTTAATTCACGCCTTATCTACATATTAATTTTAAATCAATAAATTTTGTTATATGTGATAATATTATTACAAATTTTTTTAAAATTTAATTTCAACACTGATTCATCACCCCTTCATAAATGATTTTCATAAATTTAATTCTCAAATTTCAAAAGTCAAAAAGGCATTTGTCCACGCCGCAAAGCGGCTTGAAAACATAAATTTTATACGTAAATGTGAAAATTAAAAAAATTCGTTATTTCCGAAATGTCTGATAATTTGAATGTTTCTCAATTTAAAATTCGTTATTTCCGAAATGTCTGATAAATTGAATGCTCACATAAATCGAAAAAATTTTACAAATACGTTATTTCCGAAATGTCTGATAATTTGAATTAAATGTCTGATAATTTGAATTAAATGTCTGATAAATTGAATACTCACATAAATCGAAAAAATTTTACAAATACGTTATTTCCGAAATGTCTGATAATTTGAATTAAATGTCTGATAATTTGAATTAAATGTCTGATAAATTGAATACTCACACAAATCGAAAAAATTTTAAAAAATCCGTTATTTCCGAAATGTCTGATAAATTGAATACTCACACAAAACTATAAAATTTTTTAAAATTCGTTATTTCCGAAATGTCTGATAATTTGAATACTTCGCCAAGGGCTCAAACTTTTCAAAGTTTCACATAAATCGAAAAAAATTTTTATAAATAAACGTTCACCACAAATTATAAAATTATTTTATCATTTATTTTTATATCACATGTCTCAAAAAAATAAATCTAATTATTTTTTTATTTTTTAAATTTTTATTTCCACCTAAATGAAATTAGATAAAACACCAATAGAAAAATAAATTGAACTTGATAATTTAGTTCATAATGATAATGCAACCATTGATGAATGGAAAAATGAATTTAATAATGAAAAAGATTTACGTGAAAATTTAATTGACTCAATAGTTCAAGATATTTTAGATAAAGGATATGATGGAGAAAATGATTATAATTCAATGTATTGGTTCGCTAAAGGATTTAATATTCCATCACCAAAACCTCCGCACAAATACATCGATTCAGATGAATATTTCTACAATAATTTGCATAAACTTAAAATTAAAAATTCAATTGATGAATTACATAAGCAACAAACACAAACCAAATTTGTTTCTCAAATCAATAATGAAAAATCTGTCATTCATACCCAAAAAGCAAATTATAAACGTATGCTTGATGAACTTTTAAAAAATAAACCATTACTTAAACCACTTCCTCCAAAAGAAATGAAACCATTAAAACCATATGCTCAAAAGTTATTTGAAGCCCAGAATGAAGAATTAATTAATTTCTTCAAAGACTTTGGTCATGATTTTCAAAGTAAAGATATTGATTACTTGGTTGTCAATGTTCCACATGAATATGAACTTGCTTTAAATTTACTTGAACAACATAGAAAAGCATTAAAGGATCAAGAAGTTGTTACCAAAAATCAAAATAAAGATCCAATAGTTGTTTATTATCTGAATTCATTTTCATCCATTGATGATATATTTAATTACCTTGAAGATGTAGTCTTTAAATCAGAACGTAAACCTTTCAAGTTAACTTTTGAATTATCTGGTATCTTTGAAATACCCATAAAACAACATGACGAAATAATCCGTTATGATTACGAAAAACGAGTAATTAATGCAGTCAATTATAAATATTCATCAAATATTCCTATAACTGTTCAAACAAATTCCGATCTTGAAAAAATCAAATTTTATATTGAGTCCGTTCTTCATAACTATGAAGTTTCTGAGTCAGCAGTTAAACTTACTTTTGTTTCATCAGTTGCATTTACTATTTCGCGATTAGTTAAAATTACTGGTAAATTACAGCTTCCTGAAGAACTTGTCAAATCAAAACTTATCATTACTGATAATGAAGATGATAAAATGTGTTGGTATCGTTTTTTAGCTGTTTGTGTTAATCCAAAATTATTAAATTATAAAAGTTATAAATTAAATGACCGAACAAATCATGCACGGCGTCTTTTATGTGAAGAACATGGATTTCCATATAAAACTAAAATCACAAATGAAGCTCTTAATTTCTTGAATAATTATGATGGTACAACAATGGAAGAAATGAAACTTTCAGCACAAAAGCATAAAATCAATGTTAATATTTATGAATATTTTGGTACAGGTTTATACGACATATCTGAACAATGGTTTTTTGATAAATCATACACAACATTTAATGCCTTACTTTATTCGAAAGGTCAAATACTTCATATTATGTATATCAAAGATGCTGAAAAATTAACTGGATTGTTAGTTTGTCCTAAATGTAAATCATATGTTGTTAGAGGAATTAATAATCATAAACGATTTGAACAACATGTTAATAAATGTGATGGTAAATTTAAGAAAAACTTCATTGTTGAAAAACAATCTTTACCATATTGTCCTCATATTCTATCCAACTCTGTTTATGAATATTGTCTAGCTCATAACCTTCAATTCAAACCTCAAGAATATTATATGACATATGATTTTGAAACAATGGAACAATCAATAAATGAATCATTAACTAAATCAACAACGATTAATTCACGATTAGTTCCTTTATCTGTCAGTTGTTGCATTAAATTTTCATCAGGAACTTTAACGAAACATTTTGACGCGCGTGATAAAAATTTCATTATTCATTGGATTGAATTCATGTTTAATCAAGCTCATTTAATCATTAATGATAAATTGAATTTTTATAAACAAATGCTCAATATTGAAGATCCTAAAACAATTGTTCATGATCTCGAAACAGTCACTGTATTTGGTTTTAATTCTTCACGTTTTGATTCAAATTTATTTAAACAATATTTTAATTATAAAGGTGAAAATTGCTCCTGGTCGGTTGATAATAACTCATTAATTGGTTCATCTACTGCTCTTAAACAATTTATCCTTAAATCTGATAAAATTTCTTTACGTTTCATTGATGCTCAAGCATTTATTGCTGGTGGTACATTAAAACAATTTGGTATTGATTTTGGCGGTGAATCCAATTCATCAAAAGGAGTTTTTCCATATGAAGCATTCAATACTGAAAACTTTAATGTTGTACTTTCACAATCTCAACCATTCGAATATAAAGACTTTTATTCATATCTTGGTCAACGTTTCCTCATTACTGAAGAAGAATATAACCTATATCTTGAAGATTCAAAACGTTTTAATACACGTTGGGATTATTTACTTTCATATAATGATAATGACGTTGAAATGATGATTAAACCAATTGATAACCTCATTAATTTAAACGCTGAATATAACGTTGATTTAATCTCAAATCTTTCATTATCTAAAAATTCAGTTTGTATTAAATACGCACTAGCTTATAAAGATTTTGATCCATCAATTGACTATAACATAATCAATACATCAAATACTTTCATTCCTAGTCTAAATTGGTGGAGTTATAAATGTGATTCATATTATTATCAAGATGAACGATTCAATAAATTAAATCCAAACAAACCTCAACGTAATTTAAATAAAGTAGTTTCAGAAGATGATTTTGATGAATTCATGAAATTATATAATAATCCTTCAACTGGTAAATGTCATCTCTGTGGTGAACATTTCACAAATCATAATAAACCAACACTTGATAGAATCAATAATGATATAGGTCATGAATTAAATAATTGTTTATTAGCTTGCGCATCATGCAATCAATTAAGAAATCGTTCCGATGATAAAGTAACTCGTTTAAGAATTCAATTAAATAAATATTGCAGACTTCATAAATTACCATCTACTTTGTCAAATGAAAAAGAATATTATGATTTACGTGAAGGTATAACAGGTGGTTTATCTATGGTAATGCATCGTAAAAATATCCGTGGTGTTTCACACATTAATAAATTCAAATTTGAGCATAATAAAGTTATTTCATATGATACACCAAATATTGTTTCACATGTTGTAGGTGTTGATTTCAACTCACTTTATCCTTCATCATTTTCGTCAAATTATCATGAATTTAACCCTTATCATGGAGGCATTATGTATATGCCCGGTTCATTAATTACTCGTTTTGAATGTTATGACGAAAATGGAAACAAAAAAGATGAAGTTTATAAAAAATGTATGAATATAATTTATACTAAACATAGATATGAACCAAATCCTGAATTGATATTTAGAGCTAAAGTTAAATTAGAATGTCCCATTAATAAAATAAATGATCTCATTAACTTTCCACCAGTATTTCGTAATTTTGATATTAAAAATACTGAAGATGTTATTGGTAAATATATGTATCAATACGGAAAGAAAAATAAAATTAGTGTTATTGATAAAACAGATACTAAATTAACAATGACATTAGATACAATGGGTGAATTTAAATCTTTTGGTTGTTATTATTTATGGTTCCTCATTGATCATGGATTAAAAGTTACTGATATCCTTAATTTATCATTATATGAGGCAAATAAAGCTTTTCATCCATTTGTTAATGAATTCATGCGTAAACGTCAAGATATTATTGCTGGTAAATCATCTGGTAACGAAAAATTTTATAAAATATCAATGAATGGTTCATACGGTTATGATGGAATGAATACAGAAAAATATAGTAAGGTTAAAATTTGTGATTCAGATAAAGCTTATCAATCAATTGTATCAGATACTTATATTAATGGTTCCAGAATTGCTGATGATACATTCCTTATTCAATCAAATCCTAAATCATTCAGGTGTAAAACATGTATTCAAACGGCATTCTTCACTCTTGATAATGCTAAATTTTGGTATTTAACATTCATTTATGACTTTATGTTTAAATGTTTAGACACAAATAAATTTCATTTAACATCTGCAGACACTGATTCAGCATATTTTGCTATTGCTGGAAACATGAATGAATCAAATGATCAAGTATTTAAACACATCATTAAAGATCAACAATTTTATAATGAAAATATTTATAAATTCATGCCTGATCCATCAATTAATACAGTTTATGATGAAAAGAAAATTTTGGGTTGTTGTGTTGAAAAATACGGTGATAATCAAGTAGCTTTATGTCCTAAATGTTATACAATATGGAATAACAACGGAGTGACTAAATCCTTAAAACTTAAAGGTGTTTCATTAAAGACAAACAAAATTGTTTCATCAGATTATAAAGATATATTAGATAATCAAAGTGTTAAATCAGGTAAGAACATTAACTTACAAATGAATCATAACATGATGTCAAAAATAACGATTAACAAAAATGCTTTAACTGGATTTCATAATAAAATGATAGTATTACCGAATGAAGCATGTGCACCATTTATTAAAGGATTAAGAGCGAACAATTATGAAGTTCTTTAAATAGGATCTAATAAATATCTTGGTAATAATTGAGGTTCACCACTTACACCGTTAAGTTTTCCTTCAACTTTAAATAATCCATTTTCTTTACCAATAACTTTAAACTCTCCTGGTCTTATCACTGACCTTCTTTTCATTTTGTTATCAGTCATATTATAAACTTTAACATTTACGCCATCATTAATATTAAATTCAACGTTATTTTTAATTTCCCAATTAGCTTGTAATATTCTCCTCACAATATAATTTTCAAGTTCTGGGTCATCATTTACCATTTTTGGCGTTACACTAAAGCCTGCCCATTTACTCAATCCTCTATGTGGTGCATTATTGTATTGATTTACGATTTCATCCATTACTTCAGGATTAATAATACCAATATTCATATTATACGCCATATCTCTAATGGTTCTAATTACTCTATCAACAATTCCTAAACTTGAATGTAAAGGTTCTGTTTTCTTTGCTTTCTTCTGTTCATATTTCATAAAATCAGGATAAGCACCTTTAGGTTGTCTAGCTACTGGTTTAAAATCAATTCCTCGTGAATTATAAAATGATTCACGCGCCAATTTTGAATTAAACGCACCTTCACCATCGCCAATTAAATGTTCCACCTTCATTCCTTTATCAATTAATTTTTGTAATGCTCGTAAATATGACATTGTCGCTTTTAATTCATCTTTACTAAATTCTGTTTTTGATATCATCACATTCAAAATTTGTGCATATAAATATTTAGTGTTCACATTAATTGCAATTAAATATTTTAACGGTTGTTTTTTCTTAATATATATTTCCATTAAATCAATCATCCATGTGTTTCTTTCTGCAACTCTATGTAATTGAAAACGTTTTATATTTTCTTTTAACGGAAATGATGAAGGTATTTTTCTCTTTTCTTCTTTCAGTTCTGGATTAAGTAGTTTTAAAGCTTTAATTTTTTCTTTACCTTTAAATCCAAATAATCCCGTTAATTCTACATTTGGTATTTCTATCGTTGCCCCTGGTTGTTGAAAATATTTATCCTGATATTCTTTATACCATGATTCTAAAGATTTTTTACCTCTCTTCTTCCATCCTGCTGTCAACTTTTCAAAATCCTCAAATGTTAAAAGTTCATTATCTCCATTATGTAAAATTACGTATTCATCCAACCTTTCCTTAAATGATTTCTCCTTGGGCTTTTCTTTCTTTGGGTGTGCTTCATCCCATGCTTTCTTATACTCCAAATATATTTTCTGTTTGTCTTCATCAAGTAATGGTCGAAATGATACTAAATTATATGCCGCACTTTCACTAGTTTTATTTTGGTTTTTATAAACTTTACTCATTAAATCCTCTCTTGCTATTCTCACTGCTTCTTCATAATCTACCATTCGTACACGTTCCATTTCTACTTCACGTCTATGTTCTTCATCCTTTACTATATCACGAATGGTAAAGTAATGAATTATATAGAAATTGTTTATATGTTGAGCTGGAATTTTCACTTTCAAATATTTTTCACAATAATGATTTATATAATATTTCACTTGTTCCTCAAATCTATTCGGTTCATACTTTTCTATCTTACTTGTCACATATGAAATTATTCCATCTGTGTTATTAAATAATGTTTCCGTCATGATTTAAATTAAATTAAAGATATTTGATGATTTCATGAATGCAAAAATAATTATTTAGTTTATTTTTCATAAATTAAATTTTTTATCACATAATAAAAATATGTCTCAAGCCTTACCACCTCTTAAACAACGTCATGAACGTAAAACATTCGCTACTCCAACGTTGAAACTCATAAATTCACGTCTTCAATATTATAGAAAAGTATTAAGTCAACCTGAACCAACAACGGAGAAAGGAAAACTTAGTCGTCGAAGAATTCAAAATAAATATGATCAGTGTATGAAAGTAAGACAATTATTAAATAGAGCTGTTAAGAACCTTTATCTTTAACAAGGCTTTGCCCAGGACTACGTCCATAGAACCCATCACTACCGAAATATTCAATTGCTGGATTATTTGAATTATCAAATTTAGGTAATATTTTTGCAACATTACCAACAACAGGTAACTTTTCCATTATTGATTTTGTTTTATTCCATCCAAATTTGAAGCCATCAGCGAAATCTTTAGCTGCTTCTTTAACTTTACCAGCTAATTTTTTAAACCAACTACCAAAAGCCATGAACGAAGTTCTCGAATTGAAAATTCTTTTTAATATTAAATTAAAAATTATGATTTAATATTTTTATTTAAAACTAAATGTGTGCATTAAGACAAGCAAGAATATTAAGTAGTGAGACAGATAATACTATTAAGCAAGAACAAAACACAAATGTTAACATTAACATTAAACCATCAACTAAGTCACGACCTCAAACAGTTCCGTTATATCCTAATGTTCAACCTCTTAATCCAAACGTAAATTTTACTCAAGTGAACCAACCTTCGGATATTCCACCGGTTGGTCAAACTTTATATATTCCGACGACGGAGGATTTGAACTATCAATCTCAACCTCCAACAAACAGCAAGGCTTTCAGCCAGGACGAAGTCCATTTCCCATTAACTCGAGACAGAGGTATTGCAGATTTAGGAAATGAAATTGAGGATTTAGAAAAGAAAAACCAATTTCTACAAATGTTAGTTGAAATGTATGAATTAAACCCGTTAAAAATAAATGCTTACGTTGTTTGCGAAAGTAAGTTATTAATGAACATGATAAAGTTATTAACTGATTGTGAGAAAGTTGATTTAGTACTTAATGAAGATATTGGATGTAGTGGATGTACCGCAAAATCAAACAAAATCATTTATGTTTCAAAAATATTGATTACTAAAGATGGTAAAACTAGTGAGTTAAAATATGATTACAATAACATTTATAGTGAATTTGTGAAATATGGAATTAGTTTGAAAATGGTATGTTAATTATGTTTTAAATACAGATAACATTGTATCATTTATTTTTGCAGTAATCACCCCCACCGTTGTTCTGTGTATTTTTGATGTAATTGCTGTTTGACCAGTAAGAGTTTTCAATTCACCTTCATCAATGAATACTTCATCACCAACTCCATAACATGATGTATCTGTAACTTTAACTAAATAATCACCACCTGAAGCAAATGTTACACATTTATTAACTTCATCAATCTTAACACAAATTCCAACATACTCATTCCATCTGCCATTAGTCTTTACTGAACAAATACAATCCGTTGTGTCATTTTCAGTTGATGGTATCCATTCATTCTTAACTTGTTTGTAAACCTTACCTGTCATATATACTGGTGCACCAATTACAAAATCATTTATTGAATTCATTGATTCCTCAATTGGACAGTAATGAGTAATAGTTGTGTTGGAATTGATTTTAGCATAGGCATTGCCGTCCATATCATATGCATTCATAATACAAACTTTTGATTGAGTAATTTTCAATGCTGTTATTTCATTGTATTTGATGGTCGCTTCATCACTTTTTACATTAATATCAAAATCTAACCATCTTTCCTTCGAACTATCAAGTTGATTGCCAATGCTCAATATTCTTGTATTTCGAGAATGATTTGGTTTCATGACCATGAGAGGTGCATCACTACATGTCTGATTTGCTCCACCCAATGTCAGAATGTTGTTTGGGTCTTTGATATAAACCTCTCCACTACTATCAGTGAAATACTCTTTTGATATATCTGCTTTCAATGCATATTTACCTTCTGCTGTTGTTTTTGTTTCATATTGGGTCATATCTGGCAAGTCCTTGGTTTTAGCATACTCACTTAAGTTCGCAAGCTTCGCGTACGGTTCCAAAGCTGTTGCCAATGCAGATTCATTAACCAAATCTGTGGGTATCTCAGGGATATCCGTTTTCAAAGCAAAAGTATTCGACACATATCTTGACGAAAAAGCGTTTTTGTCTGTTGGTTCGATATTTTTGGTTATTGAGCATGATAATATTTCTGGTGTATCACCAGTTCCTGGATTTATTAATTCATGGCAGTCATACAGAAACCAAAGACTAGAACCACTTCCTTCCATACGCATTATCTGAGAGGGTTGATCGTCATTGTACGAATAATCTACGTGAACATAATGACCCGTATAAAAATTGTTTGATGAGACAATATCCAGCCCATATTGCTCAATCATTTCATGATATGTGTCGTATTCCAAATCAGGAATTGTATTATTTTCAATTTTGAATTGAATAGTTGTTTGCCCCTCAATAATTTCTGGAATTTCACTTTTTACTTGCTCAATAGCACGGGTCATATCTGTTGTCAAAGCATAATCGTTCAACGTAGTACTCAACGCAGATTCATTAACCAAATCTATGGGTATCTCAGGGATATCTTCAGCGAGTGCATACTTGGTCATATCTGGCAAGTCCTGAGTCTTCGCATATGGTTCCAAAGCTGTTGTCAATGCAGTACTCAGTGCAGATTCATTAACTAAATCATTTGGGATTGTTGGGATTGCTTCAGCTAATTCTGTTTTTAATACATAAGCATTTAATGCATTTGTTAATGTTTCATTATTGACTAAATCATTTGGTATTGTTGGGATTGCTTCAGCTAATTCTGTTTTTAATGCATAAGCATTTAATATATTTGTTAATTGATTGTTATTTTTAAAGTTTGCGTTTAAATATGCGTACGACGGATAATTGTCTTGAACATATCGAAAAGTTGCATAATTATTTAATGTTTCACTTAATTTATTCGTGAATGATTCATTTAATTGAACTTTATGGTTTTCAATCAATTTTTTAGTTGCTGATGCTGTTAATAATTGGTTATTAGTTAATATTTCACCTAATAATAATTCATTATCATTTTTGGCTGCTGGGGTGTATTTGACTTTAACAAATGATGGTTGAATTGTTCCATAAATTAAAAGATATGGAAATTCATAAACTAATTCGCAATTAATAGCTGAAATATCTGTAACATCTGAGTTCAAACATTCAATAATTCCATTTTCCTTATACTCATATTCGTAAATTCGGTACATCTCGCCAATATCATCAACCATAAATGAAACTTCAATTTTATAATTAGTTTCAATATGTTCACAGTAATATTTAAAACATAATCTTTCATCAGGAATTATAATTTCTGTTTCAACATATGGTTTTTCTTCAACTACTTCGTGAGGTGCTAATACTAATCCATCATCAATTATTTCATCAACATATGCAACTTCTTTAACAGTTGATCCAGCATTTTTACTAAACGCTAATTTTAATGCACCAAATATACCTTCAGCACCAACTTTCATTAATCCGCCAAAGTTAAAACAAAAGTTACTAATTTGTACGACATCCATAACTACATCAAACCAATTTGTTTTATTTTTCATATCATTAATTTCTTTCTCTAACTTTGCACAATAATTTTGAAGTGCTGATATTTGATTAACCGCAATATCAACTGTATTTCCTAATGAATTTAAAACGAAAACGTGGGATTCAATGTTCTCACCTATGACTACACCTGAAGTTTGAATGTTAAAGTTTGTATATAATGTTGTGCATGCTTCAGGTCGTGGTGAAACAGTATAATAACCAGTATTAGCTAAGAATTCAAATGTATTCATTCCTTTTTCATAACTTACATCAGCAATTGTATAAATTAATTCATCATCTTTTGGCATATATAATATTAAACCATATGGAGGATTTCCGACTTGCAAAGGTGAAGTATAATGATATTCAAGTAATTCAAAATAATTGTCGGATTGTAGTTTGTAGTTATTTAATCCTGAAGATTTATATTCGAAGTCAACAATGAAGTCATAAGTTTTATTATTTATGTTCAAAGTTGCTGAATATGTACAATTAGCAAAATCTTTGACGGGGTAAATGTAAACCCTCCATGCGTCATTATCTTCTTTATATGTTTGAATTTTACAGTTATCTTTAGGTGCTAACATTCCTTTATTAACTAATAACTCAAATGGGTTTCCTTGATTATCATAACCAGCGAAAGTGTGTAATACTTTTTTATTGGCTTCATTTTTAGCAATACATATAAAGGCTACTTCATGAGAACCAGGATTTTTACGTGTTAATTTCAGGGGTATATTGAAACTATAATTAGTACCTACCCATTCATTACCTTGTTTAGTCATTTTGTAATCAGTACCGAATGCTTCATCGTGAAACTCAAAAGTTTGACCTTCAATTAATGCTTCAAATTCAGGAGTACCAGGAATATATCCCCAATCAGCATAATATAAAGGATTTGTTTTATCATCTATTACACCGTAAGCTTTCATTTCATAGAAGTCTGGTAATGGAGAACGATATAATTTAAAGCAATTGTCCGCATCTATTGTATTACACTTAAGATTTATTAATTTATTTGAATCATTAGCTTTGTCACAACTAACATTTGTTTTTTGATTTGCGATATAATTGATTTTCATAAATCCAGATGTATATAAATTTAATGGTGTATCACCTTTTTTATTTGACATATATATTTTTGCTCCAACGTCATCTTCTTGATAAACCAACTCATAATTTCCATTTGAAATGTTAACAATAGGGTTTTTAAACATGTTTTCTTTAGAAGTTTTAGTTATAATTGCTTTTGGTAATTTCATATATGCAGGTAATTCTATTTCGAAAACATCACCGATATATTCACCAAATTCAGTTTTGATTGATAACGAATTTAAATCTGGTTGATCTAAATTTTCGGTTAATTTATCTGAAGTAATGATGAAATCATATATACCATCTTCAAATGAAAAGTCACCATCATCACCATCTTGTTTATCTTCTAATGTTGTAATTCTTGATTCATGATTGTTTAATTCATCCGTAAATTTCATGGTTTGTTGATTGTATGAAGAAACTGATGCGTCAATATCAGCAAGTCTTAATGTTAAACTTTGAGGATTTGTTGAAGTCATTATTATGTCTCCATCAATAGTGGCATCATTGTGAACATGAATGTTTTTAAATTCTGAATCTTTATCAGAACTACCACCTCCTCCACCAGTGAATGCTCCATCTTTTGCATTTTGTTTTGTAATTATTGCAGTCATTTATTAATTTATTAATTATAAAAATAAATATTTTTAATATACGAAGTTTAGAGATTTTATTATATAAAATCAATATTCAAATTTAAGGAAAAGGGTGAAGTTATCAGGTATTATTTCATTACCTTTTGCATCAGTGAACCATACTTTAAATCTATCATGGTTTAATGTATATTTATATTTTCTGTTGTCATCTGGAGGCGTTAAATTAGCATACCAAACGAGAGAATCACAGTATTCATCACGTGGGACAAATGACGCGTGAAGTTCGGTTTCACCATCTAAATATCCATCACATGTAGCACGGCAATATTGAAATGAAATATATTTATCATTGCGAGAATTAACGAACTCAGGAGGAAATTTATTTTCATAGTCACGAGTGATAAAGTAAGTTTTGGTTGTTTTATGCATTTATGATTTGATAAAAATAAAAATCTATAAATTTAAAACATGTAGCCTTTGGCTGCAGAATTCTTTTAGAATTCGTCTGGGTCTATTTCGAGAAAATTTCATAATTTTCGATTAAATAGTTTTTAATTATTGGTATTAATGAATATGCTTTTTGGGACATGAATGAATCAAGCTTGAAATCATTTTTCTTGATATCTTCTGTTAATCCTTCATTTATTAAATCAACATATTCATTAACTTTAACTTCAAATGTTTCCTCGCATATGGCAATTAATTTTTGGCAACATTCCTGATTTATTTCTTTATCATTAGTTATTTCATCATATAAATCGAAAACGATGTCGAAAATATGATCGTAAATAGCATTTTTGCTAATGACATCATTTATGACTACATTAAGCCATAAATCAATGATTGTATCATTTATTTTCATTTATATTAGGATAAAAATTTATAAATTTAAAACAAGTCTGGGTCTATTTCTTCATCATTAATGTTACATTTACTAGCTAATTCATTGACGATTTCAACTTTAGCATCAGACCTATTTTTAATGAATTCATTTAGTTTATTTT
Organism: Tritrichomonas musculus; assembly: GCA_039105265.1. Lineage (NCBI taxonomy): Eukaryota > Parabasalia > Tritrichomonadida > Tritrichomonadidae > Tritrichomonas > Tritrichomonas musculus. Next base: position 826,297 of record JAPFFF010000052.1, on the reverse strand, counting down.
GATTTTCACATTCTTTTACTACACATTCATGATAAAATGTTGTTTTATAATTTATTCTATCAGCTTTAATATAAGCTTTCATTAATCGTATTTGTGATCCAGACGTTAGACCACCAAAAGAACGTCTAGGAATAGTTAACCATTCACACTCAGGGAATAACTCTCTAAATTCTTTATATGTCATGACTTTTTGGGTATTAGGGCTTTGCCCGGGACTATGTCCTTCTTTATAAACTAATGAAAGAAATAATATCTTTACGTTAATTTTATATTTATAGAATTTATCAGGTATGAAGTCATCAAAATATACTTGAACGGCTTTAAGTTCTGATTCAGGAAGTTTTTCAAATAACTTATTAATGTTGATGTATTCACTCATTTATATAGAAATAAAAAATTTGAAAAATAAGTTTTAAATAGATTTAAAAATTTTTGAAAACGTTTGAAATGAAAAAATAAATAAATTAATTATTAGATTTATTCATAACCAACTGGAACACCTTTAGGGAAATATTCAACACCTTTTGTTGACCAAGCAAAGTATGTATCGCTACAAATCCAAGCTTCAGGCGCAGGTGGGTGTTGATCTGGAAATTCTGGATCAGGAATATAATAAGTGTCATCAATTCCTCTATACATTGGTTGACCACGGAATGTAACTGTAACAGAATTAGAGCCAGTATCGATTCCATCAAATACATAACCAGCGTTTGAACGTTCAAGTTGGAAGTTAATACCAAAACTTGTTCCATCACTTCTGCAGTTTGAGTAACGTTTACCAGTTACTGGATCATTAAGGGGTTGAGTGAATGAATCCTCAAATTCTTGTGTAGCTTCAAGTGCTCCATCTAATTCATTAGCTATTAATTGATGTTGATAGAAACGAGCAGAGCAAGTGTTTGAAAATTCAGTATCTGGATAAGTTCTTTTATTAACGACTAATTGAACGTTTTGATACATGATATTATCAAAGCATGTAATATCTGATGGACTTTTAGGGAACATCATGGTTATATTTGTTGCATTTCTGAGAGGAATTGATTTTGAAATTTCTAAACCATTAACTTTAGCAGTACCTTCAAATATTTCACGTGTTAATTCTTGAGATGGAACTAATAATGCAGTTTGTAATTCACGAATGAGTCCTTGATATACTCCAGGTTTGAGACCAAATCCTGAAAGATTTGATCGACCTAATTGAATGGTACCACCTAAAACATTTAATGTTATTTTACCAACTTTCATATCAATTCCATTTGCTGCTGTTATAGTCAATTTATCATTTACTACTTTATCTTTTGATACATTAACTTTTAATATATTTGGATCAGGTTCTTCGTTTTCATTTGGAGCTTCACCAGCTTTATATTGAACGACAATATTTGCTGGCTTTCCTACTTGTGTGAATTTACGAGTAATTGGAACGACAGCAGGCATTTCTTCATCAATGGCTTTATCATCGAGAAATTGAAATGTTTCTTTAACAATATTAGGATTAACTTGAGCCCAAACCATGGCACGAAGTGATGTTTTAACTTCTGCTTCAATTTCTCCACAAATATCGTTAGGGTAAAGTTGCCATGCTTGAAGTGCGAGCTGATCAGTAAACGGTATTGTTAATTCTATAGTTATTTTGTGTGGTTTACCATCGGCAACGTCTGCAAGTGGAATATACCATCCGCAAATTGAAGGTGAAAATTGAGATACATTTTCCCATGTTGAGTGAGAGAATTTTGAAGTTGCTTTAGCATCACGTGGTTTAATTGAGTTATAAGCAAATGATTCACGTTGAAGTTCATCTTGTCTGTATGTATCTAAAAGTTTTCCATCAATCCAAAATCTACAGTCTTCATAAAATTCAACGGCATTTTTGAAACCAACAAATATTTGCAATAACTTATTAGTATCTGCGGAAACATCGATAGCTTCAGATAATTGAACGAGAAAATCCAAAAGAACCGTAGAAAATCCTTTTTCGATTTGTGAAATTGTATGTCCTGAATGAGTTAATTTTATTCTTGTTTTGGTACCTACTGGCATTGGTGCATCTTTATTTGTGAATTCTTCCATAACTTGACTAAATGAATTATCTCCACCATTTCGTTGAATTAAATTTCTAAGTTTGTTTTGAAAGAATGTGAGAATATCTCCTTCATCATTTCCTAAATTTTTCGTTTGTGCGTTTAAGTATGTCATTTTATATATTGAAAAAAAAATTAAATAATAAGTTAATAAAGAAAAGAATTTATAGTTTTGAAAAAAATAAATGAATTAAGAAATGAAAAATAAATTTTTTTACATTAATGAAAATATGGCATTTGGAAGTTGGTTTAAAAATATTGTGAACGGAGCTAAAAACATAATTGGCAAAATAGTTCCAAAAGTAAAGAAAGCAGTTGAAACAGTTGGTAGATTTGCACCATTGATAGGACAAGCTGGTGATTTAATAGGTGGAAGTGCTGGTGAGGTAATAAATACAATCGGAAATGGTGTGAGTAAATTAAATGACAGAATTAATTATAAAGGTGGAAACGTTAACGCGTTAGGTGCGAACGGTGCAGGAGCTCGAAGAATTGTTGGAGCGAACGGAGCAGGTATTAGAAGGTTTGATATTCCATTACTGAAGGAATAAAAATAAATCATGAGTAAAGTCGTTTCCTCATTTCATCAGTTAATTCAGGTGGTTTATCGTTTAATGTTGGGGAAAGTTTCACAATGCGAATGAGTAAATTAGCGAGTTCAATAATTGTTAAACAACCAAGAAAAATTTCTGATAAACTCATTTATTATTAATTAAAAATTTTTATTTTTGTTTTTAATTAAAGATCTTTGATCAGAATTATTTCATAATTCATGGATTTAAAAGTTATTGAACCAATTAAAAACTATTTAAAAGAATTTAAAACAGTCGATGAATTTAATTTATGGTATTCAAAGAATAAGGAAGAAGTGGATAAGTTAACGACTCATAAATTAAACAAAATGTATAAAATCGATGGGTATAGAATTACAAAAATAAAGGGTGTGTTGATGTTAAAGAAATGGGTTGAAAAAGAGGAAAAAGAGATAGTTAGTAAGGCTTCGCCCAGGACGGATGCCATTGAAGAATTAAGGAATGAAATAAATGAAATCAGAAATACAGTAAATAAAATTATATCATTTCTTCAGGAATCGTCAAGTTCTATTGATGTATTACCGCCATCGACAACTTGAATGATCATATATGGATGACTTTCACAATCTTCAGTTTTTCGTTTCAATATTTTTGAATACATTTCATAAAATTCGTCAAATGATAAATTAGATGCTGATTGTGAATAAATATAACGTAATTGTTGTTTATTGAAACATGGAAATATAAATAATGTTGATATTTCATTTTTAACATGAGGTTTTAATCCTTTCCAACCTTGAATTAAAAGGAGGAATGAAAAATTTATATGTCTACATCTACGTATTAATTGGCTAAAATAAGATTCTTCTGAAGAAAAGAGTTTACTATTTGAGATATCATCGAATAAAACGATTGTATGCAATACTTCTCTGTTGAAATCAGAAACGGCAAGCATTTTAAACATATCCTCTTTTTGTTGATCATCTATTTTATCCTGCAAGTTTTCCCGTTTGATAAGATTATATAAATTCTTTGCTGAGATTAAATCCTTCATAAATTCAACAGCTTCTTGTTCACTAATTATAATATATGGAATCATAAGAAGAGGTTTTAAAGCTAAAAATGTTTTGTCTGATTCCTGACTGTCTTTTGTAACGTAGATAAATAAGTGATGAGTGTTTAATACACCTAATTTGATGATTTCCTTTAATGCTATCACTGTCTTTCCTGATGATTGCTTACCAACTATGACGTTAACACTATTTAACCTAATATTAACCTCAGGGTGTATTTCAGAAATTAGGCTTTCATTTTTATTCATAGTATAGGTTTTCAACGTATTCATAACGTGCGTTTTAACCATATTCTCTAATGATGTGTTCATTTTCTATATATTAATGTTAAAGTTTATTTTAATTATTGATAAAAATATATTTTTAAGTTTATTAATCATTAACTGAAATTAGATATTAACACATTTCTTAAAATTTATTATTCAGGTTCTTCTACGATTGCTGATGTTTGTAATGCTTGTACTTGTGATTGAACATTAGCATCAAACCATTTATTAAAATCACTTGGATTTGGAGGTAATGTATTTATTCCTTTAAGTATTATTGCAATTGTTGCTTTAGCAACTAATGGAATATGTTCAGGGTCAACTGGTAGTCCGGATTTATTACACATTTCACATGCAGTAGGTACAAATTCACCAATTTTTACAGGATTACTTAAATAATCGTGAACTATGAACTCAATAGCTTCTTTAACTGCTTTCTTTCCTCTTAAATTCTTCCATTGATCCTCATTAACATTCATAACACTTTCACCATAAACATAAACCATTGCAGGAAGTAAAGCAAATTGATTCCATATAACCGTTGCCATTTGTGTAAGTGTGAATGGTAATTTTACACCGTTGAGGTATTTGATACCTTGATAAATTGGAGAGATACACTTACCAACAAATGCCTGATAAGTTGAACGTTTCTTTGGTTTGATTAAGTGCTTTTCATCGATACCAGCAGCTTTTAATTTTGTTTCAAAGTCTTGCCAACTTTCACCCGCATAATTAGTGACTGTACGCCCTGTTTCATCAAATTCAGGATGATATATATTATTAATAAATCCTCTTAAGTTCATACCTTGTTTATGAGCTTCTTTACGTTGGTCCACAGATGGGTAAGCTTTATAATAAGCATTGCGATATGGGAATAATGACGGAACGGTTGTAAATCCATTAACTATTACAGGCTTTTTACCTTCTTTTGTTTGTACGACGACTTCAGGAATTCCGTCACCATCTAAATCTTTGCCAGTGGCTTCATATAAATCATTATATCCATGTCGATTAATCCATTCATTCGCACTTACAACACTTTGAGCGTCTCGAATTTGTTTAACATCTTGATTTAATTTAGCCACAACATTAATTAAGTCATCCATACCAACATTACCATATTTATTTTGTTTTGCCTTTTTTGTTGGTTGAATTGCAGCCATTCTTTCACGGTAAAACGCCATATCATTTAATGCTTTCGTTAAGTCTTTCTTATTAATGTTATTTTCTGCCAAGCTAGCGTATGATTGATCACGCATTTGGTTTAATTGAGAAACATTATTTATTAATTGCGGAATTTTCGATTTATTCATTTTATTAATTGGTAAAAAATTTAAATTATCGTTTTTGTTTTGAAAATTATTTAATCTAGAAATAAAATTTGAAATTGATTTATCATTTATTCTCAAACCTTCATGTTGTATATAATTATTTTCATTTAAAAATTTCATTAAATTTGCAACTGAACCTTGCCATGAAGGCGACTCATGAAGAGTAACGTTAAGTTTTTCATTAATTAATTCAATATATTTATTAAGTTTATCAAGTTTCAAACCTTTAAAATTATTTCTATTTAATTTTGACATATTCTTTATATTAAAATAAATTTAATCATTTACGTATAAAATTTATGTTTTCAATTTTTGACTTTTGAGATTTATTTTTTTGAGACATGTGATATAAAAATAAATTATAAAATAATTTTATAATTTGTGGTGAACGTTTATTTATAAAAATTTTTTCGATTTATGTGAAACTTTGAAAAGTTTGAGCCCTTGGCGAAGTATTCAAATTATCAGACATTTCGGAAATAACGAATTTTAAAAAATTTTATAGTTTTGTGTGAGTATTCAATTTATCAGACATTTCGGAAATAACGGATTTTTTAAAATTTTTTCGATTTGTGTGAGTATTCAATTTATCAGACATTTAATTCAAATTATCAGACATTTAATTCAAATTATCAGACATTTCGGAAATAACGTATTTGTAAAATTTTTTCGATTTATGTGAGTATTCAATTTATCAGACATTTAATTCAAATTATCAGACATTTAATTCAAATTATCAGACATTTCGGAAATAACGTATTTGTAAAATTTTTTCGATTTATGTGAGCATTCAATTTATCAGACATTTCGGAAATAACGAATTTTAAATTGAGAAACATTCAAATTATCAGACATTTCGGAAATAACGAATTTTTTTAATTTTCACATTTACGTATAAAATTTATGTTTTCAAGCCGCTTTGCGGCGTGGACAAATGCCTTTTTGACTTTTGAAATTTGAGAATTAAATTTATGAAAATCATTTATGAAGGGGTGATGAATCAGTGTTGAAATTAAATTTTAAAAAAATTTGTAATAATATTATCACATATAACAAAATTTATTGATTTAAAATTAATATGTAGATAAGGCGTGAATTAAAATAATGATATCATAGATTCTAAAAAGCAGTGAGTTGCGGATTGGTGAAATCATTATATATAGAATAACTGTGTAATGTGACGTGAACAATTATTAACCCCCCACTGCTTATCTCATATACACTACTAATATTAAGTCAAATAAGTATAAATAATATGATTTTATTTACATTTAATAGCTTAAAAAGTTTTTTCCTAGTTTTTTAAACAAATTTGTTTTACTGAAATATTTTAGTTTTAAGATTTGTTGCATGGTTTTTGAAATATCTTAAAGAATGGTTGATATTAATCATATAAAATGATTTAAAATATTATATATTATCTTTGTTTTGAAAATAAATGTAAATGGCCAAAGCTTGAAAATGAGTAAATATAATTGAGAGGAATTGAAAAGAATAAAAAAAAAAACTTTATTTCAAAAGTAGACACCGCAAGCCTCTGAATTCTCTCATTTATTTTCTGAATAATAAAATATGTAAACTTATGAAAATAATTAATTTTTAAGATTTTTTAAGGGGGTTTGATATGATTTGAAAATATACATATCTTAATAAATATTTATTATTTTTAAATTTAATTTGTCTTAAAAACAATAAGAACTAATATTCGAATTTATAAAATAATGAACAATTTAAAATTTTCATAATGTTCTTCAAATAAATATAATAGTTATCGATTATAAAATATACTTTTATTAATTTTAATGATTTAATTGACTATGACAGATACTAGCAAACTTTAATTAAAGTAATACTTTAGACATTCCAAAATATGATATAATTATTGAAAAGAATCATTTAATAACTTGGCTAAACTACCTTTATCATATATTTATCCTACCAAAATTGAATAAAAAACATTTTTGTGAACTCTAAATCATCTAGAAGATTTAAAGACCAAAAAATCAAAGAAGAAGAAGAAAACAAGAAAAATATCTTTGATGTCTGCAAAATAAGAAAAATCATATTTTAATTCATTCTTAAAAAGCAAATAAATAAAAAATATTACAAAATTTTTAATGTCATATAAATTTTAAGGTACAAATCCAATACGTTATTTATTTGACCTGTGAACGTTTATTTTTTGTGAAAAGCGACCCCTCGGAAAAAGTTTGAATTTGAATAGTGTCAGATTTGTGATTCTGAACTTTATTTTATAAGGTGAAAAAAAACGAATAATCCAATTACAGAGTTTCTATTAAATTTAATAGATATTTGTATGTTTAAAAGTGTTTTATCGTATTAATAAACGTTTTAAAATATAATAATATGATTTAATATAAAAATATTTCAAGATATTTTAATTTAAAACTTCTAATAATTTTATTTCAAATATATAATTTTCAGTTAATTTCAATAGAAATATAAAAAATAATTATTCAAAAAAAAAATATTTAAATTGTTTTGTTCTCTCGTATATTTCTTTATTATTGACAAATTAATTATATTATATATATTCATGTATTTATTATATGAATAATTCTTGTTTTATACATAAATATAAATATAATATATGCAATATAAAAATATTTTTGTAAAATATTGCTAACCATTTTTTTGAAATAAAATTGAAATAATATTGAAATAATACATTCTTTATCACATTTCTATAATTACAAGGACGGACTTTTCGTCATTTAATTTCTTGGTAACATATTAATATATTTATATGTTTTAGTTAAAGCTTATATTAAAGAATATTTTAAAAAAATTAATTGTAAATTTCAAGATATATTAAAAATAAAATTAGAAAATAACGGATTATTTCATTTTATATAATATAATAAATCTTTTTAATTTTTTGAAAAATGACAGTTTATCCATTTAATGATGTTAATAATTTAATTTATAACTAATATATTAGCATGAATAAATGATTTATATTTATAAAGTTTATTTTTATAAAGAGATAAATATAGATAATAATACTGTTATTTCAAACAAATTTCCCTCAAAATTTTCTTCATTCACCTCTCATTTTTCATCGAATCTTATCAAATCTTCATCATATAAAATATAGTTTGACGATAAACCGGTCGACATCACGAAAAACTGGTCGACATCATCAACTTTTTCATTAAACTCATAGAAATACTCTGAATACTTTTCTATGATTCTTATTCAAAAACCGGTAGACATTATAAAATTTTAAAAATTTTTTAGAACTTTTTAAAAAGATATTTGAGTTATATTTGAGAGCCTTTTCAATATCATTTTTCATTCAATTTTGAACATCTTTATGAAATATTTGAGTGCGATTTTATTAAAAAGTTTAAGATGTCGACCGGTTTTTCTGATGTTTACTCGTTTATCGTCTTACTATAGATAATTTATCAAAAAGTTATTATTTGATAATAAAATATCTTTTTTCCTACATTACAAAATTTATCAAAATATTTAAATATAAATATAATATTATAAATATAACAATTTAACCAAATATTAGCAATGAAATACTACTCTGTTTTAAAAAGTTAAAATCAACATTTTAAAACTAATATATCTCCATTCATAATCATAAATACTTTTATATTATTATGAATATTCAACAAATAAACATTTAATAAAAGAAACACTTTCTAAATAATGAGATATAAAAAGCTTTATAAGTTGATTTGCTATTGTATTGGACATCTCTACATGTATATCTTTATTTTATCTATGAATATATAATTTTTTTCTATCTAATCAAGTTTATGCCCTTTTTGGATAATAATACTTTTATTAAAAATCAAAAAATACCTTGAATTTCGTAACCTGCTAACATATTGGGAATATTAATTTCAATAAAAAAGCTAAATTCAAGATATATTCAGTTGATTAACAAATTTGAGTATTATTATTAGGAATTAATACATCACGCTCAATATTTTTATTTACTATAATTTTTAAAAAGATTTTAATCATAAAAGATTCAAAAGGACCACTTTTTTTGTTTTATTTATATTGAAAACTTGAAAAATATCTAAAATAAGCGACCATTTATAAATGTCAAAAAAAAAAAGACGGTTATTTAACGTATTGGATTTGTACCTTAACCAAAATTTGGGATAGTCTTCAGAATTTCATAATAATTATACTGAAAAAATGGATGTAATATCATTTAAAAATGATCATCCTTTGAAAAATAATTTTCATCACCTAACAAAGAGGTCGTTCAACTTATAAAAAGTAATTCAAAAACAGATTATTTTTTAGTATGTTATTATATGATATATAAATATAAAGAGAGAATAATATTTTAAAAAAAAATCCGACAGATCTTTAGATATTTTGATTTTAAATAATTCAATGAAAAGCAATAATAATCTTGACCATATTTTTGACCTAGAAGATTAAAATTAATTTTATTACACTTTTTCTCATTTTTCATAATTCATTATTATATTTATTTAATAATTTTTTTTAAGAATTCCATACTTTTACTAGTTTATTTCATGAAAAAATAATTTGAGAAGCATTTATTTTTCTCTCAATTTTTTAATAATAATTTATTCTATAATAAAAGTGTATAGTTAGTGGAAAAAAGTCTGTTTCTGGACAAAAGTCTGTTTCACTTCACATGTCGAAAAAAATAAGTTTTTTAAAACAATATAGAGAGTTTTCACTCTTTGTTTATAATGAATATAAAATATTTATGTATAAATATTTTATTTAATCCAAGTAAATACTAATTTCTTTTATATTCATGAAAATTCCTTTATTCAATTTTGATAGGACAAAAAAAATAAAATCGTTAATTTTTCAAAAATTAAATAAGATTCAAGATTTATAATATAACATTTATATACTAATACTATTAATCTTCATTATATAAATTGTGTGAGAACTTAATTATTTGATATTGACTCTTTTTTATACAATATCAAATATTCTGAAAATTTGAAAATTTTATATTAAAATCATACCTTTTAGGAAATGGCATGTTAATTAAATAATAAGCAATTTTAAGCTATTCATGAATATGCTATTTATTTTGAAGAATATCCTTTATACATTTGGATAAACGCCATTTTTTTAAAAAAATAAAAATTCAACAAATATAATGATATTTTGTATTTAAGACACAATATTAAGTATTCTAAATATTTGATTGTGTATGTTTCATTTTATATGTTTAAATGCTTTATTATTTGAAATTTTGGTGAAATTCATTAAAATCCATATTTTTAATAATTTCATATTTCCTTCCAATTCTTATTCATATTTTATTTATTTTATTTATTCAATAAGAATTATATCGTAGATGATTCTCAAATAATCTAATAATAATAAAAATTATAGTTCGGATTTGTAAATATCATTCTTTTTTATAATATATTTTTAAGATGACCTCTTCTGCAGAGTTATCATAGTCTCCACATTTTGTTTATATAATATACTAATACGTGTATTTTGGTATAATAATATATAGAAATCACAGTATTTCATGAAAAATTCAGCTGGATAATGATGTTTATTTATAGTTAATAATTTTTTGAATTCAAAAATGTTTTTTTACTATCTTCTGAGCTATTTTAAGCAATATAACTTCACTTTTTATGAACAAGTTTTTCGTTCATATTTACACTATATATATATAAAACATAATATAATTCTGCATTAATATTATCAGATATGATTATTTGGAAAAATTGAAATAAAGAATATAGATAAAGTTTTATTTGGAATATAAAAGATATATAATTATAATATATCCATAAGATAAAAAAATAGCCGAGAAATTTTCTAAAATTCACAAGAAATTTGGGGGGCTCCGCCCCCCAAACCCCCCGGTTACCCGTTTTTATAAGACAAAATCTACTGTCTTTTATTATTATTTTAATTATTAATTTAATAAAAATATTTTATTTTCAAAATTAATAATAATACTTTGTAAAAAAAAAAAAAAAAAGAATTATAATTTAATTTTATTAATTAATAAATTTTTTATATAAGTAAAAAAATTTAAAAATATAAAATGTTATCCCTTTCGGCCGTATGCCGTAATTGAAGATTTTTTTATGTAAAGTATTCAAAAAGTTGCACTTTTGCTTTATGCCGTAGAAATTTTGTAAAATAAACTATTCAATGAACGACCAAATAGCCGTATTTTACAAAACCGCCGAAGGGCTAATAAAATGTTCTGATCAAATTATTAAATACTTACTCTTCAACAATATTATGATCAATTTTGTAATTTAAATCTGAAATGAAATTATTAGTATGCAAAATAGGTCCATTTTCGGGAAAATCTTTCCCAAAAAAAATAATATCATTTAAACTTCGAACACGTGACATTGCAACATAAAAGCTTCCATGAGCAAAAGCAGGTTCATCTATGCATATTGCGACTTTGTTTAACGTTTGTCCTTGACATTTATGGGAGGTAATTGCAAAGCATAATTTAAGAGGGAACTGGTAAAAGTTAAAAGATGAACCGTTATAAAATCAGGTATTATAATACGCTTTATTTTGTTATTCACGTACTGTAGAACAAAAAATGAATGACCATCTTTTGATATTAACTTTTGAGCAAGAATTTTTTGTTTACCAAAATTATCAATAAAGTTATCGTTAAGGTCAATTATTTGAACTCTTTTTAATTTGAAAGTATTTTTACACCATCCTTTCCCAAATATTTGAATAGTATTTGGAAGTATTATATCTTGAACAGATGATTCAGCAAAAGCATAATTACCTATTGAAAAAATTTGAGCATCTTTTGTAATTTCTATGGTTTTAAGTTTTGTACAAAAAGAAAATGAAAATGGTGCAATATTTTTAATAAAAGATGGAAGAATAATACTCATTAAATCTCTTCTTGCAAATACAACAGTATCATACTCTTCACTTTTTGAATTATGCTTACTTAAAATAATATTTTGATCAAAATAGCAAAAAATATCATTATTTGGAGCAATAGTTATCCAATTTAAATATTTTACATATTTACACCATCCACTCTGAAGCTCTTCCATACTTTTTGGTATGCTTAAATAACGAATAGTACAATTTTTAAATGCATTTTTATGTATCGACATAATTTCTGAATCTGAACAAAATTCTAAGGTTTCTAATAGTGAATTTTTTGCAAATGAGTTTGATAAGATTGAAATAATTGAATAATACTCAGAATCAAATAGTATTGATTTTGGAATCAAAACTTTTTTTGCAGTGCAAGAAGCTCGGATAATTGAGGCTGTATGCTCGGATTTGTCTAATTCAAATACAATACCATTTATTTCTGTTTCAATTTTATTATTATGATTACTATTATTATTCATTTAAAATTTTAAAGAGTTCAAGAATTCAAAATTTTTGAATTGAGAATGTTAAATAATACCTATCTTCCAAAAACTTATATATAACTTTAATTTTTTGAATTATTTATTTTATAATTCATAATTATTATTTAATAATATATTTGCTTTAATAAAAGAAGAGGGGAAAATTAATATAATATAATATTTTTTTCTGTATGTAATTATTTTATTGTTTTTTTTTTACAAAAGAAATATTTTTTTCTGTATGTTATTCAATTTTTTCATTTAAATACAGTATGCCAACCAGCCTTATATATATATAATTTCAATAATACTATTAATTCAAATTTGTATAATTCTATTAATTCAAATTTGAATCAAAAAGGTCATATTTTGAAATAAAAGGCAAAATAATAAAACAATGTTTTCTTATTATAATTTAATTATTGGTTGATTTCATTATATTTATGATATTTATAATCTTATAAATTTTATTAATTTTAAGTATCATTTCCTCAAATTGGTTATTCGTCATTTTAATTGGGTTTAAAAATTCTGCTATGCCCCTTAAATTATTCTTAATTTATTTTAATATTCACTATTCTTTTTTAAAATATTTATAAAATAGTATATTTGTTCTCATAAATAATTGAAAACTAATATATATTTGTATAAATTAATAATAATGAGGATTAAGAGCCTATTAAATAAAATTTTGAGGAATTTATTTTTACAATTTTATTTAAAATGGTATTAAAAAATATAACTTGCAAATGTGAAATATTTGATTCTCAATATGAAGATTATCATCTCATCTTTAATCATTATTTTAATAAATATATATTTCCTGAATTTTATTAATCATTTTCCTTTTATAACACCATTATATAAACAAATGCATGAGAAAATAATATTTTAAGACTATTACTGCAAAAAATAATATGAATATTTTACTTATTATTAATAAATAATATTTATAGTTGATAACTTATATAAAATATGTAATTGAAACATTTAAAAACATTATAATATTATGCTAATAATTATTTTAACTGGATATTAGGTTTATAAATTCAATATTTTGGAAAAATTGTGGGATTTTTTCAATATATTTAAAAAATTAAATGTGTTCTAAGAACTTTTTTCAATTATTTCTTTCAAATATTTGAATTCATTAATAAATAAACAATATTATGGTAGGTGTGATTTTTATTGATGAGAATATTGATATTCTCAAAAAAAAAAAAAAAAAAAATGCAATTTATGAGCACTCTATTTTATTAATGTAGTGATATCTTGGATACTCCTTTTCTCGATTCAATTTAGTTTCTAAAATTTTGATATAAACATTTTTTTACATTTTATAAATTTGGTAATAATCAATAATAACCTAAAAATTGTAGATAATGCTTCATTTTAATTGAATTTTTTTCTCAAAAACTGTAAGTCATATAGACTCAAGAAAGCATTAATGTAATGTTTACAATAGTATCTATCATATATTTTAAAGATAGACCTAAATATTGGCAGGATTTCTTTTTGACCTACTCTACTTATTATATAAAATAATCAGTTTTTATTAAATTTTATAACGGATATGTGAAGTTATCAGTTAAAAAAGTTTACAAAATTTGATACGTTAAAAAATTTTCAATATTGATTTTTATTCATTAATGAATAAAAATATCGATATCGAAAATCGAGACTTAACAAGCCTATAAAAAACTTAAAAAATATGATATTGATATTACTTTTAAATGGTTTTATTTCAGTTTTTTTTTAGATTGATATAATTTTTCTTTGGTTTTATATTTAAATTATATCAATCTAAAAAAGAATGAAATAAGAATGCAAATGAATTGAGAGTTTTATGCGTTTATTTCTACGGTGATTGTAAAATCATATGTAATATCAAAAGGTTTCCCATCTCCAGCCAACATTCCAGGAATAATTTCTTTTGTAAGGTTACCAAACCAGCTGTGGGCATCAGAAGGCTCGAAATCCCAGCAATCACTTCCAAATAATCTAATTTTGACGCTGTTTTTCCCAGGTGTAACATGATGCTTGTACTCGATTGAAGCAGAATAAGAACCAAGTGTGCCACAATTCATTCCACGACGAGATCCAGGTGCATTTTCAACAATGCTGTTACCATTCCGTAGCGCTTCTTGTATTTTACTTTGTATTCCTTTTACTACACTGCCATTGGAACCAAAATTGCTCTTGAAAGTAGAATCATTTTTCATCTCATTGATTAGAGATTCGTTGGCTGGAACTCTTCCACCAGCTTTGCTTCTGTAATGTGCAAGTGCATCTGTTAAATTTCCAATTGATGACATTTTTTGCCCTTTAACAAAAAGATTAACTTTATAACTCGACATTAGTTTTTTATATATAAAATTTCTGGCATAAAATTGTTTCAAAAACGATAATACAAAAATTCAATATTTCAATAGTTTATTTTATTTTCTTAAGTAAGGAAATTTTTCACCAAAAAAATTTTTTTCATTTTTTATAGGGTGTAATTTTTTAGCACAGTGCTGCAGCACAGAGAACTTTTTGTATGTATATATGGTCCAGATAAACTTTTTGAGAAATTAAAATTAATATTTTTTAAACAAAATAGCATGACCCCCTATTCATGCTTTTTTTATTCCTTTAAAATAATTTAAAAATATTTGTTTTCTTATTTAATATTGATTTTAACCATTAAATCCTAAATTTTATCAATTTAGGAAGCCCAACAAGCCATTTGATTCTCTAAATCAACCATTTTTGAGAAGATTTATTAATTAAATAATAATCTCATTTTTGAAAATTTTCGATTATTTCGCCTTTAACATATTCTCTAAATGGCATAAATTAAGAAATCAATAAAAAATACAAGGAACTTTTAATTTTTTCTATGTAAAATAAAGCTCGAAAAAATGGACGATTATTTTCTTCTGAAAAAGTTGTATGTACTATAAAGAATTCCTCTTTTTTATATGAATTCATACAAAAAAATAGAATATTCTATTCGACTTAAATTATTACTAAATCATATATAATCAATACATTTAATTCATCTTAGATGACTCGTTCTATCCAAGATGTCCCCATAATATCTATATGACATGCATCGAGTTATTTGGATCAATGACTATTTATAATTTTTTCTGTTTACTTTTTTTTTATTTCACAAGACTTTGTTCAATTTTTGTTTGATAAATATCTTTGTAAATAATTGTTTAATTTGCTATTTTATATTAAATATATTATTTTTTAAAAATGAAAAATTAGTTTATTTAAATAAATATATTTTTCAAAATTTAAATATTTATTTCAGTTAAAAAAGTTTACAAAATTTTGACACGTTAAAAAAAACGGTACTGTTATATATTGAATTTGAAAGGAGAACCTTAAAGAATTTGATTTTATATTATATAAAATTAACTGTTATATAATTTTTTAGGCATTTCCAGGTTATTTAATTTTACTCTCAATTTTTTGACACTTTACATCCGATCGCAGTACCGTTGTTAAAAAATTTTCAATATTGATAACCGATCTTTTTTTTTTTATTCATTATTGATATCAGAGATAAAATTTTTGATTTGATAAGATCCCTATGAATAATCCTGTTGTCATGTAGATACTTCATACCTCGAGCAACACCTGCTATGATGATTTGTCGAGTTGTATTAGTATAATCGCTTGGTCCGTTGCTATTCATGAGGTTTTTGATGAGCTCTGAAAGTGACCCATTTTGTGCAAGTTCCATTATGATAGTAACATTGTTCTCGCAGAGAAATCTTCTTTCGAATATCCAAAACATTTGATTATAGTAGGGTGTTGGCATGATAGCATGATCCCAACTTCGCGGCCAACCATTTTAGTGCATTTCAAAGAGAAACAGATAATTATTCAAATATTTGTCATCCCTTTTTACCAAATTTTTATGGGATAGTTAAAAATAAAAATAAAAAATATAATGTTACCGAATTCATCAATGGGAAAACTTTAAAAAATATTGAAGAGAATGAACTCAATTATAATGATATAATTATTATAATTTTTGAGTTGATGATTGTTTTTAAATATTTTCATGATAATGGATACATTTATTGTGATTTGAAACCTGATAATGTCATGATTGATAATAATAAAAACATTGTTTTAATTGATCTTGATCGATTAATTAAAAATGATTAAAAAAAAAAGTGCTACCACTTTATATTACGCTGCTACTTTTTATAAACTACTGTATATTTATAAATTCTATAAATTAATAAATTTAAATTTAGTAAAAAGTAATAAAATATTTACTTTATTTAAAAGAAAAAATTGATTTTAAAATTGAAATTAATTTGAATTTGAATACATGGTTTCAATTGGAATAGAAGCTTTTAAACTATGTGAAAGTTTAAAGCAAATCATAATTCCTCCATCAGTCAAAGAAATTCGTTATAGAAATTAGAAGGCTTTTCAAAAGATACTTCAGACAAGGAAGTGCAACCATGAAAAGCTGATTTTTCAATATGTGTCACGGAAGAAGGAATTGTTATTTCATACAAATTTTCACAAAATTGAAACGCTTTTCTTCCAATTTTTGTCACCGAAGGAGGAATAACAATTTCAGTTAGAAAAATGCATCTATTAAAGGCTTTGGTATATAATCCTTTATGACTAATAAGTAAGTAAACAATTTCGTTATTTTCTCTTTCGGCAGCAATTTGCAAAGGTGTTTTATTTCAAAATAAATTTATAATGTTATTTAAATAAAGTTAAAGAAAACTTGATATTCATATTTTATATCTATGTCTTGTTCATTCATTAAAATCTCAACAATTTTAACAAAATTATATTTGCACAAATAATAAAAATAAATTTCATTCCGAAATTCTTCTATTTTTGGCAAAAATAAATAATTGTGATAACGGATTCCATTCAAAAAAATTGAATTATCAACATCACATTTTTGTTCAAAATAATTTGCCAAATCATAATTGTAGCATTTTATTGATTCTGCAAAACATTCTTTAACATAATCGTCATTAAAGAATTCTTCGAGAATATGAATAATTTCAGAATTATTTGAATGAATTGCATAAATCAATAAAGATGGTTCCAATTCAATTTTTTTAACGATAAAATATTTAAATATATTAATTGAGCCATAAAAAGCCGCATATTTTGTTATCGTGATGCTTTTTTTCATTAATAACCGATTAGTTTCAAATATTGAATCTTTGATTTTCATTGAATCAAATGAATTTTTTATTTTAATAAATTGGTCCAATGAATCGTTCCGAATAACTTGACAAATATAACTGTCGTTTTCACATTTTTCTCTTTTCTTTTCAAAATCATCAATTTTAATTATCTCTGGTTCAATTTCATTGATTTTTGCGTTATCTAAAAAAATTTTAATTTCAGGAAAGAAAAATTGCTTGAATTTGTATTTCTCGTACCTTTCATCAATCATTTCTTCTACTAACCATTCATCTATTATTAGTATTTCATGCTTAATAAGAATATATAGAATTAATTTGTTTCTTTTGAAAATATGAAATAATTCATATGAATTAAAGTTTTTTTGAATTGAATCTTTAAAAGTTTGGAAAATAATCTCGAATTTATTGACAAAATTTCGAGGGAGACATTTAAAATTTGAAATTGCTGATATTAAAGAAAGTAATTCTATCATTATATTTTTATTATCCAGAATATGATTTTGATTTATGATTTTGTTAAATGAATCAAGGGCACTTTTATCATCCTCTTCATTTTCAATAAAATGTAGAAGGTTATCTTGGATATCTTCCATCAGATTTAAATATTGTTGCATTAGGAACTTTGAAAATGTGGTCTTTTTTTGACCTTTAATTCAATTTTTGTTAGGTTATTTAAATTTAAAAAATTAAAATATCTTTGTCTTATATTTTTATATTCTGTGATAAAAGCATAGATGTAAATGTATTAAATGAGCAGGTAATATTATTTAAATTAATTTAAATATAATACTTTTTTAAAATATATTCTATTTGCTCATTGAATATTCAAAAGTTTGAAGAATAAATTGCCTTAAATTAAATATATAATTTTTATAATATTAATATTTTTTCTACTTATTTCATGTTTTTTGATTTTATATATAACTTATTATTGTTCATTGCCATTTTTCAAAGTGTTTGATGAATATTTTTATTTATATTTACAACTCTGGTTGATCTTACATATAATAAAATATTATAGTCCTTAAAGTTGAGACAAATGGAGAAATATCAAATGTAATCCACAAATTACATTAATAATTAAAAATCATATAATTTCGATTGTTAACCAGTCTTCTCGATCATTTTTGATTTTAATAAATTAGGTAACCTGTAATTGCTGGAAAATTCTAAAAAAAAAATTATAATTCCTAAAAGGCTGTATTTGAAAAAAAATATACAAGTATAAAATAAAGATTCGGAATTTATTGTTTAATTAATGAAATTTTGGTTCAGTTTTTGTGATTTCATATTCATTTGGAATATCTCCTTTGTATGAATTTTCAGTTGTTTGAACACAAAGATAAACTAATGGAACTTTTCCTGTGTTCTTCAATCCTCTGCATGCTTCAGTTCCAACTCGAACAACTGAACCTTCTTCGATTGGGAAGACTATGTCATCAATCTGATATTCACCTGATCCTGAAATGATTAAATAAACTTCTTCGTGCTTGTGATGAAGATGGAAGAAAGGAGTTGTACCTCCTGGTTGGATTGTTGTATATGAAATTTCTGATCCTGTCATTTTTGTTGCATGGCTTAAAAAGACTTTTCCAGTGCACATGACTTTTCCATCTGGTCCTTTTAATTCATGTTTGTTCAAATCACTGAGTTTTCCGATGTTGACAGCTGTGTAATTTGCTCCTTCTGCAACTGTTTTCACTGACATTTATTCTTTACCAAAAAATAAAAATGAAATGATATAAATTGATTAGGCCAACATATCATCTCACTTCATATTATTTGAATACATATTTTTACTATAGTAATTTTTTGAATGAATACAATTTCCTATAGTACTTTTATCTATAGTAATTCTTTTTTTGAATAATATGTTCAATCTTTAGCAAAAAAGTTAAAAATATCATTCATGAGAAAAAAACTGAAAAAGTTTAATAAACTAATATTAGTGAGAAAAAAATAGATTAATCTATCATTCCGTAAAAATAGCAACAGAGCCAATTTTTTTTATAAAAAACAAGTTAAAAATAACAAAAATGCATAAAAACATTACAGTTATGTATAAAATATTGAAGCAGTATAAAAAGTTGAAGCACTTTTTTAACAAATTTTCAAAATTTTTTTTCAAAAATCAATTTTTTTCTCATCATATATTAAAGTTATCCAAAAGTAAAATATACCAAAATGCTAAGCGTTTAATACTTTTTATAAATAACTATGTCATTTTTATATTAGACTAAAGTCAGTGAATTTTTCGAATGAAGAAGAAGAGAAAATTTGTCAAAAAAGTGCTTCAACTTTTTATACTGCTCCAATATTTTATACATAACTGTAAAATAAAAAGATTTAGATGGTTTTGAATAGATAAAAAATACATTAACTGATGCCAAGATTTATTGCAACATAGTTAAAATTGAATTGCTTTATTAATATCACGTTTGACATTCAAGTTATGAACAAAAATTAGAATATTTGAAGCAAAATAAAATAAAATCAGATTATATTTATGTTAAATATCAGAAGTAATTGAAAGGGATTATAATGCTAATATGAAAAAATATAAGGATTGTGCTTTTATTTAAGTTTTATTCTTCCTAAAAAAAAAAAATTATATTTTGATAATTGTGAGTAAATACCATTATTTTACCTAATGCATTTACCAAAAGTATATTTTTTTTATTTTACTATTTTAAAAAATGATCATTATGAAGTTTGAAAATCTATATTATTGAAATTCAACAATTAAGCCTTAAAATTTTAAAATAATTATTTATGTACATAAAATATTATAAAAATTTTAAAATATAATTGATTAATTCTTTTGATCAAAAGCTTTCTTTCAATTAAACTATCACTTCATTTTCTATCAAATCTAACCTTCTATGAAAAGTAATTTTTTTTTTCAATGTATCAATTCACCAAAAAATAGGATTTTACAAATAACAAAATACTAAAAAACATTTTATATTATATATAAATGATAAAAAATGAAAATATTAACATAAACGATTATTTTCTTTCAATATCTTTCAAAATCCCAACATCCTTTCAAAATTTTGAAAGTGTTTTTTTTATTTTTTTTTTCTCATGGAAAAAGGTCAAGAAATATACATCAAAGCAAAAGACTCAGATTATTTGCACGAAATTGTTCAGAAAAAAGACTGGACATCTTTAATTGAGCTTGCTTCATCTCGAAATGCATACATCGGATTAATATTAGAATTCTTTCGATCGGATGAATCTAAAGCGGCATTAAAAGACATGACTGAAGAACAGATCTTATCTCTTATTGACACAGCACCCGTAGAAGTGTCCAATAATGTATTAAAGCGAATGGAATCATTTTGCGACACTGATTCCAAATTTTCCGACATTGCGGTTAAATTAATGAAAGGTATCTACATTCATGGTGGTGATCTAGAACCCTCTTCGATAGTCAAATGTTTACCATTAAATATCTTACGCATAATCCTTGATAGTCGAGTTCCAAACTCCGAATTCCACTTTGGTAGGAGTCTCCAAGAATACTTCATGCACATATTATCAACATTATCCCCAGATTCGAAGAAGAATTTCAGTTACAAAAACTTAAAAGAACGCGATTGTTTAAACGGCGTTTATATATACATAAACCGCGAAATGGGCACTTTTCCTATCGGTCGTCGAGAAGTATTTAAAGAAGTTATCAATTCGTTAAAAGATTGTTTTGTATTCCTTCAAACCAGTACAGCATTTGATAAAAAAATCGAATACATGCGAGATGTTCTTATCAATCCGTACATTCGATTGATAGTTCGGGGCCTTCAAGATTCAGTTTTAGACTACAAAAACGACAAAGAAATCATTGAATTATTGCAAAGTGTCTTTAATGAACATTATACTTCAAAATACTTCTTATCTTTTGCACAAGAACCAATTTTACAAAACAATGGAAATAGAGGCATTTTAGAAAGCAGCAATGTTTTTGAAGATTGCAAAGTTATTTCGCCAAACTACTATTATAAAGTATTCAAAAAGGCCGTTGAAGAGAACAAAGAAAACTTTATCGATAAAATAACACGTGCTTTCTTTACAAATTGCATGATTATGCATTTCGTTAGAGATTTAAATGACGGTATTTACGATAAACTTTTCAATGCTACAATTGACATGACAGTTCGTGAATTAATTGAAAGAAAACAATCTGATAACTTTTTCCGTTGTTGCAATCTTCTTTCATATCAACAAATGACTACTTTTAGTAATTTTTATTCACCTAAATTGGATGAATGTTTTCTTTTCATTAAGTCTGTAATTTCTAAGATTTTTGAAAAAGAAAAAACTTTGAATGTCGACGTTACGGCTTATCCTGAAATTTGTTGTTATTTATTGAACCAATTAAATGAAAACAACAATGTATTGCCAATTCCAAGAGATCCTAATATTGATATTGATTATTACATGAGAAAATGCTCTCAATTTTCTCACACTGCACTTAATTTTCTTGATGCTGAAATGAGAAACAAACTTGTTTTAGGTGTCATTCGTCATCCAACGGATAATACTAAGTTTTCTCATATTATAACATCAAATAATCCAACAACACTTGTCAATTTTATTTGTCAACTTCATTCTGTTCAAGATATAAAGTTGATTTTACCTGAAGCAAAAAGATATTCTATTGACAAGTTCGGTTTTCGTGAAGGAAAATCAGCAGCAAATCCAAAAGAAAATTGTAAAATGAACCTTGTTGAAATCTTCCTTCAAACTCTTCGTTTCTGGGAAAATAATGATAAGTCACTCTTCCAAGATGGCTATTACTCATATTTCCAATTTGTTAAGAAAATATTGAGAGAAAGTATTTTGTCCAAAGATGTTGAATTAAAGAAGAATGCAATCGATGTTTATTATAGATTTTGCGAACTTGTTTCATTGGTAAAAAATGCAAAATATATAAATATTAGAATTAAAGTTGCATCAATTACTTTTCTTGATCCTCTTGCAGTCATTGTTGGAAGTGAACTAGATAAATCTTTTGTTGAAAATTTCGTGTCAAAATACATCCAACCATTTAACGCACAATCTTATCAATCTATTCTTACTCAAGTTATTTCTAGATCTCATTTGAGCATGAATTATTACGATGATGAAGAAGAGATCGACAATGAAATTGACGAAATTTTCAAGAAGATTAGAATTGATGAACAAATGGCTACTGCAACAAGACTTCTTTTATCTTGTATCAAACAAAATCCAGTGAAAAACTTCAATATTTTCTATAATTCAGGAATTCAAGAAGATTTCTTCACAAGTGAAAATCGAATCAAGAATTTCATCAAGAAAAAGTTCGAGCTTATGAATCCAAAAATCTTGGATGTTTGTAATCCATTAAAGACCGAATATCCTCTTGATATTTCATATAATAATCCAAGTCTTTATCCAGTTCCTTTAAGGGAACCACAATATAAAATTTCACATCTTGTTTTCCTTGAATTATGTCGATTCATCCAAGATGAGTTTAAAGAATATTCACCCAAAATGTTCAAATCAAATCTAACTAAATCACTCATTAAAATCCAGAATTTAGTTAATGATATATCAAATGGTGGATATGATATTTTTAATTATAACTTCTCTTTGGATATGCCAAAAATTGATACTCAAAGAAACTTTTATATTGATCAAACAAGAAACAATTTCAACGTTCTTTATTCTAAACCATTTTTCGAGTTTTTAAATGAAGTAAATAAGAATGAATGTTCAATTTATAACGATGAATCATATGAAATCGTCAAAAATGCATCAATTGCAAGATTTTTGAATGAAGAAGATTACCTTCAACAAAAGAATAAACCACCACCAAAATTCAATGGTTTTCCAATATTTATTATATTCCAAAGTCATCGATATTCAGATAACATTTTCAATACAAAGAGTTTTTATGAAAATGTTAAAAATTTCAAATTACAAACATATCGAAATACTAACAATTTGAACCAAGATTTAATAAAAACAATCGAAAGAACTTATAATAATACAAAATATTTGGATAATGAACCATATGATGATGTATTTAAAGTTGATACAACAACTCATAGAAGTCATGAATTAAGTGAATCTGCAAAAACACCATATTATCGTAAAAATGTTCATACATGTTTTATTACAATTATGGATGCCTTAAACAAATGTAAAGCTGATTCATTTGCTAATGAATATGATAGTATTGAATATCTTCAAAACTTTACAAGTATAAAAGATTATGGATCTAAATCAAGTTCATATTCAATGTTGACTGAATTATTTGATCTTTTAATCAATGATTTTGTTTCAACAAAAACTAATTTATCCAAAATGTATAAGAATAGAATTGCTTCTTATAACGATGTTTATAGATTCATGGTTTCTGTATCTCAACTTTGTTCACCAAATATTGGAAATCTTTCAAATCTACAAAAACTTTGTGGATTGAATGAAAGAACAATTGCACAAAAAGTACCAAACAAAAACATTGCTCTTTTTGATGCTATATTTAAGAATGGAAACATTGAACAAATTTTATTATGTATGAATTCACCTCTTTTCTTATTAAATTCTAATGATTTCTATCATTATTTATTGCATCAATCTGGACTCGTTGAATGCAAGAAAATCATTAATACTCTAATTAATGAAGTTTCTAGTGGAAAACAAATTTTGGATGACTTTTTGGTCTCTCTTGCTGCATGTTCAATTCATCCAAGATTTGTAGGATTTCCAGCACCACAATCAACACTTGAATACCTTAAGAAAATCACAAATAGAAGCATTTATGCAAAACGGGCAGCATGTGCAAATGCTGTCTATTATTCAATAATGGCACATTTAGCAGGTGAAAAGATTCCACTTAAAGAAATTTTGGATATAATTGAATCAGCACATTCGAAATCACCTGATGAAATTACAGCCTTCTTTTGCATTCTCATCAGTGAAAATGCTTCAATTAGAAAGATGAGTTCAATTCCTGCACTTTCTGATTTAATGATTGATGATGCACTTCCTCGTCATTACATCATTCAACAAGGCCCAGAATTAAACATACCAAAAGAAATTGGTGATCTTTATTACAAATGCATTGAAAAGATAATTTTATCAGGACTGAAATCGAAGAAATCACACATTTATGAACTCACCGTCACTGTTTTGAATGAAATTAACGTTGGTCCAGAAATTCACCAGATAATTTCACCATTCATCGAAAAAGGACTCAAAGAAATTGAACCAAGTGATGATAATGAAGCTTTCTTAACTTATGCTACATCATTCACAATGAAGAATCCAGAATTCGCAAATTGTTTCGATTCTTATTGTGAAGCACTTTCTAAGATTCAAAAACATTCATTTGCAATTCTGAAGGCAAACACACACTTAAACAAAGATTCGCCTTATCCAGAACCTTTCAAGAAACTCGAGAACTCATATTCAACAATAATAAACACAATAGAAAAGCCATTTATTGAATTCAAAGAAGAAAACGAAATGGTTTCTGTTTCACAATTCAGCAGAAAATTATTGAATGTTCTCAGGAAAAAACGTCCTGCTGTTGCTCAAGATGTATTTTTGAGACTAGAATCATATGCATCGATTTTCGGTGATCAACTTGTTGAAGATATGGTTCATCTTTACAAACAGGACAAGAAAGAAGAAGCTCTTTCTAAATTCATCATCATTGTTACACATCATGAAGAGATTGTAATTGGACTTCCAAAAAGTGTGACACAAATTTATCAGCACTTGAAATCATCATTTACTGCAAAACATTCGGTTGAACTTTCAAGAAACTTAGATGATTCACAATCGAAGCTTCGGTTTTCAATGCAAAGAGCATCAGAATTAGCTGACCTCATTTCACCTGATGTACTTTCGCATATGCCAGATGAGAAGACAATTGAAGGCCTCAACGAAGATGAACTTGTTGAAATCCTATCAAATCTCGGCATCTTTTGCAAGAAGAAAGAAGAAGTTATCACATATACAACTTATTCTGTTGATTCATTTTCTAATTCAGCTCCTCCACCTGGTGCAATAAGATTTAATAGAGTTCATGGTCCACAAGTTAAATATGGTGCAATGAAAATGGCTTCATTAGGAGCTGCTGCACCACCACCACCACCAGAACCAATAATGGACTTTGCTGCTCCAATGGCTGCTCCTCAAAGTTTCACTGTTACTAACGCAATGGCAGATCTTGCTGATTCTAAAGTTGCATCATTCGCTTCTGCAAAACGAAAGACTAGAATGGCTCCAAGAGTATTAATGGAAGCTAAAGAATGCGCTCCTTGTGAACCTGAATGCGCTCCTGAATGTGAAATGGATGCAGGAATTACGTGCAATGATGAATGCTTGGATGTTGCTGAATGTGAATGCAAAGTTGATGCTGATGATGATGTTGAGGCTGAAAATGAAATTGAGGCCGAAAATGATGATGGAGATAACGAAACTGCTGGTGGTGAAGGTAATGCTGAAGAAGAAGGTGGTGAAAATGAATTGAACCAAGATCAAATTAACGATGCATTTGACCTCTTCTTCTAAAGTTATTTTTTTTTTTAATTAATTAATTAATTAACAGAAAATTTCTCAAATAAAAAAAAGCAATCTTTTACTATTATTATTTACTTTTTAATTACTATCTATCTACGAAAAAAAGTTTTCTATTGGATTAAATTTTAAAAAAAGGTTAATTCAAAAAAACTTATTTGATTAAACTAATCAATGAGTCACTACAACATGAATCATTAAATACATAGTATACAAAAATATTTATAAGACGTATTCAAAAAACCATTTTTTGAATAATTTTAACGTTAACATTTCGACTAATTTATTAAGTCTTTTTTATATAAATCATATTCAATTTTTTATCTGAATTTCCAGTTTTTTTGAATTCGTCTTATAAATATTTATGTATGCTAGTATTTTTAAAACATTTTATGCGCAATTTATCATAAAATTCATATCTCTGGTTGTTTTTACAGGTAAATATATAATATAACCGTTAAAATTACAGTTAAAGTAGGGGCATTTGTCGCTGAGTTTTCCGATGTTAACAGCTGTATAATTTGATCCTTCTGCAACTGTTTTCACTGACATTTATTCTTTACCAAAAAAATAAAAATGAAATGATATAAATTGATTTGGCCAACATATCATCTCACTTCATTCTATTTGAATACTAATTTTTACTATAGTATTTTTTTGAATGAATACAATTTCCTATAGTACTTTTATCTATAGTAATTCTATTTTGAGTAATATGTTCAATCTTTAGCAAAAAACTAAAATGACAAATAAAGAGTTTTTAAAAATATTATTCGTGAGAAAAAACTAAAATGACTAATATTAGTGAGAAAAAAAGTTTTTTAAATGCTGTAAAAATTAATATTTTAGAGATTTTGCTTGATTTGTATTTGTAATCACAAAATCTTTTTATTGTCTATAATAACTTAAGTTTGCAATGATGATTGAAACTAAATAGTTTCATTTATGAAAATTAATTATTTAATAAAACATAAATTAAAAAAATTAGTGACTCATCATTAGAAATCAAAATAAAAGTTGAAAAATGATTTATTTAAAATAATCTTTTTGAAACTCATTTTTTCTGATCATTGTATTTTCCATCCTTAACGAATTTCTCGTTTTCGTTAAGAGAGTCATGAGGATTTTGCTCTTGATCGTAATCAGAAGCAACTTTATCATTGTCATTATTTAATGCAGAGCGTTGATAGTGGAAGTTCATCATGAACGAACCAAAACAAAGCAAAAGAAGAAATCCAATTTTCAAAAAGTTCTTAACAGGCAAATGATTTGATATCAATTTATTTGCTGTATTCGAATACATTTTGAAATCTGAATTTCATATAAATTTTTATCTTGAAACACTTTTAATTCAGAAATAAAATTGTTTTCTCATTTCCGTTAATTTTTGAATTTTTTTTCAATACAATTAAATTGATACTGGGTTATTAATTCAAAATTGAATGCAGGAATATAATAATAAACGTTTTTTCATTTATATTCTGAATTTTAAGAATCTTTTTATTCATAATATTTCGGTATATCTTCATATACAAATAATAAAAATATAAACAAAATATTATATTATTATATGAATGAATTAATAACAATAATAAAATAATATATATTAAAAAACATTAAATAATTTCCAGAAAAAAAATACATTTTAAAATATTATTTTTTATTAAATTTTATCAACATAAAAGATGAAAACAACCAAGAAAGCTTTATCTTCAACACAAACAAAAAAGATAAAATCTTACAAAAATGTAGCTGATAAAGGAAACCAATGGGCAATGATCAAATATGCCAGCATTCTTAAAAAAGGTGAAGGCATTCAAGCAAATCCCACCGAGGCAGCACAATATTACAAAAAATCAGCTGATATAGGTAACTGTATTGCAATGTATGAATATGCAAGAATGCTTGCAAATGGGGATGATATAACACAAAACCTAGAAGAATCCGTGAATTACTATACAAAAGCAATTGACAAAGGAGATTTAATCAGTATGATAAGTATTGGTGAGCTAATAGATGACTCAAGTAGATTTGACTTTATAAAATTATATATTGATACTTTTGAAAATGATCAAGATGAGAATTGGTCAAAAGCCCTAAAAAATGGAGAAACAGTCCCAGATGAATACATTGATATTATTGATGATCATATATATTACACCAAAGGTTTTTATCCATATGCATGTGAACAATATGCATTATTTCTTTATGAAGGTGATGTCACTCCAACAAACAAAGCAAAAGCAGCTCAATACTTCAAAATAGCAGCAGATAAAGGATTAGTAACATCAATGAAAAAGTACGCTCACATGCTCAAATGTGGCATAAGTATTGAAAAGAATACAACGGAAGCAGCACGTTATTATAAAATGGCAGCTGATGAAGATGATGCAGAAGCAAATGCAAACTATGGTGATATGCTATTCAATGGTATTGGTGTCAAAATTAATTATGTTGAAGCTTATCATTGTTTCGAAAAAGCAGCAGAAAAAGGAAATTCAGTTGGACTTTGCGGTTTGGGCTACATGATGCGAGAAGGTATTGGAACATTTCGTAATAAAGAAAAAGCAGCTGAATATTTCAAGATGGCTGGAGAAAAAGGTAATTATGATGCAATGTTTTATTATGCAGAAATGCTTAAAAAAGGTGACGGAATACCAGTTGACTTAAAAGAAGCAGCACATTGGTACAAAAAAGCAGCAGACAATGGCAATGTTGATGCAATGTTTTATTATGCAGAAATGCTTAAAAAAGGTGACGGAATACCAGTTGACTTAAAAGAAGCATCACATTGGTACAAAAAAGCAGCAGACAATGGCAATGTTGATGCAATGGTTGAATATGGAAATATCCTAATCAATGAAGATTCTGATTATGATGAAGCTATGAAATATTTGAAAATAGCAGCTGATAATGGAGACTCAAGAGGAATGTGCGGATGTGGAATATTGTTTAGAGATGGAAAAGGAACTAAAAAAGATCCCAAAGAAGCTGAACGATATTTTAAAATGGCTGCAGAAAAAGGTAATGATTATGCAATGTATTATTATGCTGGCATGCTTGATGATGGTAATGGAATTCCAGTAAATAAGAAAGAAGCAGCTCGTTACTATAGAATGGCAGCTGATAAAGGTGTTGAATATGCCATGAATGATTATGGTTTCATGCTTAAAAATGGTGATGGAATTGAAAAGAATTACAAGGAAGCTTGTCGTTTCTTTAAAATGTCAGCTGATAAAGGAAATGCACATGGAATGGCTTCTTATGGTGAAATGCTTTTTAATGGTTTGGGTGTTCCTGTTAATTACAATGAAGCTTTTAAGTTGTTTAAAAAATCAGCTGAAATGGGTAATCATGTAGGAATGTGCGGTTGCGGTCTCATGCTCAGAAAAGGTCTCGGAACATTTCGTAATAGAGAAGAAGGTGCAAGATACCTCAAAATGTCTGCTGATAAGGGTAATGTTGCTGCAATGAAATATTACGCAGACATGCTTTATGAAGGTGATGGAATCCCAAAAAACATTGCAGAAGCTAACCGTTATTATAAAATGGCTGCTAAAGAAGACAAAAAAAATGCAAAAGCAAGGCAAACTACTCAACCAGGAAATTCATCATCAAAGTGCTGCAATATTTTTTAATAAAATAATAAATAATTAATATTTTTTGACAATGTATGGTTAATAATTTGACCATATATTCAAATTTTTTATACAATGATTTTTTGTAGAATAAACAATTTCAATATGTATGCATCTTCTTCAATAAAAACTTTCATCCAAAAATCGGAAACTTCGGACTTTGCATTCTGAATCACGCGCTTGAAAGCATGACAAACCAGTCAATGTCAGGAATCAAAGGCAATTTTTGTTATTCAGCACCAGAAGTTTTGCAGATGAATGAATACACAAAAGCTGGAGACGTTTATTCATTCGCCTTTCTAGTCTATGAAATTGTGACAAATGAAGTTCCTTTCAAAAATAACAGAAATGTAAGCAGCCTTTTCAATGAATTTGTAATAAAAGCCAGTCGTCCTGGAATTAAAAATGACGTTCCTTGCTGTTATCGTTCGTTATTCGAGTCTTGTTGGGCACATGATCCAAAAGATAGGCCAACATTCGACCAGATTGAATATCTTCTAAAAACAGAGAAAGATTTCTTGGGTGAAAAAGTTGACGAAGGAAAGTTTTTGAGTTATGTGAAGTCAATCGAAGAATCTGACGTTGATTTCTATTCTGGTATGAAAACTGTTCAGCTTCATGATCTTATTCACTCAAAAAGTCGAATTGATGAGTCAAGAGAATTGGATGAATTAAGGAAAAGTGATGATGAAATTCACGATTAAACTGAAATTAGTCGCCAAGAGTGTGTTGTTGAAGACGTGCCAGAAAAAGAAACAGCAATGCTAAATAAAAAAATTGAAAATGAATAAGGTAAAAGCACTTTTATAAATAAAAAATCAATATCTTATTGATATTTTTATTAAATGAAACTTTTGTTTCTTGTTTTAAGAATTAATTGAAAAAAAAAATTGATTGAAAGAAAGATTTTTTTTTTACGATCAAGTATGTTATACACTTATACTATAAATACCTCGCAATTTATTTCAAAAAGTTGGCAAATTGAGAAGAAGGTTTCGGTGAAGGTTTATAAAGGTGAAATAATTATCGGTTCAACACACACAATTCCACCAAGAACAGTTAGTCCTCGAATTACTCCCAATTCGAGTCCTATAAAACCTAGATCAGCTGACCTTGAATCTAGTCCATTTGAGCTTCCTAAAATGTCGTCATTTATTGACTCAATTCGGGACTCATTTTTGACGACATTGAAAAAGTGCGCTGCTGCTTCACAAGCTGGTCGGATGACGATAGGTGATTTATTCAGTTATCATGATGTGACCAACGACGGTTTTGTCAACACACGTGATGTGAACGCAATTTTGAGATCATGTAACAGTTACCTTTATGACGAAAGCTACACCCAAATCATCGAGTCTTTCAAGGACCGAAGAATGCCTGAAAAGTTCGCCTGGAGGAAGCTCTTTGGTGAAGTGACCGATACAAAAATAACTCCAGAGGAATTGAACAACTTCACACAGGCAGCCAGGCTGAAATTGGGCCTCTACGACAACATCATTTCAATCTGCAACTGCATCAGAGCAAGACTCATATCATGAAGAAAGAGAGTCTTCGGCCTCTTCTTTGACGTCATCTATGAGGCCGAGTTTAGGAGACACTTGGATAGATGCGGATTCGGCATCCCTGAAAACTATATGGTGTCACTCATTAGACACTACCAAAACAGCGACTTCTCTGGAATAAAATGGAGAGATTTTTGCGCCGATGTCGACAGCAGCAGGCCAATGGCTTAGATTTTTGTAAAGTATTAAAATACTTTAAAATTAAATTACAAATATTTACATAAAATATATATTTTAATAATTTTCATAATTTATATTTTTGAATTTAACAAGGAACGCCACAGTTTTTTTCTTTTAGATAAAAGAAAATATCTATATAAAAATCATTCAAATAAACTATAGCTTCAATTTAAATGAAACAGACCTCTCAATTGAGTCTTCACTTAAAGGTACCTAGATTTTTCTTCCTTCAATGTCATTTGTGAGGAAATGGTATATAAAAAATATGAAAAAGTTTATGTTTTCTATTTATAATATATATATTGGGGAAACGCAACTTTTTTTTTTTTTTTTTTTTTTTTTTGACTTATAATTCTGAATCAAAATGTCACTTTTTTTTTGAAAATTTTCAAAATTTTTTTAGGCAATGAAAAATCTAGAATATTATAAAGATATTGAAATACCTTCAGTAAATAGAGAAAAACCAAGAACATCATTTATTAGCCATGATAACAGAGATGAGGCAATTATCAATATAACAAACTTTGAAAAATCTCCGTATTACATTAATTTAAATGGTAAATGGGAATTTTACTTTAATGAATATCCAAAAAAAATCCCAAAAGATATTGCCACCAATATCAATCAAAATGATCCTGAATGGGGCGAGATCAAAGTACCAGGGAATTGGGAGCGCCAAGGTTATGGCACAGCAATTTATACAGACGGCAATTATGATTTTTGCCCCATGAATCCACAACCACCATATCTTCCAGATCTTAATCCAACTGGTGTCTATCGTCGCAAAGACATTAAAATTCCACAAGAATGGTTTAATCAAGAGAGAGATATCTTCCTTCAAGTTGGTGGAGCACGTGGTGGTTTATACGTTTATGTTAATGGCCAAGAAATTGGATATAATGAAGATTCAAAGAATCCAGCCGAGTTCCTTCTCAATAAGTATGTCCATCCTGTCAAAGAAAACGTCATCACGCTTCTCATACACAAGTACTGCACTGGATCATATCTGGAAGATCAGGACATGTGGAGACTTGGTGGTCTTGAAAGAGATGTTTATATTTATTCGCAGCCGAAGATCCATATCAGAGATTTCAAAGTTGTTTCAACGCTTGATGACGAGTATGAAAATGGTATTTTCAAATTGAATGTATATTTGGTCAATCATGATGAAGAAAATAAAGCTGAAGTAAAAATTGGATATGAACTAATTGATTTCAAAAATGATCAAAAAATTGTCCTTAAAGGTGAAAAAGAAGCGGTTATCGATATTGATAAAGAGACTGAAATTCAATTCAATGAAGAAGAGCCAATTGAAAAAGTTAACAAGTGGAGCGCTGAGCATCCAAACTTATACACGCTACTTATCACTTTGAGGAGCAAAAGTGACAAATCAATTATAGAAATCGTTTCATTTCGGGTTGGTTTCAGACGTGAAGAAATCGCCAAAATTTTCTGGAAAGAACAAGAAATGTCAGTTTTACTTTTTAACGGAAAAACGGTTACTTTCAAAGGAGTTAACATTCATGAACATGACGAGAAAACTGGGCATTATGTCACCGATGAACTTCGATTAAAAGACATTGAATTACTCAAGAAGAACAATTTCAATGCTTTACGTTTTTCACACTATCCAAACTGCCGCCGTTTGTATGAATTGTGCGATGAATACGGCTTCTATGTCTACAGTGAGTGCAACATTGAATCGCATGGAATGGGCTTCAAGCTTAACACCACTTTAGCAAACAAGCCAATCTGGCTCAACGCGCACATGGAGCGAACAATGAACATGTATGAAAGAGCGAAAAATCATGCATGTGTCACTTTTCTTTCATTGGGAAATGAAGCAGGAAACGGCAGCAACTTTTTCGCAACTTACAATTATATGAAAGAACAAGAGAAGAATGCACAAAACAGGCCAGTTGTCTATGAATGTGTCATGCTTAGAGATAACACAGACATTCACGTGCCAATGTATTTGAGTGATACTGACTTCGAAGACTTTGGTGTAGATTTCCATATCAAGCCAACAATCGCATGTGAATATGAGCACTCAATGGGCAACTCAAATGGAAACTTCAATCAGATTTGGGACGTGATTTATAAGTACCCAAACCTTCAAGGTGGATTCATCTGGGATTGGGTCGATCAAGGCTTCCTTGAAATAGGAAAAGGCGGAAGAAAATACTGGACTTTCGGCGGCGATTATGGAAACAAATGTCCATCAAGCGGAAATCATTGCATTAATGGCTGTGTGAGTCCAGATAGAACTCCTCATCCAGCAATGGCTGAAATCAAGTATTCCCAACAAAACATCGGATTCAAAGCAATTGACATTGCTAAAGGAACTTTTGTGATATCAAACAGATTTTATTTCACTGATCTTCATGATTATGAAATTATTTGTTTGTTAAAGAAGAATGAAAAAGTTCTCAAAGAAATCAATCTGAACGACATGTATAATGAGCTTTCATCATTAGGACCACAAGAATCAGTGAGCATTGATATTCATTCAGAAATAAGTTCATTAAAGCCTGAAATAAACACTGAATATTTCTTGAATTTTGTCGTTCTCGCAAAGACAGATAATCAACCTTTCATTCCAAAAGGATTCATTGTTGCACACGACCAATTCAGGCTTCCAATTGAGCCACTTGCAAGAACTGTGAAGAAAGAAGAAGGTCCTTCATTAAAAATAAATGACAACTCTGAAATGGTTACAATTTGTTCAGAAAAAGTTGAATTTGTATTCAGTAAAACCGAAAAAATTGTGAAGTCATACAAAGTTGACGGTTTTGAATACATTTCAAAAGGATTCGGTTTCCAACCAAATTTCTGGAGAGGTCCAACTGACAATGACTACGGAAATGGAGCGCCAAGTCGAGAACAATTCTGGAAAGAGATGAGCCATGAATTCAAAATTAACGAGTGCCAAGCAACGATAGAAAATAATGTTGCCAATTTGACGGTTATATATGTTCTTGATGAAGATTGTTTTTATGAAGTGAATTATCAAGTTTTATCTACTGGAATCGTCAATGTTAAAGCTTATTACACATGCACACAAAAAGATGAATATAACGAAAGTGATTGCATACCACGAATTGGACTTCGTTTCAGAATTCCAGTTGAATTACATAACGTTGATTACTTCGGAAGAGGACCTGAAGAAAACTATTGTGATCGATGCAGTGGAACGCAAATTGACCTCTATAAAACTACTGCGGAAGACCTTTATTTCCCTTACGTAAGACCTCAAGAAAACGGTCACCATATCGATACAAGATGGCTTGCCGTGCACAGCTCAAATGAGAACGGATTGATCATCAGAGCTGACGATAAGTTCGAGTTCAACGCGCTCAGAAATCCAGTCGAAGATTTCGATGACGAAGACCAAAAAAATCTTAAGTATCAGAAGCACTACTTCGGATGGCCTGAGAGTGGTAAAAACAAGCTCAAAAGGCAGCACCATATCGATGACGTTGTTCCTCAAAACTACGTAGAACTCAATATAGATTTGAAGCAAGAAGGTGTTGCTGGATTCAATAGTTGGGGCGATCGTCCGGGACCGGAATTTTCTGTACTTGTGGGTGAAGATCACTCTTACGGATTTACTCTAATTCCATACAAAAAAGAAAACGAAATTGCAGAAAAGCTTGCTTTTATTTATCAATGAAAAAAAAAAGCTAATTATTTATCTTTTTTTTTTTTTTTTTTTTTTTTTCCCCTCTCTACTTTAGTAGCATATTTTGGTTCAAATATATTAAATGTTAAAAAGTGATCTTTGACCATTTAAAACATGGCTTTTTATAGATTATTTGTATTGTATGAAATATGTAAAAAAAATCTAAAAAGAAAAGTTTTTATTTCTTGCTTCAACTTGAAAATCTTTTTAGAAATAATTAGAAATTAATTTCTCTTTTTTTATAGATATGTAAAGTACTCAAAATATTCTTATTAAATTAATTTATTTTTCACATAATGCTTCTCCAACATTCTTTCAATTTTTTGTATTTTATCAAAAAAAAAAAAAAAAGTTTGGTAAAAGTAATGCTGGCATTTTTTACCAAATAAAATCATATCAATTTGATTTTGAATTGAATAAAAAAATTGAAAAGTATGCAATACAATTGTGAATTGTTTAATAATACACAGTCACGTTTTTTCTGCCAAATTGGTAGCACATGGCTTCAGTAGGAAACCATAGATCCACAACTATAGCTCCACTCATACAGGCATCACATGTACCTTGCGCAAAGCCATCATAGCTTCCTCCATCCCAACATGAAGATGGGTTCCGAATGGAATTATTTGTGGGTTGACTACAATACAACCAGGGCCTGTTTGTGTTTCTTTTTAAGCTAATCCACTAACACAATATGCGGTTGCAATACCTGTTATTATCCTATCTCCTTTCCAAATATCAGGATGAGTGTAATCTTGTAGTGATCCCGGTGACCAGCAAAAGTTGATATGCTGAGTACCATGGAGTGGTTTTAATGACAAGTAACAATCTTTGTGTTCTGTCTCATTTACATAATTCATCAGTCCATATCTTCCTGTATTTCTGATTTGGAAACCATTAACATATCCGTGATCATAACTAAGATTTTTTCCATTGATCATTACTCTGGCTCCCCATTCTCCTTGAATATCATCGATACGAAGATAAACTAACTGTGCCGTTACTTTTGGTCGAAAAATTCGCTGTTTTTATTTTCATCAAACATTTTTAAAATATACTAGAAACAATGAAAATTAATTTTTTTATTCAAAAAATGGTTCGATTCAATTTTCATGAAGTGACATTTTTAACCAAAAAAAATTTTAACGAGATTTCAAATGATACCAAAAACAGTTCATTAAAACAGCAATCTTTGTTTCTATAAAGTTAATAAATAACATTTTATACGTTATTAACTTCAAAAAAACACAATTTTATAGTTTAAAAGATGGGTTCCGACTTGAAATAACGTATTTCGTTTATTCTAAATACGAAAACCTCCAAAAAAAAGAAAATTTCACTTTAAAAATGCATAATAATAAAATATCAATACCAATTATTTTTAATTTTCATATTTGAATTTTATTCAAATAAATAAAAAAAACTGAATTTGTTATTATAGCCAAATATCAAATTTCAAGAAAGCATGATTCCAACAGAAAATCAATAAATTATTTTGGGAATA
Organism: Tritrichomonas musculus; assembly: GCA_039105265.1. NCBI lineage: Eukaryota > Parabasalia > Tritrichomonadida > Tritrichomonadidae > Tritrichomonas > Tritrichomonas musculus. The sequence goes on along the minus strand of JAPFFF010000052.1, from coordinate 789,332 downwards.
GCACCTCCAAAATAACAATTAACAAACCTAATAAAAAATCAAAAAAAAAAAAAAAAAAATTATTATATTGCTTAATGCAATATTTAGTCTTTTAAGAAAATCCGAGAATATTTAAAATTAATCTTAGAAAGTATATTGTTTTTATATTTCATCATTTGTTTTTCCGGCTTCTTCACCTTCACTCTCTTTATCTTTTTTGTTCTTTTTCTTTTTCAGAACGATGATAACGACAACAACGACAACTGCAATTACGACAACAACTGCCACAACAATTCCAACGATAAGGCCAATATTTGGTCCAGAATCATCATCATCATCATCAAATGGCAAATTACTAGTGTCTGTGTCTGGATGTATGAGATAGTAAAGATATTTATTTTCGCCATATTGACTTTTACGTCTTGTAATGTCAGTAAATCCTGTTTCGCCAAAATCAATTTTCTTTTTGATATCTTTTAATGAGTTTCGATTTTTTTCAATTTCTAAAAATTGTAATGGTTTTATAGGAAGTGTTTCATTTTTCTCAATGCGAGTTATTTTTATATTTGGGCATTCTTTCACTGAGTTTATATAATTTGCCGAATTTCTAAAATTAGATATTTGGTACTCAATTTGGGCTCCATCTTTGAAGTTTATATTTTCTATTCCTATTGTAGAAGGTTGAATCATTTTGATTGAATTTTCAATTGTCAAGTCTTTTATTTTAATATTTCCATTTCTTGGCACTTCAATATCTTTTATAATTACTTGTTTTGAGTTTCCAGTGCCTTCTTCTATCGCTGAAATGCCACCTTTTTTAATTTCTACTTTTTCAAAGTAGAGAGATTTGACTGGACTTGGAACATAAACTATTACATCATCAGCAACTATTTGCACTCCTTTAATAGTAATTTGGTCAGCATTTTTATCAGTTTCTTTTGAGCCAATACCGATTTTTCCTATTCCATGTAATCGGAGTTTTACTTCATTTTGTCCATTTTCTTCTAGTTTTACTTTGGAAAATAGGTTATTCTCATGAAAAAATACCAAGATAATGCTTTTTTATTGGGTTCCGAATATAATTCTAAACGTTTTAAATGCGTTTAGGTTTTTTTTTTACAATTCTACGAAATAAACATGTTTATCTATTTGGTATTTTATTAATATGCGCATTTACTATCTATTTTGCATTATAATACGTTTAGTTTTTTGATCAAAAAATTGTAATATCGTTTAAAGTTATAAATTCTTAACAAATAATAAATCTTTATTTACCCCCTTCTTTAAAGGGTTTTACATTTCTAGTAATTTTTTATTGGTTTGGCTGAATAATTATCAAAAACTGAAAACACAAAATTTCATAAAGCAGTCATTATTTTTTTAATTTATGAAAAGCATATATTTAGAAAACAAATAATTCCTCATGTTATTTTGTGTAAAAAAAAAGATAATTCATAAAAAAAATGATTTTATTTATTTCACAATTTTTCAATGCATTCAATTTTTTTTCTATGAAAATAAAAACATTTTTATATCTTTAATTTCTCCAATAAAAGGCATAAGATATAAATAAATTACCAAAGTGCATCCATTTGTTTAATATGCTTCATTAAGATCATTTATTATTGAAAAATTTTTTTATGAATTAAAAGTACCTATTTGAACATTTTCTACAAAATTTAATTTGCATATTGATACTTATTGGAAAATATAACACGCATATACATTTAAAGAATAAATTAAATCTTCTTTTTCAAAATCTGATAATTATTTGATCCTTAATAATAATATATTTTATTTAAATTTTCGCTTTTATAGATTATATAAATAATATAAATGAAAAAATATATGTGAAAACATAAAAATAGAGTTTTTTTAAAAAGTCATATATTTACTGATTTTGAGTTTTTGTTGAAAATAAACTAAAAAACACATTCATTTAAAATATAATTTTTATATATTAATTTCATTTTTTAATAATAGATATTTATTTTTTTTAATGCAATATAAATGTTCTAATTTTTTTTTTTTTTTTGAATGAAAATAAAAACCTGGCGTTTTTGAAAAAACGAGTTTTTTAATTTTACCTGGCAGAAGGTCAAATGTGGCGTTTTTGATTTTTTTAAAAAATATTGATCAAAAACGCCTTTAGAAAAAGTGAAAAATTGAGTAGTTGGAAAAAAATTGAATAGGCGTTTTTGATTTTTCCCCGAAATTTTGTATCTGTTACGAAAATTTTGTATGTGTTACGAAAATTTTATTAGTATTGTAAAATTTCCTATCAGTTATAATTTTTTATATAAGAAACAAATGGCATGTTATATAAAATAAAAATTATGATACTTCCGGCCCATAGAAAATTAAAATGATGACATATTGGGCCCTTAGCCAAAAAAGAAATGTGATATGAAAAATGGTTGCTAAATGCATTCTAGCCCCCAATAAAATTTAATAATATAAAGTAAAATCAACATTTCTCAAAAATGAGCGCATAACCAATATATTCCATTCTCATCTGAATAATTCGGATTAAGCCATAACATATACATAAAATATATAAAAATTTAACGAGCGAATTTTTAAATACTCTACTTTTTTGCTAAAAATTTCATTTTCAAATTCTAAAATCCACATTTTTTTTATATAAAAAACAAAAAAAAAAAATTTAACTCTCACAATAAATTATAGTGTTAATAAATTACCTTTATTATTTTGAATATCTGATATATATTTTAAATTAAATAAAAATATCATGATATTAGAAAAAAAATTTTTCATTATTTTTTCAAAAAGGTATATTTAATGCAATCTCCATAGGCAAGAAATTTGTTTCTCTTAATCTGAGTCTTCAAAACTTTAAATTGGCTGAAAAAATGCAATTATAAAAATTATCAAAGACGTTAAGTCACATGAATACCTATTTACAAAATAAAAAAATACAAATTCATTATTCCAAAGAGAGTTTTATAAATGAAAAACTATGAACTATTTTTGTTCTTTTTTTTCACTCAAAAAGATATCATATATCATTTCCACTTTGGAGTGAATAATATAATGGTAATAATGATATTATCTTAATTATTTACAGGAACGTTTTAGAAGGCATTTACATTCCCCTCTCAAATAATTGAGTTTAATTTGAAATGGGATTCAAATTTCAGAATTTTGGAGCGGTTTCTCAAAACCTTAATTTTTTTCTTAAAATCGTAGCAAATTAGGCCAACTATCGCATTTAGACTCCCAAGACCGATATCATCAAATGTACATCCGATGTATTATACAATGAATAGCACGATTTTTCCAATTTGGTCATGTTTTTATAAAATCGCATATCTTTGAAATTACATTGTTACTTGATATTCTTACCTACCTTATTTAGTAATCCGACAGAAAAATAGGAAAGCTTTTCCTTACAACTAGTTCCAACTAATACAGTTATAGATGCAATACTATATTTAAGTTATTCTCCTCAAGATCTTTTTTTTATATATAACTTAAAAGTCAACACACATATACTAAATGGAAACTTAATAAAGAAAAATAATTACAGTGTTAATAATTAAGATAATTAAGATATATTTTTTTTTTTATTTTTATAAACTTTTTGAAGCGGCCAAAATCTCAGTACCAGTTATTTTCACTTTTTGAGGCAATTTTATTTTATTTTTTCTTCATTTCTTTTGAATTTTCACTTTTTTGAGAACTTTGGTGGTACTGAGTTTTTGGTTCCAGTTTACTACCTTAGGTAACTGTTTTTAATGCTGTATGCTATAAACTAAAAATTCATCATATTTTAAAGATATTAATATTCTTTTAAGTTTTTTTAATGCGGCCATCAGCCAATAATTATTATTAAGAAATGAATAATTAAAGTTAAATAAATATTATATATTAAAGAAAAAAAATTTCTTTCTAAACCAAACTCCCTTTACCTCATCATAAAATGTTTTTGGGCAGTTCCCTGATGAAAGAGCTTAAATGCTATTTTAGACCATCATTTTTTAATATATGAAAAATATTGACAAGATTTTCAATGTCTATTTAGCTTTTAAAAGTATTTTTTATAAAAATCATGAATTCTCAGGAATATTTGGATATGATGAACTCTATTTATGAAAAAATTCTGAATTTCCTTGAAGAAGAAGTCAGTTCAGATAAAAACTTATTACTTAAAGATATATTTAATAATACAAAAATTAATGATAATAAGTATAATCTCTTGTCATTTCTGCACTTAGTTTCTAAAATTAGTGATAACCGCTGCCGTTTCACAAACTTTTTCAGTAAAATCGAGAGAATTTTTCAAATATTCAAAGAAGATATCAAAAAATATTTTTCAAATTCAGAAATATTCAATATTTTCAAGAGCAACAAAAGGATTCTTTTAATTATCATTGAGCAGCAAATCATAGTTTTTGATGAATACATAGCGAAAAAAATTACCAAGACAAGCAAATACATAAAAGCCAAATATCCGCATTATTTTCAACCAGAACTTCAACCATTCATCGATGAGAAATGGTTCCCAAAATATGATCCCGAAATTCCGGAATTAAAGATTAACGAATGGATTGAAGAGATAAAAAGAAAATTGCCCGAAAATTTTTATGAAAAACGAAAAGAAGGTGAAAATGACAGCAAAATCTGTGAGCTGATTCGAAAGGACATGATTTCTGAATTTGTTGAATACGTTACTCGAAATAACGTTTCATTAAATTCAAAAATTCAGCCATCAATTTATGAAACAAATTCATTTTTACTTTCGAAGAAGAAAAAATCAAACCTAAATCTGAATTCTAGTCAAAAAAATGTTGGATTTTCATTGATTGAATACGCTGCATTTTTTGGCTCACTAAAAATATTGAAATATTTGTGTTTTAAAGGTGTCCAACTAACACAATCGTTGTTGCCTCTTGTTATTCATAGCAAAAATGTAAAAATCATTCACTTTCTCAAAGACAATCAAGTTGAATTGGATGATGAATCTTGCAAGCAAGCTTTTTATGAATCAATCAAATGCCACCACAACGATATTGCAAATTATTTCATAAACAGCATCTTACAGAATGATGAAGAAAATTCGCAGGATACATTCAATAGATGTCTCAAATATTATAATGTCGCATTTTTGAAAAATGAGTTCATTAATGAATCATCTTTTTGCAACTTGTGCAAGTACGATTATTGTGCAATTGTTGATTATCTTTTGAAAAACAAAGAAATAGATGTAAACAAAATAGAAATTTTCAATATTATGTTTATATAATTTCATTTGATAATTATTTAATTACATTGAAATTATATATTTCAATAGCATTCAAAATCATATTTTTTTTAATGAAATTCAAAATCATACATTTCAATACCATTCAAAGTCTTATTTTTTAATGAAATTCAAAATCATATCTTTAGATGTAATTCAAACTTAAACCTTTCAATAAAATTCAAAATCATATTTTTAGATCTAATTAAAACTTATATCTTTCAATCCAATTCAAAATCATGTTTTTAGATCTAATTAAATCTTATACCTTTCAACGAAATTCAAAATCATGTCTTTCAATGTAATTATATCATATCTTTCAATACTATTCAATATCATGTCTTTCAATATAATTCAAAAGCATGTCTTTCAATACTATTCAAAATCATATCTTTCAACGAAATTCAAAATCATACGATTTTGAATGAAATTTTTATATAATAATAATTTATAATACAGCATTACATTTAGCAACTGAAAAAGAAAACATTGAAATTGTGAAACTTTTATTAATGAATGACAAACTTGACGTCAATCGTAAATTTATTTTTTTTTTTTTACTTTTTCATAAAATTCAAAATCATATTATTCCATAGAATTCAAAGTCTTATTTTTTAATGAAATTCAAAATCATATCGTTAGATGTAATTCAAACTTAAACCTTTCAATCAAATTCATAATCATATATTTAGATATGATTCAAACTTATGCCTTTCAATGTAATTCAAAATCGTATTTTTCAATGTAATTCAAAATCATATCTTTAGATGTAATTAAAATTTATACTTTTCAATCAAATTCAAAATCATATATTTAGATATGATTCAAACTTATGCCTTTCAATCAAATTTATAATCATATATTTAGATAGGATTCAAACTTATGCATTTTAACCGAATTCAAAATCATATATTTAGATTTAATTCAAACTTATACTTTTCAATTCAATTTAAAATCATATTTTTAGATTTAATTCAAAAACATATCTTTTAATATGATTCAAAAATTTATCTTTCAATACAATTCAAAATCATATCTTTCAATATAATTCAAAATCATATTTTTGAATGAAATTTTGATATAAAAATAATTTATAAGTCAGTATTACATTTGGCAATTGAAAAAGAAAACATTGAAATTGTCAAACTTTTATTAGTGGATGACAAACTTGACATCAATGTTCTTGATATTTTTATAAATTTTTAATAAAATTCAAAATCGCATCATTTTATTGCATTCATAGTCATATTTTTTAATGAAATTGAAAATCATATTATTCAATGAGATTTAAAAATCATATCTTCCAATGAGATTCGAATTTATATTATTCAATACCATTGAAATCATATCTTTCAATTTAATTCAAATTCATATCTTTCAATCAAATTCAAATTCATATCTTTCAATGAAATTCAAAATCACATCTCTCAATAAAATTCAAGATCATATTTTTCAATAGAATTAAAGATCATATCTTTTAATGAAATACAAAATCATGTCTTTTAATGAAATTCAATATAGTATAATTTTATAAAGGAGTATTATATCTGGCAGTTGAAAAAGAAAATTTCGAAATCGTCAAACTTTTATTAGAAAATGATAAACTTGATGTCAATCTTCCTATTGTTTTAGATATATTTTTTTCATAAAATTTTAATCCTTTTTTTAGTACAATTCAAATTTATATCATTCAAACTTCATTCAAAATGATATCTTTCAATGAAATTCAAAATCATATCGTTCAATAAAATTCAAAATAATATCTTTCAATAGAATTCAAAATCATATCTTTAAATGGAATTCAAAATCATATCTTCCAATGACATTTATAGTCATATCTTTCAATAACATTCATATTCATGTTTTTTCAATATCATTAATGATTTTTTTTTTTCAATAACATTCAAAATCATATCTTTCAATGGAATTCAAGGCGAAATTCAATATATTATTAATTGATAAAACAGCATTATATTTGGCAATTGAAAAAGATAATGTTGAGATTTCCAAACTTTTATTAATGAATGGCAAACTTGATATCAATTTTGGATACATTTTTCTTAATTTTTATATAAAATTCAAAATCACATCATTACATTACATTCAAAGTCATTTTTTTAATGAAATTCAAAATCATATCATTCAATGAGATTTAAAGTCATATCTTTCAATTACATTCAAAATCATATCGTTCAATTTCATTCAAAAATATATCATTCAATGAAATTCAAAATTATTTTATTCAATTTCATTTTAATTCATATCATTCAATTACATTCAAAATCATATCATTCAATTTCATTTAAATTCATATCATTCAATAACATTCAAAATCATATCATTCAATCCAATTCAAAATCATATCTTTCAATAACATTCAAAATTGTTTCATTCAATGAAATTCAAAATCATTTCATTCAATATAATTAAAAGTCATGCCTTTCAATAAAATTCAAAAATATGTCTTTCAATAAAATTCAAAATCATGTCTTTCAATATAATTCAAATTCATATCTTTCAATGAAATTTTAATATAACATTAATTCATAGATCAGCATTATATTTGGCCGTTGAAAAGGAAAAAGTTGAAATCATCAAATTTTTTTTAACGAATGACAAACTTGATATCAATCTTGGATATATTTTTTTTATTTTATTAGTAAAATTCTAAATAATATTATTCAATGAAATTCAAAATCATATCTTTCAATGAAATTTATAATAATATCATTCAATTTCATTCAAAATCATAACTTTCAATAAAATTCGAAATTATATCTTTGAATGGAATTTAAAATTTTATTCATCAATTACATCCAAAATCATATCATTCAATCTCATTTAAAATTATATTTTTTTAATGAAATTCGAAATCATATCTTTCAATGAAATTTTAATATAATATTGATTTATAAGGCAGCACTATATTTGGCCGTTGAAAAAGAAAATATTGAAATTGTAAAAGCTTTATTAATGAATAACAAATTTGACATCAATCTTGGACATATTTTTCTTAATTTTTTAATAAAATTCAAAATCATATTTTGCAATATAATTAAAAATCATATTTTTCAATACAATTCAAAATCATGACTTTCAATGAAATTCAAAATAATATCTTTTAATACTACTCGAAATCATATTTTTCAATTTTATTTAAGATCATATCTTTCAATGAAATTCAAAATTTTATCTTTCAATGAAATTCGAAATCATATATTTCAATGAAATTTTAATATAATATTAATTTATAAGGCAGCACTATATTTGGCCGTTGAAAAAGGAAATATTGAAATTATAAAAGCTTTATTAATGAATAACAAATTTGACATCAATTTTGGATATATTTTTCTGAATTTTTAAATAAAATTCAAAATCATATCTTTCAATGAAATCAAAATCATAAAATTCAATGAAATTTAAAATCACATCATTCAATAAAATTCAAAACAATATTATTCAATGATATTCAACATCATATCATTCAATAAAATCAAATTCATATCTTTCAATAAAATCAAAATTATATCTTTCAATAATATTCCAAAAAAACATGTTTATCAATAAAATTCAAAATCATATCTTTCAATGAAATTTTAAAAATAATAATATATAAGACAGCATTATATTTGGCTGTTGAAAAAGAAAGCATTGAAATTATCAAACTTTTATTAACCAATGACAAACTTGACATTAATCTTGGATATATTTTTTCTTAATTTTTTTATAAAATTCATAATCATTTCATTCAATTTCATTCAAAATCATATCTTTCAATTATATTTAAAATCATATCTTTCAATTATATTCAAAATCATATTATTCAATGAAATTCAAAATCATATTTTTTAATGCAATTCTAAATTATGTCTTTCAATAAAATTCAAAAATATGTCTTTGAATGCAATTTAGAATCATATTTTTCAATTCCATTCAAAATCATATTTGTTAATGAAATTTTAATATAATAATAATTTATAAAACAGTATTATATTTGGCGGTTGAAAAAGAAAACATTGAAATTATCAAACTTTTATTAACCAATGACAAACTTGATATCAATCTTGGATATATTTTTCTTAAATTTTAATAAAATTTAAAAATGAAATCATTAAATTACATTCATAATCATATCTTTGAATGGAATTCAAAATCATATCATTCAATGAAATTCAAAATCATATTTTCCAATGGAATTCTTATTCATAACTTTCAATGGAATTCGTAATCATATTATTCAATTTCATTCACAATCAATTTTTTCAATACAATTTCAAAAACTTTTTTTTTTCAATACAATTTCAATATAATTTAATAGGACAGCATTAGATGAAGCTATAAAAAAAAGAAATAAAGAAATTATAGCACTTTTATCACCACAACAAAATGCAACTAATAATCCTGAAATTAAGACAATGTCTCCAAGTGACACATCCTGTCTAATTTATTAATTAATTAAACATTTAATAATTATTGATATTTTATGAATTTATCTTAAAATTCAATGATAATATATTTTTAATTTATGAGATAATTATTCAGTTTGATCATGATGATGACCTCTAATTCAAATATTAAAAATATTATGAATGTGATGTAGGTAATTGAGATAAGAAGCCTTCGTAGCTCAGTCGGCTAGAGCATCGGACTTTTAATCCGAGTGTCGCGGGTTCGAGTCCCGTCGGAAGCATTTTTTTGGTATTTCCAATGAAATTTTTTATTAATGTGAAAAATTGAAAGAATTTTATCATCTGTAACTTCAATTGGAAATTGTATTTCATTGAAATAAATGATAATTACTTTTCTCTCTCATATATTGAAGAATATTCCAAATTCTGCAGTATTAATTGGAGATTATAATTACTTTTTCTGACTCATATATTGAATGAAATTGTATTTCATTGAAACAAATGATAATTACTTTTTCTGACTCATATATTGAATGAAATTGTATTTCATTGAAACAGATGATAATTACTTTTTCTGACTCATATATTGAAGAATATAAATGTGAAAATTCCAAATTCTGCAATATTAATTGGAGATTATATCTTTGCTTGTTAATGAAATAATTTAAAGGTAACTAAAAAAAAAAACAAAAAAAAGATCTCAAAAATTTACAAATCTTCTTTTTCTTGAGTTTTGTTTTCATTTCAAACATCATCTTCAGTGACTTTTTCATCAATCTTCATATTTTGACTGTCTATTTCTGAAACTTTATCTCTTTCAATATAACTTTTTCTTTTGCATGATTCATTGCAATATTCTGCTTCATTGTTCTGCTTTAATTTCATAGGAATGTCATTATTGACATTATTTTTCTGATGAATCATATCAACATAGTCCAAAAACTCATCTTTATCAACGCAATCTGTTATAAAATCAGGATTTGTTTCTAGTTCATGAATTATTTCATCAAACGAAGGCCTGTTTTCTGGATTTGCCGACCAACAATCTTTTATCAATTTTTGATAGCAATCATGAATAGGATACTCAAATTTGGGCCTCTTGTTATTTAGAACAACTTGTTTATATAAATCATAAAATCCCTTGATGTCAGGAAAACACTTTTGACTTGTGATGATTTCAAAAACAGTAAAAGCAAAAGCATAAACATCACATGCTTTTGTGTATTTATTATTATTCCAAATTTCTGGAGCAGCATAAGCAGGTGTTCCTTTAAATCCTGAACTAATTTTGCTTTCTATGTTTTCATCAGTGATTTCTTTTGATAATCCGAAATCAGCGAGTTTTGGGAATAAAGAATCATCAAGAAGAACATTACTTGGTCTTAAATCACGATGAATGATATTTAAAGAGTGCAAATATTGCAAACTACTTGCAATTCCATAAATATTAATCAACTTCTTGGTGTCATTCCATCCATCTTTTGATAAATTGTTATTTTCAAGCTCGATTGCATCTTCCAATGTTCCACATGATGCAAATTCAGTAACAATGACAGGATGAGGCTTGTTTTTGAAGTTTCTTGGACTGTATCCGATAAAGCTAAGAATGGATGGATGATCAAGTTTTGAAAGAATATTCACTTCTTTAGGATACTCATTGATTGGTTCTTTCCCAAAAAATTCACCTTGATTTTCTTTATGTTTGATTTTGAAGCATTCTGATCCATTGTTCTGTTCCAATTTTTGATCTTTTATATAATCATCAATGTTAAGAACGTGATCAATACCAATATGTTCATTTAAGTATTTATTTATATTAAATACTTGTGGTGAATTTTGATCTGATATAATTTCATATAAATGGTCATTGATGTTCCCTTTATTCGTTGGTAATCTTTCTTTATTCTTTTTATCAATCAGTTCATAAATATCTGAATATGCAAGTTCTCCACTCAACATTTCATAAACAACTATTGAAAATGAATATATGTCACTGCTCATCGAACATTTGTTTCTTCCATAAATTTCTGGTGGGATGTATCTCCCATTCCTCTCAAAAATATTGATTTCTGGAAAATATATTTCTTCTTCGTCATCTTTATCTGATTCTTTATCTTTGTTTTTGATATTTTTTGATGAATTGAAATTGAAAAGTTTGGGATGAAGTTCATCATCAAGAATGATGTTCTTAGTTGAAATGCAATTGTGGACAATATTGTGTGAATGTAAATATAAAAGACAATTGGCCACTCCATATATGATTATTAACTTAGCTGTATCATCAAGTTTCGATGGATTATTTCTCAGCATGTCTTCCAATGTCCCATTTGAGCAATATTCGGTGATAATCATCGGTTTATTCTGATTAAAAAAGTCATGAGGAACATAGTCAATAAAGGGTGGCTTATTTTCGAAAGTTTATTGCCTTCTCAAGAAAAACCAATTAAATTGAATTTGCTAGAATCATTGATAGTATAATTTATTCTCTCCGATAAATAAATAACTCCACTCTGCTTATCTAAAAATTGATAAATAGAAGAGAAAGTAGTTTCGCTAATTTTTTTTTGAAGTTCACATTGCTGGATATTTAAATGATTTTTCATTTTTTATTTTATAATATGCCAATTTAACTTTTTTTATCAATTTTTGATGGCATATAATATTTTTCAGAAAAAATCATCATATAAGATTTGTAGACATGAAAAGAGGACTGATATTATTTTATCTTCAAAAATTAAAGTAAATATTTGGCTAACGATCTTTTATCAGATATATATTATTTTTTCAAAGCAAAAAATTGATAGAATTATTTTCAAATTGTGATAAAATATGAATATTCCTATGTTTTTCTCCATTTCATTAAGGAAAAGAAAGATTATGTAATAAAAGAAGTAAAAATAAGTTTATAAAACTAAGTTTTTGAATTAAGTTAAGTATCGATAAGTTGGATTATTTTGCTAAATAATCAATTGAGCAAGCTTTTGGATCTGCTTGGGGGCATGTGAATGAACCAAAAACAGGTTCAACTCTGATGCATGGTTGTTGTTCAAGTGGTAAATGTGCTGTAAATTCATATCCTTTCTTTTCTCGGTTAGCTTTGATAGCTCGGTCGATTTCTGCTTTATCTTTGACTTCTTCTGCAAGTCCCATAAATTGGAATGCCCATGTTTCATTACGTCTTTCAAAGCTAACAGTATGGCAAACTGAAATAGAAACTCTTTTATTATTTGCGATATTTTCAAGCTTTCGTGTATTTTCGTGGGTAAAAAGGTAGAAAATTGGCCTGTCGTTCTCCCCTGGAACGGTAGCAAAATGTAAGCAATCTGTAATTGGCCAACCATCTGGTGAAATTGTTGACATATAAACAAGTTCTCCTTGGCTAAGTTTATCAATAATCAGCTTTCTGACTGCTGCTTCTTTATCTTTTGGACAAATTGGTGGCATCTTGTCCTTTTGGCTGAGATATTTGTATTCCATTTATGAAAGTGATGTATAAAATAATAAGAAACTTTTTTAGTAAACATTGAGTACGATTGTTTTCCAAAATAAAAATGATTACGGAACTTTTTTAGTAAAAATTGAGTAAAAATGATCGTTTTATAATCATACAACTTATTTTTTGTTTTACTCAATTCTTACACAATTTTTTTGTTCGTAAATGATTCGTTAATAACATACTTTTTTACTCCAATAATTTTCAGTTTGAATATTAAACCATTTGAGAAGGAGATTTAAAAAAAGATATTCAATTTTAAAGCATTTTTCCTAAATTTGAATGATCGAAAAAATTTTTGATCGTATCGTTTTTTTAAATTCAAAATCATTCAATTTTTTTTCAATATTTTTCTTTTATTTAAGTAAATGCTCCAAAAAAAAGTCATTAAAAAATCTTCAATGTTGTCCCCAATTTATTATCTATGATAGATATTTCCCAAATCTTCAGTTTACACATTTAAAAAGTAAATGAACATTAACAATTGAATTCGAATTTTGATTTTAATGATAAAAATAAATTATATATATCAATACTCGCAAAGTAATGTATTTTCCAATATTAAATTAAATCAATTTATTATGAAACCATATTATTCAAAACCCGAATATGAACATTTTATATCAATAATATTGAACAAAGAATTCAGAACGCATTAAATGATCATAATATTGATAATTGTACCAATTTTATATTAATTTTAAAAAATATTTATTTTTTCCATATTCCAAAACAATATGTAATTATATTTATTATAGCAACTTTCTATGTAATATATTTTTAAAGTATACGATTATTGATAGAATATGAACTTTATAATATTTGTAATAAAAATTCAAATGGAACTTTCAAAATTATTTAATGCTATATTAGGACCAAAATGTTTAATAATTTTCGTTAAAAAAATTTAAAGAAATGCATGATAAAAGAAATATTACTAATATCCAAAGAGCCTTAAATGTATTTGAAACTGGTCTTTTTTTCAATGATGAGCATCCTTTAAAGGCATCTCGTCCAATTTCCGATATTGAAGAGAGAACCGATATCGTTACCAATGATGAGCAGTTAAGGAAAGCAAAATCACCAATTTCTTTTAGATTTGGGATTGATATATGTGTCAGTGATGAGCAAAATATGAAAGCATAATCATTAACTTTTTTTACAGACGAAAGATTTGAAATTTGTGTCAGTGACTTGCATCCATTAAACACGCCTTCTCTAATTTCGGTTATAGAATCGGGAAGTGATATTTGTCTCAATGATGAGCAACCATGGAAAGCGCTTCTTCCAATTTTTGTCACAGAATTGGGAATTGATATTTCAGTTAGCGATGAGCATAAAAAGAAAGCATTATCGTCAATTATTGTTACAGAATCAGGAATTGTTATTTGTTTTAATGACTTGCACATTGAGAAAGTTCTTATTCCAATTTTTGTTACTGAATTAGGAATTAATACTTCATTCAATGATGACAAATTCATGAAAGATTCATCGCCAATGCAATTTATGGAAGGAGGAATAACGATATAATCCAACGAGCAATTATAATACGAAAATGGTTTATTTGTTGACGAACTTTTCTTTAGTTTTTTATAGTAAAATGCTGTTTTATTTAAGCAAGCATTGTTGCCGTCGCTTTCAAAGAAAAGATTAACAATTTTTGAATATTTGTATTTGCATAAATTAAAGAATAAATGATCTGTATTATAATCATTTGGAAAGTAGTTGTAATTATAACTGTCAAAAATAACTGAAACAATTTTTTCATTGTCATATAAAGTATTCATTGAAGGCATCAAATTATTGAGAATATATTCGGCAAAATCGTTGTGATGGCATTTGATTGATTCAATGAGACAGTCTTCAATTTCTGGTTTTACTTGATTTTCTTCAAGAAGATGAATCATTTCGGGATTCTTTGAATGAATTGCATATAACCATAATTTTGGACTCATTTCAACATTGTTAAATCTTAAAAAATTGAAAATTTGTGTTGATCCATAGAATGCTGCATATTCAATCAGGGTTGTTTCATTATTTATCAATAAAAAAGAATTGGTTTCAAAAATTGATTGCTTAATTCGACTAGTTAATGAAATGTTATTTCTATTGACATATGAAATAAACTCTATAATTTGGTCATTACGGATTAAAGAGCAGATGTATGAATCGTTTTCGCTTAATTTGCACATTTCATCAAATGAATCATTATAACTGAGTTTTAATTTGATATTTGTTTGTTCTTCTGGTGTTAAAAAGCATTCAATTTCTGAATGAAAATAATACTTATAAGAATCTTGCTTTTGGATATAATTTAATATATTTTGATCAATTTCGATTATTTTGTTTTTGAAAAGATAATAAAGAATTAGTTTATTTTCTTTAAAAATATCAAATATTTCTTGATTTGATAAGGATAATTTGATGTCATTAGAAAATAAATGAATGATTGATATAATTCTTTCCAAAAAAAATGCAGTACGATGATGATTTTCAGAAATTTTATTGATTAATTGAAGAAAAAATTTCATTTCTGCATTATCTTCTTCTTTAATATTATCATAAAAAAAAATCATTAATTTTGTTTTCATATCTTCATCTTCTCCATACTCAAGAAAAGAAAGAAGAACATTGTATAATTCCTGTTTTGTATTTATATATTCTGTGATACTCATTTTTATAAATGATTTCCATTGGGCATCTAAAATTTTCAAAAATTTCTAGAATTTGAGAACAGAAAATTTTAAGGTAAAAATCCAGTACGTTTAGTAACCGCAATTTTTTTTTTGACATTCTCAAAGAATAAAATGACATGTTAAATACAAAAAGATTATTTTCATACATTTCATATAACATGTCATAATGTTTATTTAAATTGTAAAATAAGTGTCAAAAAACAAACCTATTCATTTTAAACTTTTTCAGAGACATGAAACTATTCAAATAATAAACGTTCTCCTGTTCAAAAAATAACGTACTGGATTTGTACCTTAACACAAATTTTTCTTCAAATAGAAAATTTTCCGACTCACTTTATCTCAAATAATAAATGAGAAATTTCCATTTAGATCAAATTTCCAAATAAATTTTACAAATTCCACTCCTCACTTTTTGAGAGCCCGGCTCTCAAAAAGTGAACCATTCAAGAGATTTCTATTTTACACTATCATATGGAAATTATCATTCAATATCCAAACTGTGCTTAAAAAAATACTCTAAATGAAAATGTTCGGATTCACATTAATTTTTATAGTTTTTTACTGAATGTTTAAACTTCTTTATATAAAAATTATTTTTCACTTCTACTCTAAAATGTTCGATTCACATCGATTGTTAAAAAAATATACTGTGATATATAAAGTTTTGTTTATTTGTTTATTGTTTCTTTTGGAAATTTCTAAGTTCATTCAAAGCCTCGCCGACAGTCATATTGTCATCAAAGTTGGTCATTGCGTAAATGACTTCCTTAGTGAAAGCCTCGCATTCAGGGGCAGATATCTCGCCCGTGTTGTACTGCATCTGGCCGATGAACTTCCTCTCGCCTCCGGTGTTCTCGTTGTCGGCGGCGTAAGTGAGGAGCGAGATCGATCCGATGTCCTTTTTGTCGTTGCACGTGAGCGTCACGAAAGCGTCCTTCACTGGCCCCGAAATTTTGACAGGTCCCATGCTTGACATTTCAATGGCGACTCCTGGTGCTGTCGGCCTTCTCCACGGCCTGTAGACGCCTTCCCAGCATGTCTTCAAATGGGAGAAAAGGTTGCCTTCGCGGAGTCCTCTATTGAAGTCATTTCGCATCATTTCACCGAATTCTTTGAGTGATGTTTTTTCATCTGGACTGGCGGACACGGGCATTGCAGCGATGAAATTCTGCATGGAATGGTTCACCTTCTCTTTTGGCAAAAGTCGTCTCATATTAAAAACCGTTGAAATTGAATGGAAATTGCCGTTTTGACACTCAGAAGGTAAAATGAAAAATGGAAGCAATAACGAGCGCCACATGTTCTCTGAGATTGAATGGACACTGTGATCTTTTTCTGAATATCCCTTTATTTGATTGATCGGCAAGGTGAAATAATAGTTCTCAAAATGGCGGGTTTTGTAGTCATCTTTGTTTTTCGGAAGAATTCGCGATAAATTGGGATCGGCAGCACAGAAGGGATTCGTTATCGGTTGGGCTTGGATTTGTGCTTTGAATTCTTCATCTGGAGAATGGGGACATTGGGGCATTTCCCAATGTTCTTCGGGATTGCATAAATGTTCTACAAATCTGAGACAGTAATCACCATCTCCTGTGGAATGGTTGATCAGTATGGCTAGTCTGGTATCATCGCATGCAATTGTTCCCATTCGTTGTCTAATGCTGTAAGGATGAGCGTGATACATCCAATTTGGTATTTCATGTAACTCTTTTATTTCAGATGGTATTTTGTAAATCGGAATATCGTCATTTGCTTCTCCCCAAAATACAATTCCTTTCGTGTGAAATGCGTTATGACAGCTTAATACTTCTTTTAATGCTCTTTGAACGTCGCTCGGTTTTTCAAATTGCAAAACGATATGCATGGCTACATTATATAAATTTGAGATAAACTCCATGCTATCAAATACTCTGTATCTTTTGGAAAACATTTGAGTAATATAATAAACAGAAGTCTCACAAATTTATCTAAGAAAATTTGAATCGAATCCAATGATTTTTTCAAATATTGAATGATTATTTTTTTTTTTAATGGTTATTTGTCAACTTTTTCTCAAAATTGACTCTTGAATTAAGGAAAAATTATTATTCTTTTTTTGAGGTGCCAATTTATCAATTACATATGAAGACGAATCAGAGAAATTATAGAAGATGATAACGAATTGCAAGTAGCAGCGAACTACAGATGAAGACTAATTTCAGATAAATTAGAGATAAGGAAATTATAGAAGATTAAAAAGTATTAATGATAAGGAAGAAATACAGATGATGATCAACTACAGATGAAGGCATTTCAGAGACGAAGAAGAGTTACAAAAGAAGCCGAACCACAGATGAAGAATAATTACAGACAAAGAAGAATCAGAGAATGAGAAGAAACAACAACTGCAATGCTTCATAATCCCTGATTCTTCTTTATCTGTAGTTTGTCATTATCTGTAATTCTTCTTCATCTGTAGTTCATCGTCATCTGTAATTCGTCGTCAACTGTAGTTCGCCGTCATCCATAATTCTTCTTCATCTGAAATTTGTCATCATCTGTAGTTCGTTACAATTAGTGGTTCGTCACAATCTTCGATAATTCCTCTTATAAATTGGCGCGAAAATATTATTAAAATTTTTATTCAAAAAGTTTTGATCTGAAAAAGTGGAATAGATATATACAATTGCCTATAATTTTATCTTAAAAAAAAATAAATTTTAATTAAAATAACTCTTAAAAATGAATTGTATTATATTTTCAGTAAATTAAATAATTATAATATTTAAAAAATAATAATAATTTGAAAATATATATGGCGTTTTTTAAATTATGTTATGTGAAATGATTAATCGTTTTATTTATTTTAACGTCTTTTTATATCAAAATTGAATGTATTTTAATCGTAAAGAATACGTTTATTTCTTAAAAATGAAACAAAAATGTTTTGTTCAAAAATTAATCATTTTTTAAATGGAAGATCCTGCATATCCAACAAATCGGGAATTTCTAAATAAACTTCAATATGAGCCTGGTGTAGACTATCTTTATCGACCATTTTATCAGCCAAACATGGATTATCTATACAAACCAGTTGATCAGCCTGGAATAGATTACGTTTATAAACCAAATGACCAACACCATTACGGCTTTCTCTATGAAGATGAAGATGATGATAGATTGCATGACTACCTCAGAACAGGTCATCCAACTCGTGCAAGCGATCGAAAATGCTCTCATAAAAAGATCTGTAATTCACATCCATGCTCTACAGAAGAATACCTTGTTCATGAAAGGAAATCTGTTGCAGAAGAAAATATTGAGTATGCAAAAAGGTTTCCGTTTTTAGTTGATAAGAGCCATGTTGAAACAATTGACAATGCAAAGCATCAAAAAATATTTAAAAAACTTTGTTTACTACCAACTCATGAATTCTCAACCATTTATGTCGAAAAATGTACTTCATATGAAGCCGTTATGGATGCTTATAGACGTGATCCAAAAAGTCAAATCTGTGTACTTAATTTTGCAAGTCCAGTTACTCCAGGTGGCGAATTCAGAAATGGTCAACCTACCCAAGAAGCTTCTCTTTGTAGGCACACACTACTTTATCCAACACTCGAAGGCAATTCAATGTATAATAAAGGAAACGAAATGGATGGTAGCGATGTTATGATTTACTCACCAAATGTATCTGTTTTCAGGGATACAATGTACAAGGAAATTGTTCATCCCTTCAAAATTAATGTTATATCAGCTACTCCTGTAGATAACAGAAAATGCGAAGTAGTCGCTGGAGCAAAAATAATGGAAAGAAGAATTAGGAAAATTATCAATTTGGCAGCTTCTAAAAAGCCTGATGTCCTTATTTTAGGTGCTTTTGGCTGTGGTGCACTTAAAAATGATCCAAAGGTGATTTCCAAAATATTCCAAACTGTTCTTGTCAAAGAGGGAATGCGATACCACTTCCCGCAAATCATATTTCCAGTTTCAGAGGATCCTCTTATATTTGATATTTTCAGAGCAAGATTTCCTGGACATTGAGCACACCCATTAAATATTATTCGAATTTAATTTCACCATTGATTTAACATGAATATTAGTAAAAATCATTTTTTAAACTTTTTTGTTTAAAATATTATTTGAAATTACAAAAAAAATTGGATTTATAATGTAAGTGATGATAATGCGAAAGTTATGAAAAAAAAAAAAGATGAATCACTGTTGCGATTATCTTCTCGTAATAAAAATATGAATAATAAACCTATTGTTGAAAACATTGCAGGTGGTGCTAATCTTTACTTTTTTTGCATAATATATAATTTAACGTAACTTTTTAACGTAACTTTCCACCAAACTCATAAAAAATGATGCGCATCACTTGTTTTTACGATCAATAATCATTTTTTATTCAATTGATAAAGATAACAAAATGTTTTTATTAACTCTTGCAGATATTGATCAATAAACTAGGCTGACATGGATGATTATATCTGAATGATCAAATTAGAAATAAAATGATATAGAAAAAAAGGTTTTATACATTAGTGTTATTACTATAAAATTCAAATACAATGAATAAATAAATAAAAATGATTTGGTCAATTGTTTCAAGTCCAAAATTTTTTAATATTTTTATAAAGTCATTTTACACCAGCAAAAATATGATAGAAGGAAAATAAATGTTTTAATAGTTTACCTCAAATTACTTATTTTTAAGATAGCGCTGAACTATTCATTTCGAAACTTTATTAGAATATTGCTAGTTCAGATCGTACTTTGAGTTCAAATATGTAATTGAATCTACTGAAAGAGTAGGGAAAACCTAGTATCAGAACCAAAGAGTTTCATGGATGGTAGCGAACACAAAAGAGTTTCATCTGAAACTTTTTGAAGAGACTTTTGTTGTAGTCCTTTATTCAAATCTTTTCCATATCTTAAATATTCTTTCTTCTGAGTTCTCATTGTTCTTCAAAATATCTTAAACAGAAAAGAGTATCATTAAAGACAAAAAATATACCTAGAACTTCCAAAGAACTCTTTCATCCTCCAATTTTGCATTGGATCTTTTTTGATAACACTTAGCTTAATTTTATAGAATATTTTATTATTTATATCCCATCTTTTTCTGGATCTTCCATTTTTTTATGAAAGAATTAATAATTTCTCGCTTTTTTCCTTTTGGAATATCCTTTGTAAGGTGTTCACGAATAAAGTTGCGATAGAATATCTTTTTCAGGTCTATATATCACCTTCAATATCGAATGCACTGCTTTTCGTGTTTATTGATTAATATTTCTGATTGAAAATAGTTAATGACATTTTTTACTGTAGGAATAATTTCAAAAAAAAAATATGATACAACAGTATCAGGCTGTTTTGTCGATTGATTTAAATTTTGAATATTTTGAAATTCCTTAAAATTTGCTTGGATATTGAGAAAACATTTCAAATGAGCTTATTTAACTCCGTGGAGATAAATATCCTGTGCTTTGCCTCTTGTTTGCTTTTTTCATTACCTAAAATAATTCAGATTTATTTTAAAATCTACATTATGTTCTACATTCATGGTTTTTAGATTATCTAGTGGCTTAATCATTATTTCCACGTCATTGTCATTATAAGAAAACAAATAATCTCTTCTATCTTTATGTTTCTAGCAATCTTCTAAATAAGCTTGGTTTTTTCCTGCTATAATAAAATACTGTTGTATCGGTGATGAATAAAAGTTTTCATGAACTAAATCTTATCTTCAACGATCATCTTAGATTGCTCAAACATGAAATCAATCTATTTGGCAAAAAAATCTTTATCTCTTGCATGCGTATTTAATGCAACAGATTACAGATATATCACATGACTTAAAATATCTATAGCTTAAATTCTAATTCATCTGCTAAACAATACTCTTATAAAGGATTGGTTAATTGTATGTGGACAATAAGGCTGCGATGCTTTTTCTGTAAGCATCATTCTGTTTTCATTTCTGACAACATAAGATATGCATTTCGGGCAATACAAGGATATTTGTTAACCTTTTTAGGTATATTATGTACATTATATGATTTGGCCTTTAGAGAATAATAATGCACTACATGTACATTAAAGAGCCATTACTCCGAAATATCATAGGCATTAAATGATTCATCATATTCTAATATAATATTATTAATAATATGTTTCACTGCTGATGCCTTCATTCTTTCCATTAAAGATATTTTTGCTATTTCTAGCCTCTTTGGTTAAATGTATCTGGTATAGATACTCACATTCTTCACCAAGGAGTCTGTTTGCCTGTGATGCTCAATGGAAGAGATTTCATTTTATCAAAGATGGTTCTAATCTCTTGGTATCTTCATTATCAGCTATAATAAATCTTGATTGTTCCTGCCACATAGTTGTAAATTTTTATATCTTTTTCTTTCAGTGAAATTTCAAATATTCAAGAAAACTCAAATGTTAACTTGAATGGCTTTCGTTCTTCCGTAAATACAACATTTTAGAGGTAGTTGAATATATATATCCTACTATTGTGAATTAACTCAGGTAATATAGTACTATTGCATCGGTATTTTATTCTTTATAACAATTTTCCAGTTTTTATATTGCTAAATTCTATGTCTATTAAGTAAAAGTAATTATTTTTCGTTTTTGCAAATTTCTTGCCACTCTTCTAATGTTGCATTATCTTTTTTGAGGATGTTATCAAGCTGTCTCAATTTTCCTGTTAGCGTCACTTCGAGTTTTGCATTCATTTCCATGGAAGAAAAACAATAATATTTGAAAAAGTTAATGCTCATTTTGATTAAGAAAGAAAGAAATTACCGAGAATCTAATATAAAACCTCTAATATTAATTAATGAAATATTTTTGGGCTCAAACAAGCGGCTGGAACTTTTTTCTGACGTTAATTAACTCATACACAAGTTCTGAATATGTCTGATTGTCCCTTTTATGTAAAATCATTATTTGAAAAACATGAACTTTTATTAAAATCTTGAACCGATTGCTAGATTTAGGTGCTATATGCTCTTTGAGGAATGTATCCAAACGCATCTCCCGAATACTAATGTCATTTACTTAATAAAAAATTCCGTTGATGGAGAATCATTTATTATCGATTAATCATTTATTTAGGTTTTATATTTAATTTTTGTAAGTGGGTCCCACACCTGCATATTCAAGTGACTTTTTCAGAATCATGGAGAATACTCAGCGACGATGTAGAGATATTTTGTAACTGGCGATGAATCTTGCTTTAATTTATTCTATGATTATGAACGACAAAAGGTTTTTCATGAGAAAAATCTGATGTTTGTGCCAAAAAACCAATTGTTTTAGAAAAAGTTATGAACACTGTTTTTTGAAATCCAAATCAAATTGCTTTTGAAATCCTAAAACCGGAAGTAGTTGAGACATCACCAAAGGTGCTGAAAGCTGGCTCATCATTCTCAGATTCTTGATATGACAATAGAGCTTTTTCTGTGGCTTTACTTGTTCAGCCGCAGACTCCTCATCTTGTGTGCCAATATCTTGTTCATCCTGTTATTCTAAATAAATTTAAGGACGTTTAACACTTTAATAAAAACACTTTTTTGAAAGATTAACAAAATTTCTAAAATCATTATGTATATTTCCAAATATAAAAAATATCAATGGATAATATTTAATAAATCAATATTCATAAATTTATTTTTTTAAATAGATATTCGAATTTTATTTTTTGACCATTTTTTCTCAAATATTTAACCGAAAATTCAAAAATTGAGGCGATTTGACTGATCTTTCAAAGAATATCTTTTTATTTTCCCACCTCACCATAAAAAAAGTTCATTTTCAGTTGATAATAATTCGATCAATATCTGGATTGGAAAAAAACTATCTTAGGTAACCCTAAATCATTTTTTTAAGACAATCAATACAAAATACCAAAATAGAAAATAATTTCGAAATTACAAAAATAATTTTTCGAATATTTTATTTAAGGCCTAAATCAAAAATCGGGCTCCGTCCAGCTCTAAATATTTTCGTACAGAGATTATATAGCCGCTTACTTTTTTCTCAATTTTTTCGTTCATATGAATTTTGAGACTTCAAAATTAGATCACCATACACGATTACATTAACAAAATTATTCTGTAATAGATTTAAATAATACTAAACGTAAAATATTTCATGATGAATAAAAAAAAAATATTAAATATTTTTTAAAAATTTTTAAAAAATTTCTTTTTTAGTTAACGTTATGAATGAATGGGAATTCCATTTCTTTTATCTGCTTGTAATTGTATATAATTTTGATATTTTTCTTCATCTTTTTTTTGTTTTTTTGCAAAATAATCATCATTTTCTCTTAAACCTCTTAAAATTGCATGAGCTCTATGACGAAAGTTTTTCAGTGATTCAATGTTTGAATGAGTTAAATTGAATTGATCATAAATTCTTTCAAGCCATTCATCGCCAATGTTATATTGTAAAATGGCAGCATAGACTCTCACATCACCTGTATTGCCAAGATTGTAATTCTTAGGTAAAAATTTAGCCTTCATATAATGAAAAGATTCATTTAAACTAGTTGAGTGTCCTCTATTAAATGTAGATGCAATTTGAATACAAATTTGAATTACTTTATTAAGGCCAATTTTAGCATTTTCATCATTTGCATATTTCCAAACGTGTTTTTCTGTAGAGCGACCATATTTTAACAATGGTTGTGTCAGTATGTATGTTTTCATTTCAAGAATCTTTTGAATTTTTTCTTCAGTTTGAGTGTTTTCGTAGAGTATATATGTTAATTGTTTCAAAACTTTATCGCATATGCCTCGAAATAAGAATCCGTAAGGTTTGATTGCACTTTTGAAATTATCTTTAAAGTGTTTAAGTAAATGATTTGTATCTGGTCTAATGATTATTTGCCAACCACTGTTTTTAATAATGGATTCTACTTCAAGATCGCCATCTTTTACTAGCTCATTGATTTTAGAATTGCTCATTAAACGTGGAAGAATGTTCTCGAAAGCAGCACCTTCCATCGCTTGGGGTGACACTGTTGTATTTCCTTTTCTTTTGGCACTTTTTCTTATTTGAATATCAAAATCTATTATTTTTTTTGTTAATATACTAATTATGTCATAAACAAGTAGTTTTCCATCGCGTCGATGGTCCCAAGAACCATCAGCGCAAACTCCACTGTTTTCAGGCATTCTTTCTCTCTCATATTCTGCAGATTGTTCTGCGAGCATCTTAATAACTGGTCGAATTAAATCAATTGCTCTGGTAATTTGGCGATAAGTAGGTGGATGATGACCGTTTAAAATGTCAAATTCCTGGGCATCAACTTCAGGAAATCCACAATATATTAGTGCAATTGTAAATTCAATTATTTCTGTGAGAGAATGTTCATCACTTTCATGTTCTGCATCTTCATCATGCTGGTATTGGTTTAAGTGTTCTGTTCTTTTTCCTTTTCTTCCCATAAAAAAGGTGATATGACCGCTGAAAAATGTGTGTAAAACCTCCTTAAAATTTATTTTCTCTTTTCAATTTTTGAAAGCAATCCACAAATTTTCAAAAGATTTATAATAGTTATATTATCTTAAAATTTTATTGTTGAATTATTAAATAAATGCGATATTTATCATTTATAACATATTAAATAATATTAAAAGTCTATAAAATTGATTGTTGGCGGAACATGACTGATAAGAGCTTTATCATAAGGCTAAGAGTTTCTTATTTATATATGATTCCTTAACCTTGCACAATCTATGACATAGATTCTATGTGATCAAAAAGAAAAAAAATTGCTTTACAAAAAAAAACCGGTATTCAGTAAATATATATATATTAATATATATCGATACAGAAAAAGAAAAAAAAATTGCTCTATATTTTTCTGTATCGATAAAAAAGTGTTTCGATACACAAAAAACCCGGAAAAGTTGAAAAATTACAATTGATAATTAACATCAAATTTTAAAGGATGTTTAATTTGATTTATTATTAATGCAGTGACTAAGATATATCAATTAAATATATCTCTAAAAAGTATATTTGATACAAATTTTCCACTTTTTTTATCGATCTGTACTTTTTTTATCGATCTATTAATAGATCTCCAGCTTTGAAATTTATTATTATTATTTATTATCACTATTTGATTTTGCATGTTCAAATCTGCATATTTTGTGTATAAATGCTTCGATTTTGATTCGTTTGATCATATTTTCTTCAATGTTAACTTTAACTTCAACATATTGTGGATTAATATCGCGAATAGTGCATGGTATATTGCATTTTGGATTGTCTCCTTTTAAAGGGATTATCATTATTACATTCGATCCTATTGAAAATTGTTCATTCCCATGATATAGAACTGAATCATTAACGTAATATTCTTTTGGATTATGTTTTTCTTGGGATTTTTTGATATCTTCGTCTTGGATAAGTGGTTTTTGTGAAGTTTCGACTATATATTTATTGTTTTCAGATTCTTCAGATTTATCTTCTGTCATATCAGTCAAGAATTTGCAACCTTTGGATCGAAAATATTTGCAGGAGTCTGGAAAATGATCTTCAATTACTTTATATCTAAATTTTATTAATTTTATTAATCTTTCTGTTATTTTTTGACGTGATATTTCATCGTCAAACTCCATTTGGTACATTGCACCATCATAATGTAGTTGGGCAGAATCTTCTTCGTTTTTATGAGCTTTTTCACTATCAAGATATCTTTCTTCTGTTGCCTTTTCTATTTCTTCAATGTATTTAATTGATACAGGATCATCTAAAGAAAGAAGTAAATGAAACTGTATACGTATTTGTTCAATCTGAGCTTTTAGCCTTTGAATTTCTCGAAGAGGATGCATTTATCATATAGTCATTCAAATATTTGAATACTTTATACATAAAAATTTAAGGGTGAGAAAAAGTTTATGAATAAATATTTTTTTTTGAAAAAAATAGGAAAATATAGTATAATTTATTATTTTAAATATATTTAAATTAAAAAATTTCATTTTCCTTAATGTTTTTTAAAAAGATAATAATTTATGTTATCAGGTAGTTGAAATTGGGAAATTAATGATTTAAATATACAGTAAACACTTTTTTCTATATAGTTAACAATATTTTGCTATAAAACGGCATTCATAAGACGAAAAGGATCGGATTTAAAAATTTAAAATTTTACGTAAAAAAATCAATACTCAATTTTTTTTTCGTAAAATAATCATTTTTGTTTAATTATTTCATGATAATTGAAATATCAAAAGAAATTTATCATTACTTTTTTAATTTTATAATGAATTTCCAAACTTAATATGAATATCTAATATTATTATTTTCGTACGGTCTAATAATCAAAAAAATCGTTCTGTTACATGATTTTTAAAAATACCATGATGCGGAGGGAACATATAATACAACAGTATATTTGATATTGGATGAGATGAACTCGTTTTTAATAAGTATTGAAAAAGTTTTAAAAAGTATTGAAAAAGTCAGATTTAAATCGAGTTCATCTCCGCGAAAACGAAAATTCAACATATGGTTTATAATTAAATTAAGCTTTTTAGAACATGTATTTTAACGTAACAGAAAGCTTTTTTTTTTCGCTCACCCTTAAACATTTGAAAGAAAATAAAAAGAGCTAAAAGTTTTCAAAATAAAAATTAAAAAAGAAGATATTTTAAAGATGATTTAATAAATGCTTAACAAACATTATGGTAAATCAAAAGGAATTATAAAAATATCTAATATATATATATAAATATTGAATAATAGTTTCCATTTCTACTTTGTCTGGCCGTTGCCATTAAATGAAGCATAAAATCTGGCAAGTTTCAGATCATGATCAACTCCGATTCCATTTTCATAACATAGAGAAAGAAGCTGAGCGCCTCTTCTATTTCCGTAAGACGCGCTTTTAATAAACAGAGAAGCCGCCACTTTTTCTGTTGATTCATTGAAAAAGTTCTTATTTTCATTTATTAAAATATTTGCAGCCAAATTCTTATCAATTTGGCCTTGTAGAATGAAAAGGCCAATTCTCCAAATGGCCGTTGAGTGCCCCAAATTGGCAGCATTCAAAATGAGCCTAATTCCGAGATCGTAGAGAGGAAAGCTGACTTTCCCATCTTTGCTCTTGGACGCATTAAAAACAATCTTGCCAAGCCGATACAACGCGTCTCTATCAGCCCTATCGGCGAGTGATTTGAGGACTCTCACAGCTTCGTAGACATTCCTCCTGCAGCCAACGCCGTGAATCAGGCAGAGAGCGCGACACCAGCTGCCTTCGCATGAGCCTGACAAGGACGCATTCGTGAAGCATTTGTAAGCAACCGCTTTATTTTGAGAGACCATTGAAAAAGTGGAATTATTAAGAGGAACATTTTTGGTCGTCATTTTCAATGCAATGTTTCCAACCGCCACAACCGCCGGAATGCTTCCATTTTCAGCTGCTCTCAAAAAGTGGTCAAGTGATGATTTCTCGTCTTTTGCAACGTGCAAACCGTCACGCAGCATTGTGCCGAACTTCCACAAGGCGTCGGGGAACAACGAGGCGTCTTCGGCCAGCGTCGCGAGCTTGAGGAAGTCGATTGCCTGCGTCTCGGAGACGCATGTTATCACTCCGATCATTTTTGATTCAAAAAGTGACAATGATCCGATTTTGTATAAGGCGAACGTTAAGATGGAGAGGTTGTCAAGAAGGAAGTCAATGGCAGCGTCGGTTCTCTTCATGTTGAAAAGTAAACTAAAGTAAGCTTCGGCCGCCGGTTTATAACCGTTGGCGTAACTTTTCTGAAGCATGTCGAGGGCGGTTACAGCATCACGGCTGGTCACTAAAGAAATACCCGAAAAAACCGCCCGTTTAATTAACGTCTTTCCGTAATGATAAAGAGCCTCGGCAAAATCGGCCTGACTTATTTTGAATTCAATCAAACCGTCGGATAAACCGTTTTCTTCTTGGAGCTGCTGTTGCTGGTACTCATTGATAAGTGAAGTGAGGTGATACTCTGATTCTTCAAGTGAAGCGTTACCAAACTCGCTCAAGCAACCGCCAAAGGCCAATTTCAGCTTGTTTGAGTCGAAGCATTCGGACTTCTTTCCAGTTACATAATTCAAATTTGGAGCGACCGTTAAGGTCGTTCGAATTGACCTTAGCATTGACAAACACTCGCCCTTCAGTTCGCTGTACTTCATTGCGTAACGCGCGTAAAAGATGAGGCCTAGATCGAGTCCAAGAAGACCCGCCTTTTTGAACATCTCGAGCGCTTCGAGCTCATTTTTGGGCCTGAATCTATCGTCCAACCGTAAAAAACCGTATTTCATCATACCACAAATGCTTCCTCCAAAGGCGCTCTGTCTGATGTGCTCGAAGGCAACCTCTGAATCTTCGTCCTCGTCGAGCAGGATGGATCCCAACTTGTAACGAAATGTTGGATCATTTTGAGAGGCGAACTTTTTGATAACAGAAATGGTCGCTGAAGGAGAAGGCAAAGAAGTGTTCGCTGCGTTGTTGAACTTCATATTCAGCAAGCCGATGATCTTTTTCGAAATGTTGGCCTTGACAATGTGGCTGTATTGAAAGGAGAGCGATGTGAGGAGAACTTGTGCTGGAACACAATTAACCGCCCGATTTAAATAGGAAATGGCGGTTTTAAAATCAGTACTTGAAGAGCGACCTTCAAGTAGCACTTTTGCATAGAGCCACACTGGAAGCATGTTCAAATCGTCGAACAAATTTTTGTGAACCTTTTCAATTTCATCCAAAATTTGAGAGCTTTGGGGCGGTTGCTCTGAAAAATATGAATCAGCAAATGCCTTGAGCTCTGCTATTTGAAGGGCCTGCTGCTGCTTCGGCGTTGAAGGGAGGTTGATTGAATTGTAGAGGAGAAGGGAGGATCCTATCGGCTCTTTCAATTCATGCAACTGATTCAAAAAGCTCATAGCAAACGAGATGTCTTGCCTGTCGTAGAGGAAGTACAAAGAGAGCTCAAGAAGGGCTGGTATGTAATTTGACGACACAAGAGGTGAAAAAAGGTCAATTGCTTTCTGAGGTTTACGATAAGAAGGACCAAGAAGACGAAGAAGAAGACGTCCGAGGAGGAGTGTGGCGTCATTGTTATGAAGAGCTGATCCCTCTGCGAGAATGTCCATTGCTTCTTTGATGTCTTCCACTTTTTGAGAGTTTTTCAATAGAAAGAGGGAAAGAGCGCAGTGGCACTTTTTAATGTTGATTTTCATTGCCTTTTTGAAGTAAGTGATGACATCTCTGCGCTGCATTTTAAGACCCATCGGACGGTCGGCATTTAGAGGCGAACAGTCCTCTTTTGAGAGGATATCTGGATAAGCAAAAAGGGCCAGTTGAAAACCACAATCAGCGATCATTTTTAATTGAAAAAGTTTGTGACTCATGCTGATCTTTTCAGTCAAAATTCTCGTGAAATGTTTAACACATTCCGATTGAGTTAAACGACAATTTGAACATTGAAGAGTGTTAAAATTTTTCTCAGCATTCGGATGACCGCTTAGTATTGCAAGCTTGAAGTAATGGACACTTCTAATTACGTTCAACATCTTATCTCTCCGTTCAGCAAGATTGCTTGCATAAGCAAATTGAAAGTCCCCATTTCCAAAATCTGCCGCTTTTTGAAGGATATTCAGTTTATCTTCCTTGATTGTGAGGAAATCGCCTGATGATACAATAAAACTGGCTAATTTGAAATAGGCGTCCTTGTAGCCTCTATCAACAGACATTTTAAGAAAATTTTGGGCCTTTCTTGGGTCCTTCGGACAACCAAATAGACCGTCTTGATATATTCGATACATCATATATAAACCATGGGCACCCCAATCAAAGTCGTCTTGGAGAAGTCTCTGATCAACATCTGTGGTAAACTGGTCGAAGTCAGAGAATGAAAGGGAAATTTCTGATGAACATGACGAAAATAATGATGATGACGTCTTGGTAGAAACTTTTTCAGGAGGAATATCGGATAGGTTACGATATAAGTTATAGATCTCTTTATCCGTCATGAAGTCAATTTTGCCTGTTTCGTAAAGGGAAGTGAGAAGAATGTAAGCAGCACTTTTGTTCCCTTGTGTCGTTTCTAAAAGAGCAATATATAGAGAAGAAATGTCGTATCGAAGTTCTTCTATTTGTTTTACTTTGGTGTTGCTTTCAATAGTTTTCTTTCTTTGACTGATAATTTGGCATATATATTGCGTATATGGATAAGGACGTTCATGAGCTATTGTGGCGTATAAATGGATTAATGATGCAGTTGAAGATTCTTTTTCAAGAATTCTGCCTCCTCGTTTCACTTTCTTAATAATTGGTTTAACATTTTCCGAATATTCGTTATAATTAACACTGAAGTTTTCTGTGTTATCAAATTTTTTAATACTGCTGTATTTTTGATAATATCCATCGAAAGCCCTTATATTATTAAAATTATGATTTTTTAAAGTGCTATGAAAACTATCGGAATCATTGCTGTAATCCTTTTTGATGCTATTGCTGTCGTTTTCATTCTCATTGAAATAATTGTTTAAGTGAAAATCCTTATCATTATTACTGAATATAGAATTTGTGTTAGCATTATTGCAGCTTTCTTTGAAACGATCGTCGTGCGTATAATTATTGTTATTATTATCGTCAATATTTATAAGTTTTCTGGAATCTTTATTAAGAACGGGTTTATTAACTAAATTACTATTATTATTAATACCGTCTATAATAGTACTGTCGATATTGCTTTTTCCATCGGTAGTATCACAAAAATCTTTTCTATTACTATTTTCATTTTCATCTGAATCAATCATATGAAAGAAAACATTTCGAAGTGGCGATTTTGAATTTTGCAATTGCTTGTAAACTTCTTTATCTGATTGATTTCTTTGCCGATCATTTCTAATTGAATTTTTGCATTTATCTGCTTTCTCGAGGAGTACAAGTGCTTTCTTTCCATGCGAATAGTAAGTGTTAATTGTAAACTGTATAATATCATCAGCTGTTAATTTCGAAGCATTCTTGTCAATCATGTTTTCAATTATACTTAGCGGAAGTGAATAAAATGATGGATCGCGAACAAATGTATTAAAATTATGTGTAAAATAGTATGAAAACGATTGAACATAGCCTTCAATGCTTCTTCTGCTTTCAAACGCCTCAAAAACGCGATTGATTGGAACCTGTGATAAAATAAATGGGCCAGTTGCTGCTTGCAAAAGATAGAACCCATATATATAGGCAAGAAAATTTAAATCAAAAACATTGCTACTATTGATAATTTTGTCTATTTCTCGAGTATTAATATGTTCTATTAAGGCATCAACAGAATCAATTTGTAAAGTATCATCTATTTTAATATTAAATGAATGCGGAAGGCCAATTGCTTCTTTGAAAGAAGATTTGCTCGAAAAATCAAAATAATCTACTGCACGAATTTTATCTCTATGATGAATGAAAACTGAATAAGATTTTTGATTAAAACCTTCTGAATTTAGATTACTTTTCGAGCTGTTTGTCATGGAATTCACTGTTCTGATATATTGGATAAGATTTTCAAAATTTTATGAAACTTTTTATGAGAAATTGTATACTTATACAATTTTTATAAACTGAAAAACATCATGCGCCGTAGTGAACATTGTTTAAATAGTACGGTTGACATGTGCATGCAAGAAAGATCATATTCAAATCATATAATGGTACTGCGAAATATTAAATCAACTATTGTTACTTCCAAACCTACAACACCGTTACGTTTTAATAAACAGCAAGATGATTGGGAAAAAAATCGTCAAGAAGTTAATAATAGATCAAGTTTAATTCAGTCAAAGACAAATTTATCCAAAATAAACTCTCATAAAGATGATAATTTTTTCCGTTATTCTGAACATACTTCCCGATCTATGCAAAATTCACAATCGTCAAGAAAAACAAGTAACAACAATTTATCAACAAAAAATTTTCAAAGATCACAATTACATCATAACTATTTCTCAACAAACTCTCAAGTTTTCCTGACACAATCGAATATAAATTCAAAACAAATTAATTTAACCAGTTCACCTAAAAAAATCGACGATAAGTCTAAAATTGATGGATTTATATCAAAGCAACCTCAAAATCATTGGAAACAAGCAAAATCTCCTAAAATGAATGATACAGCAAGTAATAAAGAATATTATATCAAAGATCGGATTAAGAAAAAAGTTACCAACTCTCCTTATTGTCCAGCTGCTGACAAAGTAATTAAAAATCAACGAGCAGTCTCATCCATGTTTAAAAAGCGTTATCTTAGAACCGTACTAGCGAAAAAACAGAATAATACCAATAATTCTGCTTTTTTTTATGAGACAGAGTCAGAATGTAATGCTGATATTACAGATGATAATATAAGCAATGAGAGTAATAGTATTTTAAAAAAAGTAAGGTATGCATCGCCTTTATCAAATTCAAAAAAAATTGTTACTGTTATTAGAAATGAAGGAGATAATAATAATAGTATTAATAATAACGAAGACGGAGACCAAGGAACTATCAAAGTTGCCACTTGTAATATTGAAAATGATTTTATTAATAAAAAAGAACAATTAAATGATACATCAATAGATAATAATAATAATAATAATGAAACTCAAAGCAATGACAAAAGAAATAATGTAAGTATTTATGAATCAGATGCAAATAGTAATGTGAATCAAAAAGAACTTGACGATGACAATAATACATCCATCGGAAGTTTAAATGATTTTATTCAACCAAAGAAGAGAAAGAAAGTCAAACGAAAGAAAATTAGAAGAGTGAAGATAATACGAGCAACTCAAAGTGATGCTCTTAATGAGATTAGTTTATCGGATGAATAATTTTTTTAAATTAAATTTGTTTTTTATTTTTAAAATAAATAATGCGGTATTTGTTTCTCCTTAAAATCTTAGCATTTTACCTCATCATATTCTCCCAAAGTCCTGTACTTTTAACAAGACTAGTTATTTATTGCAGATATAATTGTTTTTTTTTTATTTTAAATATCAGAAAAATATGTCAATTATTGATATCTAAAATCGATACTTAACATGTATATACTTAAATTAAATTAGTTATCTTTTAATTTTGAATATCATTTCCATTATTATTAATATTAGTGAAATGCTGAAATTTACGCCATTAAATACATTAGAACAATAGAAAAGTGATATACAAAATACTTTTTTTTTTTTTTTATTTTTTAAAATAAAACTAATTTGAAGAAGATTGTTTATTAATTAATTTTATTCGGCTTTGGCTTCTGTATTGGCATTAGATAAAGATGCTGAATAATCACTGGCTAATTTTTCCATTTGCGCATGCTCGATTTTTACCTTTTTAGGTTCCTTATTAGCTTCTCTTTGGAAAAGCAAATCGTCATAAAGAAGAGCCTTTGCGATATCTTTGGTAGAAATCTTTGCCACAAATGGAACCCAAGCCATGAAAGTTTCGCTAGTCCTTTTGTCATTGTCTCTATCAAGAATTATTCCTGGTCTCATTATGGAGATATATTGAACATCTTTTTTCATTATTTCATCTTCTGCTTCTCCCTTGACACGACAATAGAGGAACATTGAAGATGTTTTGGCGTTTCCAGCTGAAATTAAAGAAAAATGTGGAATTTTTAATTTTTCACAGATTTCGCAAGCCTTTACAGGATAGGTAAAATCAACTTTTCTAAATTCTTCTTCTCCTCTTCCTACTCTACTTCCTAAGCAGCAAAACAGAGTGTTGTATTGAATATCTGTTGAAATTGTTTCTTTAAATTGAGCTTCGTCAAATAAAAAGTCGAGATTTTCCACTATTTTAACAATCAATTTGTCTGCCTTTTCTTTTGGAAGGTTTTCCCATCTATCAATCTTTCTACGGACAGGTATAGTAATTGTCGAATAATATGGCGAGTTTAATAGTTCATCAACCAATTCCCTTCCAGATGCACCTGTGGCACCAATAACTATGACATTGTAATGCTCTTCCGAATTCTCCATTTTTATATATTTGAATTTCAAAGAATTATTTTTATTCACAAAAAAAAAATACCTATTTGAAAATAATTTTACAGATAAATACAAATGATAAAGAATATTTTTTATAAATATATTATATATATAAAATAAATAATACATAAATTAACTAAATTTAGTATAGATTAAAAAACAACCTAATATATTAATATTTTATTTATAGACATTTACATTTTATCGTATATTTCAAATTTAATTTGATTGAATTTACGATAAAATTGAAAAGAAAATTAATTTTTTTTAATATCTTTTGATCTTATAAATAAAAACAAAGGATTACATATATCAAAAATGATATGATTTTTTATTTTTATATGCATTTATACAAAATTTGTATTACAATTACCAAAATAAGATATTAATATAAATCTTTGCAATTCTTGAATAAAGCATTAAATATATTTAATAGCATGCTAGGATCTGACCAATTTATTGGCAATAACAGTAAATTACTTGAAAATACATTGCATTTTGCTGAATCCAAAGATAATATGATTTCACTTATTAAAAAAATAATTCAAAACCTAATTTCTTAAAATAATAAATTCTTTGAAGATTCTTCAAAATATATTTAATAATAATATTTTACACTATATCAGTATAAAAGTATTTTTAATTAATTTAAATATATTCAAATTTGAATAATATTTGATTATCAAAAAGTTTGGTTATTGAATATATCTTTCAAAAACCCAATTTTCTATTTTGATTTAACATAGTAAAGTTTTAATTGTTCATTTTAATTTATTTTTATATACGTAACTTTTCTGAATTTATAAACTTTTTCAAAAAGCTACGTATTTTACATAACGGATATGATTCAGCCAAATAAACGCTGAAATTTATTTCTTTTAATTTATATTTATCTTAATAATTTTATTACCTAATATACAAATATTATATTATATATAATAAAATATTTTGTATTGATAATAAATATATTAATTATAATTATATTCGATTCTTCTTTCATTTAATATGCCTAAATAACAACTTTTTCAAAAGAATCAAAAAAACAAGACGTCTTGTTTTGCAAAACCCTTTAAATCCATGATTTCTAATTTTAGTCAGCATCTCAAAAGTAGTTTGATTAAAATAAATAATCCTTGTATGAATGAATTGATTGTATCAAAGTTTAATTTGATGAATTATAGTGATGACAAAGATATATTTAATATTCAAGATAAATCAAAAATTATCATTATAGATAAGCAAGAAAACTTACCAGACAATTCTGAAAATCCTAAATACTTTTATGCTATATGTTTCGACTATAATTTGGTTTATTTAGAAGAAAAAGATATAGAATATTTAAAATTATTTTTATCCGAAAACAGTGATTCAGATATTTATTGCTTTACAGAGGACATTAAAGAAGAAAAGCAAAATTCCAAAATCAGTTATATAAATAGTGATAATAAATTTACAAATTTCATTAAAAAATTTGAAGAAAATTTATTGACTAAAGTTATCCAAGAGCTTAATGATACAAATATCATCAGTTTTTGGAAGAAAATCAAGAGAACTATTTCTGCATTCTTAATCAAAAAAGCGTATTATAATTCAAAATTCGATGTAATTTACCACTGCAAAGAAATTTTCACTCAAAAAGTAACCGAAATTCAAATGAAAGAAGAGGAATTTATAAAGATTGGTAATTTAAGTCATGGGTATACTAATGTTTACTTAATTTATCATATTAAACACGAAAAACTATATGCAATGAAAATTTACAAAGACCCAGAAGAGAAAAACGCTTTACGTGATAACGAACTTTCAATCTATCGTAATATTAGTCATCCACTTATTCCTCGATTTATCGGCACTGTTGAAAAATACCCTTATCCAAATATTGTCATCGACTTCCTCGATGGTATAACGTTAAAAGAGATAGATAAAAAAAACTTTTCTAGAGAAGATAAAATTCGTTTCTTATTTGAAATTTTGGTGATTTTTAAATACATTCATTCCAAAGGATACTTGTATATAGACCTGAAGCCAAACAACATTTTCATTGATTGCAATTTTCATATATTTCTTATCGATTTTGATCGAACGATTCATAAATCTTCTATTAGTCAAGTTAAAGAAATATATAGAAATTTCGGTCTTGAATATGTTGCACCAGAAATTGCAAATGAAAAGACAAATTTAATTACTCAAAAAGTTGACATTTTTTCAATAGGAAAAATAATTGAATTTATGTTTTTGAATAATAATTGCACTGAAAGTGAAGATAATTCAAAATTGAGAGAAATTTGTAATCACTGTAAAGAACAAAATCCAAAGTCGAGACCAGACATTTCCCAACTAATTGAAGATTTTTATAATTGCTTTTTAAACAAAATTTCGACAATATCAGAAATTGAAACAATCAAATCGATCATTAATATTAATTCAAACGAATCATTTTCATTTTTGATCTTCCTTGCAGAATCCCAAAATGCTCATGCACAGTACTTTCTTGGCGAATTCTATGAAAAAGAAAAATATTTTGTTAAAAATAGTAACAAAGCAATTCATTACTTTTTGCTTTCAGCAAAACAAAACAATGAAAATGCTATAGAAAAACTGAAAAAAGTGTTTGAAAAAATTGATTTAATCCAACTTGATATAAATCTTAAGATTCAATATTTTGAGTTTTTTGCAAAACAAAATCATTCAGAAGCACAATATAAACTTGGAATCATTTATTATGAAAACCAAAATCTTGGAGATTCAATTCATTATCTTCTGCTTTCTGCAAATCAAAATAATATAAATGCAAAAGAAAAATTGAAAAAGATCTTTTTTGAATTTGATTTATCTAAACTTGATGAAAAGTTGATGATTCAATATCTTGAGTTTGCTGCAAATGAAAGAATTTCAGAAGCTGATTATCAGCTTGGCATTTTTTATTCAGAAGGAAAACATGTAAACCAATGCTTCATTATGTCTCATAAATATTTGTCAAGAGCAGCAAATTTTGGTCATGTAGAAGCTCAATATCAACTAGGTGTTCTTTTGTATGAAAAACTAAAGCAAGTTAACAGCTCAATTTATTATCTCCTGCTTTCTGCAAATCGAAATAATTTAAAAGCAAAAGAAAAATTGAAAGAAATATTTGAAAAAGTTGATTTAAACAAACTCAGTTTAGATCTTAAGATTGAATATCTTAATTTTGTTTCAGATGAAAATATATCAGAAGCACAATACCAACTTGGTGTTCTTTATTTTGAAGGGAAACAAGTAAATAAAGATATTCAAAAATCTAAACACTATTTGACATTAGCTGCCAACCAAAATCATCAAGAAGCACAACATTTACTTGCTTCTATGCATTCTGAAGAAATATATTTCAAAGATAATCATTATTTTAAACTTGCTTCTGACAGCAAAACAAACAATAATGAAGACAATAATAAAGATAATGATAAAAACAATAATAAAAACTTCAAAATAAATGATTTGAAAAAATATTTGACTTACTTAGAAATGAATGAAGAAACATTAGAAAAACATGAAGGATATTATGAAATATTGAAACATGCAGCAGATAATTCTGATGATAATAAAAATCGAACAAAAGAAAAGATATCTAAATTTTTTGATTTAGTGAACTCAAATGATGATAAATCGAGCACAAAAGAATCATTTTCTGAAAAAATAACCAATATCATTGATAATTTTGATAAAATATTTCACGATGAAATAAAAGGAGAAGAACATATTTATCAATTATTAAATATCATTAAAAATATAATAAATGAAAATAATTATTATGTTAATGATGATGAAACAGCTAAAGATAGAATCATTCAATGGATATTAGAAATAATAGAGAGAATACGTGATGAATCATCACTTGTTTCAAATTTAAAAAATTTCATTATCTTTTTACAAAAGTTTTTTTCAAACAAATTATATAAGACAGCAATTCATTATTATGATGGGAATGAAGGAGAAGAAAAAACATATGAATCAATTGATTATTTTAAAAAAGCTGCTAATTATGGTCATGCAGATGCACAATATCATCTTGGAATTATTTATTCAGAAGATAAAATTGTTAAAATAAATATTAATGAAGCTATTATATATTTTTCATTAGCATCCATTCAAAGTCATTCAGAAGCAGAATATAAACTTGGAATCATTTATTATGAAAACCAAAATCTTGGAAATTCAATTCGTTATCTTCTGCTTTCTGCAAATCGAAATAATTTAAAAGCAAAAGAAAAATTGAAAGAAATATTTGAAAAAGTTGATTTAAACAAACTCAGTTTAGATCTTAAGATTGAATATCTTAATTTTGTTTCAGATGAAAATATATCAGAAGCACAATACCAACTTGGTGTTCTTTATTTTGAAGGGAAACAAGTAAATAAAGATATTCAAAAATCTAAACACTATTTGACATTAGCTGCCAACCAAAATCATCAAGAAGCACAACATTTACTTGCTTCTATGCATTCTGAAGAAATATATTCCAAAGATAATCATTATTTTAAACTTGCTTCTGACAGCAAAACAAACAATAATGAAGACAATAATAAAGATAATGATAAAAACAATAATAAAAACTTCAAAATAAATGATTTGAAAAAATATTTGACTTACTTAGAAATGAATGAAGAAACATTAGAAAAACATGAAGGATATTATGAAATATTGAAACAATCAGCAGATAATTCCGATGATAATAAAAATCGAACAAAAGAAAAGATATCTAAATTTTTTGATTTAGTGAACTCAAATGATGATAAATCGAGCACAAAAGAATCATTTTCTGAAAAAATAACCAATATCATTGATAATTTTGATAAAATATTTCAAGATGAAATAAAAGGAGAAGAACATATTTATCAATTATTAAATATCATTAAAAATATAATAAATGAAAATAATTATTATGTTAATGATGATGAAACAGCTAAAGATAGAATCATTCAATGGATATTAGAAATAATAGAGAGAATACGTGATGAATCATCACTTGTTTCAAATTTAAAAAATTTCATTATCTTTTTACAAAAGTTTTTTTCAAACAAATTATATAAGACAGCAATTCATTATTATGATGGGAATGAAGGAGAAGAAAAAACATATGAATCAATTGATTATTTTAAAAAAGCTGCTAATTATGGTCATGCAGATGCACAATATCATCTTGGAATTATTTATTCAGAAGACAAAATTGTTAAAATAAATATTAATGAAGCTATTAAATATTTTTCATTAGCATCCATTCAAAATCATTCAAAATCACAATATCAACTTGGAATGATATATTATCATGGATATTATGCTCAAAGAAACATTAAAAAAGCAATTGATAATCTTTTAATGGCTGCTAATCAAAGTCATTCAGAAGCACAATATCAACTTGGAATGTTTTATTATGAAACTCAAAAACTTGAAGATTCAATTCATTATCTTCTGCTTTCAACAGGACAAAATAATGAAAAAGCCAAAGAAAAATTGAAAGAAATGTTTGAAAAAGTTGATTTAAGTAAACTTGTTGTTAACTTAAGGATCGAATATCTTAAATTTTTGTCCAACGAAAACATTTCAGAAGCACAATATCAACTTGGTGTTCTTTATTTAGAAGGGAAGCTAGTACATCAAAATATAGAAAAATCTGTTGATTATCTTTCAATGGCAGCTGATCAAAATCACGTAGAATCGCAATATCAACTTGGCCTTCTTTATTTAGAAGGAAAGCTAGTTCATCGGAATGTCTACAAATCTCATGATTATTTTAAACGCGCATCACAAAAACATCATTGTGAATCATTATATCAACTCGGAATTCTTTACTATGAAGGAATATATGTTGAAAAAAATATATTAGAAGCAAAGAAATGTTTTTCAATTGCATCACGAAAAAATCATACTGGAGCAAAATATTTTCTTGGAATGATTTTCTATGAAGGTGAATATGTTGATCGAAATATTATGGAAGCAATTTCTTATCTTACACAAGCTGCAGATCAAAATTATTATGATGCACAATACCAACTTGGAATGATTTATTATGAAAATCAAAATCTCGAAGATTCAATTAACAAAGCAATTCATTATTTACTGCTTTCAGCAAATCAAAAAAATGAAAGATCAAAAATAAAATTGAAAGAAATATTTGAAAAAGTTGATTTAAGTAAACTTAATATTGATTTGAGGAATCATTATCTTAAGTTTGCTGCAGATGAAAATGTTTCAGAAGCACAATATCAATTTGGTCTTCTTTATTTGGATCGAGATATTAAAATATCTCTTGATTATCTTAATAAAGCTTCAAATCAAAATCATGTAGAATCACAATATCAACTTGGAATGATTCATTATAAAGGAAAACATATTACAAAGGACATTGAAAAAGCAATTCTTTATCTACAATCAGCAGCGAAACATAAGCATAGAGAAGCGCAATATCGACTTGGCACAATTTATCAAAAAGGGAAAGATATCGAAAGAGACATCGATAAAGCAATTTTTTATCTCCAATCAGCAACTGAACAAAAACATTCAGAAGCACAATATCGACTTGGAAAGATTTATTACAAAGGCAAATTTATCGAAAAAGCAATTTTATATTTTCAATCAGCAGCAAAACAAAATCATGCAGAAGCGTTATATCAGCTTGGAATGATTAATTATGAAGGTAAATACATCAAAAAAGATATTGAAGAAGCAATTAAATATTTTCAATCAGCAGCCATTCAAAATCATTTAGAATCTCAATATCGACTTGGAAAGTATTATTTAAAAAGGGGAAGTATTCCAAATATCGACAAATCTCTTGATTATCTTTCAATTGCTGCCAATCAAAATCATGCAAAAGCACAATATCTACTTGGAATAATTTATTACAAAGGCAAGTATACCGAAAGAGAAATTGAAAAAACAATTTTTTATCTTCAATCAGCAGCAAAACAAAATCATGTAAAGGCGCAGTATCAGCTTGGAATGATTTACTATGAAGGCAAATATATCGAAAAAGACATTAAAAAGTCAATTATTTATCTTCAATTAGCAACAGATCAAAATCATGTAGAATCACAATATCAGCTTGGAATAATTTTCTATGAAGGCAAAGATATCGAAAGAGACATTGAAAATGCATTTCTCTGTTTTCAAGCAGCAGCAAAACAAAATCATGTAAAGGCACAGTATCAACTTGGAATGATTTACAGTGAAGGCAAATATATCGAAAAAGACATTGAAAAAGCAATTTTTTATCTTCAATCAGCAGCAAAACAAAATCATTCAGAAGCACAATATCAACTTGGAATGATTAATTATGAAAATCAAAAACTTGAAGATTCAATTCGCTATTTTCTGCTTTCAACAGGACAGAATAATGAAAACGCTAAAGAAAAATTGAAAGAAATATTTGAAAAAGTTGATTTAAATGATCTTGATTTTGACTTAATGATTGAATATCTTGAATTTTTGTCTGATGAAAAAGTTTCAGAAGCACAATATCAACTTGGTTTTCTTTACTATAAAGAGAAACGTGTTCGAGATATCGACAAATCTGTTAAATATTTTTTGATGGCTGCAAATCGAAATCATTCAGAAGCA
Organism: Tritrichomonas musculus; assembly: GCA_039105265.1. Lineage (NCBI taxonomy): Eukaryota > Parabasalia > Tritrichomonadida > Tritrichomonadidae > Tritrichomonas > Tritrichomonas musculus. The sequence goes on along the minus strand of JAPFFF010000052.1, from coordinate 746,879 downwards.
CAATATCAACTTGGAATGATTAATTATGAAAATCAAAAACTTGAAGATTCAATTCGTTATTTTCTGCTTTCAACAGGACAGAATAATGAAAAAGCTAAAGAAAAATTGATAGAAATTTTTGAAAAAGTTGATTTAAGCGATCTTTTTGTTAACTTAAGGATCGAATATCTTAAATTTTTGTCTGATGAAAACATTTCAGAAGCACAATATCAAATTGGCCTTCTTTACTATAAAATTAGACGTGTTCGAGATATCGACAAATCTGTTGAATACCTTTTGATGGCTGCAAATCAAAATCATGTAGAAGCACAATATCAGCTTGGAATATTTTTCTATGAAGGCAAAGATATTGAAAGAGACATTGAAAAAACAATTCTTTGTTTTCAAGCAGCAGCAGAACAAAATCATGCCGAAGCACAGTTTCAACTTGGAATGATTTATTATGAAGGCAAATATATCGAAAAAGACATTAAAAAGTCAATTTTTTATCTTCAATCAGCAACAGATCAAAATCATCCAAAATCACAATATCTGCTTGGAAAAATTTATTTTGAAGGTGACAGAGATGTTGATAGAGACATTAAAAAGGCGATTGAATATCTTAGCCTTGCAGCCAAACAAAAGGATCTGGATGCACAATTATTACTTGCCGATATTTATTCAAAAGGAATCTTCGTTGCAAAAGACATATCTAAAGCAATTCGTATTCTCAATAAATAACAATCAAATGTTTTTTACTAAATAGAATATTATAAAAATTATTTTTTTTTTTTTTTAACTGAGTTGGTTCCTTGGATGGAGAGATATTTTATATGATATTTTTTGAAAGTTGTTGGAGGTGTCTCTCCAAAACCGCCGAAAAAAGATACGACGGATCAACGGCTGGCTCCTTCAATACTAAAAGAATATGGTGCAGATAAGAAGCAAAAAATAAAAGAAGGCATCGCCGCTTTGCATTTGATTGACAGAAATCAATTAGAGAAAGCTACACAAGAAGCCAAAAGTGAATTCCTTGTTTTCTTAAGTAAACGAGATAGTATTGCAGACTGCCAAACAGCTGAACTTCTTGTCTTAGACCTTAACGACGAGTCATACAACTATGCATTGGTTATTATGAGAAACTATGATACGGTCAGAGAGTGCCTTACAAAGAAATTAGAAAGTTTAAAAAAAGATTGGACCAATTTCACATTACCATTTTGAATTTTTAATTTTTCGTTTTTTTTTTTTTGACTACTTATTCTCTATTTACTAGTAGCAACTTTTACTGAATACCTGAAACTTACCGGAAAATGGTACAGCATTTTCACTTTTTTCAGAGGAAAGTGAATTTCTTGATAATTTAAAATAGTGAAGGTCTCTCCAAAAAATTGATTAACAACTAATATTGAACTGAAAAGAGCTAAATTAGAAAGATTTTGAATTTGATGAATTTTTTAAATGAAGAAATTTTACAAACAAAAACTTTTTAAATGAAAAACGATCAAATTCAATACAATGATAAATTTTATTCATACAAAAAAAAAAAATCATTTCTTTTGAACGACAGGCTTGCAAATCACTCTTTTTGTCTGCGTTGACTTGCTCACCGTTTTGCATCTTTTTCTTGCTCTGAAGCTTTCAGACAGCGGCAGCTTTGGAGGAACAATTTTAATAATTCTGATGTCGTTCAGAACCTTCTGGAACATTTCAATGTATTCATCGTTAAAACCGTTAAGTTCAGTAGCCACATTTTTAAAATCCTGCAGAATTTCGTCCTTTGTTTTATTCTCCTTCATCTTCATGTAGTAAGTGAGAGTGACCTGCAGCGCGTAGAGCTCTTTCCGCATGCAGCAGTGGAAGAAGAGGATGTTGAATGAATCGTTATTTGCATCGATGAGCTTATTTTCATAGAAGTAGTCGATGGCGAAAGTATTTCCTTTAGTCACGCTAATTTGAAAGGCGGTGACGTGATTTCGAGGACTTCTCAAAAAGACGTTAATTTTGGGATGTTTACAAAACATGTCTAACATCTTTATCTCACGATGAATTGCACACACAAACATCAACGGATGGTAACCGTTGCCGCCGTCTGAATTGACATCTATATCGGGATGCCTGAGAAGAATGTCGATCATTTCGAGGTTGTCGATTCGAATCGCCTCAATCAGCAATGACTGGCCGTTTTCAATTGAATAGTTTACATCGATGCCAGGGTACTTCAGAAATTCGCATGGCAAAAAACATGACCGATCATCAAGTGCTTTATCAAAAAGCTGATACAATTGACGCTTCACAAAAAGTGGATTTTTTCTGAAGAAGGGGATAATTATCAATTCAAAAAGTTGAAAGTTGAATGAAAAACAGGCCGTCTCAAATATCTCAAGGAAAACCTCATCATACTCAGGATCAACGTCACTTTTCTCCAAAAATGAAAAATCAAAATTATTCAATGCATATTCGGTCACTTCATAATTCCAATTCGAAATTGAACAAAGCAGACAGTCCTTGTCAAAATATTCTGTCTTCTGCCTTTCTATTATGTGGAACATGTCGTAGTTACTGTAACAAATTGACTGCTGTATCGTTCCCCTCGAAACATCGGCGTTGTTCATTATCAAAAACTTGAAAATTTTGAATGCATCATAGCAGCATGCATATTCGATCAGCGAAACTTCGTGCGGCGTGTAAAAGAAATTGTCTAAAGTTGACTCTTTGATATGAGAATTGAGCGATATATTCAAATTTGAGAGGATCCTCTGAAAAGTGTCAATATCGTCCGTTTTAATGGAATATCGAAGTTTGTTAGTCTCTAGTTCTTTATAAAGAGGATCGTTGAAGTCATTTGAGTTACGGAGCCATTCTATGTGCTTTTTACGTTTTTCTTTGAATTCTTTGAGTTCTTTTTCCGTATATGATAAATTATACTTGGGTTTGATCTCTTTTTCGTAAATTTCGGGGTACTTCTCTTTTATTTCTGGAGCAAAATATTCGGCAATGAATGACTGGTTGGGTTGCCGTGTATGTTGAATAATCACTTCAATGGATATCAGTCCTTCTTCATAAAACCAAAACTTGTAATACAAAAGACCACCAAAAATATACCAAAAAAATGTGGATTCGTTTGGTAAATATGCTTTTATATATTTAATTATTCGATCAAATAATCTAAATGCGTTACCTTTTTGAGTTTTGTTTAAATTTCTCGCATAATATGCAAAAATCTGGCAAATCATCATTAATTCTCTTCTATTGGTTAAGAAAGCTGGAGGAATTTGATTTATTATATAATTAATTTCATCCTCACTTGAACTAGGCCGTAAATTTATTAAATTTTTCTGAATTTGCGCATATGTTTTGATAATAGTGGTATTTTCGAAAATTGTACACATTTGTTCAAAGAAGATTTTACAAGATTTTAAAAAATTGATAAAGCTCTCAAAAAGTTTTATCTGGGCAAATACACATAGATTTTCGATATTTTCTCCAAATTATAGAATGAAAAAATAATGGAAATGAATTTAAACACACATGACAACATATCTATCAATTTTTAATTAAAAAAAATCAGTAATTTTGAAATATTAATCAATTAAAATGTATTGAATCTAAAAATAACTATGTTTTCATAACTTTGATATCATATATATTACAAATTTTATTTATCAACTTCATAAATTATCAGGTTTGAACTTTAAGAGACCATTATCAAAAATACTATATTTCAGAGAAGAAAATTCAATGAGTTATCACAAAATTTGTTTCTTGAGTATTTTGACTATATTTTTGTATATTTATACCATCTTATTTAAATATAACTGATATCACATAACTTATATGAAGATATTGATCAAAAATACTTAAAACTATTGTTAATTTATTAACTCTTTCAAAGAAATAACATCAAAAAATTTTCTTCAGAAAAAGTTTTACAAATAATATCAAAAATTGAGAGGATGGAAATTCCAGAGTAGGTGAAACTCTCTCAAAAAAAATTGCGTAAACTTCAGAAAAACAAACTTTTTGAGAATAAAATCTCTTTGAGTTACACCTACTCTGAAATTCCCAAAATTTATCGACCTGAACTTTTTCCGAATAAAACAACTATTTAATCATTTTTTTTTTCTATGAGTTTTTTCAATATTGAAAAGTTTACAATATAAAGATGAAGGTTTTCTTTAAATATTTATTCTCAATTTAATCTTAGAAAATCAAATTTTAATTTTATATTTTTAATATCAGTGCCATTTCATTTTTAATATATTTCTTTTGATTCATGTTATCTCAATTTAATTAGTTTCGTAAATTCTTACAGTAGTGTAGAAATTAGTTTTCTTTTTCTTTTTGTATTATTCTACATTACAGTTTCATAAAGAGGAAAAGGATATTTCTAAACGCAATCATATTTTTTTAAATATAATTAAATTTATATAAATAATAAAATCTTGAATAATTTCATAACATCAAATCAGTATAATATTGAAAAAATACTTAAAATTTTTAAACTGTCATTATTTATAAGTAAAATTTTTGTTTTTAGAACTAGACATGTTCAACATTCAATTTTTAATTGAATTTTAATTCAATGGAGATAAAATTATTTCTGATAATTTTTCAATCAAATATTTAACTCAAAATTTATATTTATAAATATCTTGGTAAATAATTTTTTATGAATTTTTATAATATGATATTATTTGATATAAATAATAATTTATATATATTCATTATTATAAAAAATTGTATTAAATTTTTTCATATGAAATATATATTTTATTTATTTTTAAATGAAGATTTTAAACTTTTTGAAATAATTTTTTATAAATAAGAATATTTTCGCTTGGCCACCTGGCACGCATATGATTTTGGCAGCTTTATCCGCATTAGATCCAAAAAACGACAAAAAAGATTATAATAAAAAAGTCAGACGATTCGCTAAGTACGGAATGATTTATAAAGTACATGGATTTAATAATGAATATGAAAGTATATGCCCATTTTGCAAATTAAAACGAAAAAATTATCATTTTAGAAGAAGTTGTCACTATACTCACAAATTTCTTCAGAAATTGGGAAAGATAATTATCTAATTTGTATGGTTTATCCAAATATCATAAAATTAAAAACTTTTATTGCAAATTTGAGTAGTATTAATATCCGTGGTTTTGGAAATGTTATTATTGATCGTATTTATTCAGCATATGAAATTCAAATAGCAATAACATCATTTTTCTTAACAATTGAAGGGCGCCGATATTTTTTGAATCAAGTCGATCAAAACCAAAAGAAAAATTATTTAAATATTATTCAAAAATATATACTTCAATATAATGAATTTAAATTCAAATTTGATGAGAATATTATTAAAGATCAAATAAATTCATATATGGAATTATCAAATTTTGAAGTTAATGACTCATTTTTATTTTGGCAAAATAATCGGAATAGTAATGTTAATAATTTAAATTTTTTAGCAAATATTGCTATTCGAATAATAAATATGGCATGCTCCGAGTTGCCTGTAGAAAGACTATTTTCGCATTTAAAGTATCTTTATGGATCAAAAGATTATAATAAGTCGGATGATCTTCTTAATGCTCAATTGGCAATAAGGATGGAAAATATATATTCTGGAGAAAACAAATAATTTATTTAGTTTTTTTAAAGATAAAAACAAAACAAAAAAATTAAAATTCAATAAAAAACAAAATCTAATTTTCAATACCTTTTTTTTTTTAGTGACCATTCAGTATTTCTCAGAAAAATTCTGAGAAATATTGAAGATTTTAACATCACCAAAAAAAAAATAAAATCATCACAATAATTGTGATAGCTTTCAAAAAAATTCTGAGAATTGAGCGTTGAACATGTCTATTAGAACTGTTAAAATCTTTTCACAATCTTTTTCTATGTGTAAAACAAAATTTGAAAGTGTAAAAAAAATGAATTTTAATATAAAAAGTTCTCTAAAATAAAATTTATTTTTTATTTCAAAATTTTATATTTTATTTATATCTCATTAATATAAATAATATATTACAATAAACAAATAACTAAAAACGTGGTCACTTAATACCAAATTGAATTTTTATAACAGGTGAAACTTTTTCTAAGGTGCAACTCCCATTTATTTATTATTTGAAATTAAAAATGTAAATATATCTTTTTGTGAATAATTTGTTCAATAAATTTGTTTCATTAATTTATTGATATTACATCAATGAATTTATCTTTTAGAGAATGGCCTTTCTTATCTTTAAATCAAAATATTCCAAAAACCAAATTAAGAGCTCCTTCATTGTCAGCAATTGAAGTCGATTATCTTAAAAAAAATATGCCTTCATATCTTATTCCCAAAATGTCTTCTGCACATTTAATGTCACAACAAAGCGATGAAATTAAAACAGAAGATCTCTATTTCAATAAGAATCAATTTAAATATAATCTTAGTTCATGGGGACGATGTGGTCTATTTGCTTGCACAAATGAAAGTTGTTTATCAATATTTTCTAATGATGAAAAAGGAAATTTGTCCCCAATGTTCATGTTCTCGCCATTTGATACTTTAGTGATTGGTAGACTATGCAAACAACCTCCAAAGACAGCTTTTATTACCGCAATAGCATGGTCAGATGGACATCTTGAACCAAGCATACCAAAATCACTACTAGCTGTTGCTTCAGAGAAAGGATATCTTGGTGTTTATGATTTTGAAAGTAAAAAAAGAGTCTGCTCTTTTCTTTTTGAAGAACCGATAGTTTCAATTCTATGGTGTTCATTTAAACAAAACCGTTTTTATGCAGGCTCAAGAAAAGGTCATTTTTACATTTGTGAAGTGAACAATTCAAAAACGATCAATATTTTGAGAGTGATTGACTTTTCATTCAAATTACCAAATACGTTTGAAACCGTTTACAAATCTATTGATTTTATCACCCAAGATGACGTTAACGGTTACACCGTTGGAGTTGCCTCCAAAGATCAACCTTTCGGTTTCATCACAAATATCAATGACACTGAAAAAGTTGACATTCACATCTATCAGAACTTTTATATTAAAGGTGACAATAAAGAAAATAATGATCAGATTAATTTCTTTGAATTCTATCCAAATAGTCAAGATTTTGTCACAATTTTGACCAGTTCTTCATCGTTCGTCCTCTCAATATCAAAGGGAACATTGGTTCCTTTCATCCAGTCGGCCGATTGCAAGTTCATTTCTATCATTGACAGTGAAAATGACAAAGTCATTGTTGGAAATGATAGCGAAATGAACATCTGGCAGTTAGGTGACCAATTTTGGGTTCGACTTTTTAATATGAACCTTGGATTGAAAGAGATCATAACTTTTTCAAAGCACAATAACAAAATTTTGTTGACAACATCTTCCAACTGGCTGAATGAAGTTGAATTCAAAAGAAATAAAATATTCGTGACAAGAAGAATCAAGCTGATTGATGGAAGCATTGTTGACTATGACTTTGGAGATGGCTCAATTGCTTTCTTAACAAGTAACAACACAATCGCACTGACAAGTCCTACACCCGAGTCGGTAATCAAGCCAATATTTGCTGAAAAGTCTTCTTCAAGCGATTACTCGCAGCAGCACTCAAGCAGCAACGACGACGAAGGCCAATTGAACAACAATTTGAGAGAAGAAGACTTTGATCTAAGAAAAAGTAAGTCAGAAGAGTTCGATTCTGACACAAGCTATTCCAAGTTTCAAATCGATGATTTTTCTTGTGGTAACTCAAATTCATTGGTTCTATCGTTCAGCATAAATGATGAAATATTTGACCTGAAACGTGTCAAATGGATTTCACCTAAAAAGATCGTTGCTTGGTGCAAGCATTCCCTTTATTTGATCGATTTGAATACACGATCAATTAGAGAGCCACTTTCTGAAAGATTCTGCAAGAAGTGCGTTCAAATCACTCAAGTTTTCTTCTCAAAAAGTCGAAAAATTATGGGAGTTGTCCTTGATGATGTCAAAGTTTATTTGCTGGACACTGAATCTGAATTGATTGTACTAAAATCGTTAGATTTCAGTGACAAAGTATGTAATGATAACGACCTTTTGCTTGGAAGCATTTCACCAAATGAAGAAATGGCGGTTTTTTCGTTGTCAAATTTCCTCTACTTTATTAATTTGAATGAAAAAGTGCCAATTCCTAAAAAGGTCAAATCATACTTCGAGTTCAAGGGAACATTCATCTTCTGGGACAATCGAGGAATCCTGATTGGCTCAGAAAGTGGCGGGGCACTTTTGATTCATAATGACAAAATTGAATCAATCATTGAAAAAGCTTTATTTGGACAAAAAAGTGCCAAAGTTATATTCAGTTCACTAAATTCTGAAAAAGTGAAATTAGAAGCAATTAAGTTAATTCTGCCATGCTCCAATCAGCAATACGTTGTCATTGACTCCAGCCACAAAGGAATCCTTGCTTCGAAAGACGTTAAAATAATTGCCACAAACATTTTAACATTTAAGAAATATTCTGAAGACAATTTTCTAATTAGACTTCAGAATTATAACAGATTGGCTGTTATTAATACGTTTAATGAGTTTACAGCTTCACTTCCTCCGTGCTTCTTTTTATCACAAGAGAAGAAGAACACTTTTCTCGAAGAAATAAAAGACGTTAAAAATAACAACAATTATCAAGATAGTGACTTAATTGAATCAATATCAGATCAAATATTTTTAACAGATAAAACTAACTTTTCTATTCCTTTGAGAAATAGTGTTCAATTATTGAATGAGTTCATTTCAACTCAAGATCCTTTCAATTCAATTTCATCCAAAAATTTCTTAAAACTCGGAAATCTAGAAGAAGCAAGAAACTTGTTCTTGAAATCTAATCCAAATGATAAAGACTATTATAACAACATGGTGCTGGCTGCTATTTATAACACACCTTCTGATTCTGCTCAACTCATTGTCAATAACTTTTTATCTAACGATTTAATAGATGAAGCTGTCAATGTTCTGCTGATGACAAATGAAATATTCCCCGCAGCTGACATTTTATCTAAGAATGGAAGAAACGAGGACGCTTACCGTGTTTTAATGCTGAATGATCGGAAAAAGTATTGCGCAAATTCTGAAAAAATTATTTTAAAAGTTGCTGATTCATTGATCAACAATAAAGAAAATGTTTTGTTTGGACTGAAATTGCTTGCTTCTTTCGGATATTTCCATGAAATGATTAACCAATTATCATTAACTATTGCATAAATTTTATTATTAAACATTTTGTTAAAATAAATCTTTTTTTTTTTTTTTTTTTTTTTTGATTATTCTGAGGAATGCTTTAAATTTAGAATCAAAAGAAGAAGATACTTTTCTTTAATTTTATACTAAAGATTTGGTAAAAAGTTGATAACGGTGAAATATTCGATTGAACTTTTGAAAACTCTTGAGTTCATTTCAACTCAAGATTCTGTAATTTTTCGTTTGCGCCTTTTAGAGCCGTCCATTCCACTGAGTATTCATGTTTTTATTGTTGTCTAAATCCAAAGTTCGCAATGGCCTTCTTGGAGTGAGACTCTTTGGTTTAATATTAGGAGGAGGATGTCTTGGCTGAGTAAGTACAAATTGGCAAGGAAAATAATATCTTGGATATATAGATGGAAACATGTTTTATTTTTAATTTGAATTGCATTTAAAAAATTCAATGTGATAATTGAAAAATTGAATCAACGAAAATTTGCGTTTCAGTTTATGAATTGAAAATTTTCATTTTTTTTTATAAAATTAATATTTTTGAAGCGACAATTTAGATTAAAATAAAAATAATAGGCAAATATTAAACATTATATCTACTATAAATTAAATAAATAAATAAATTTGTACAAACTCTGGTAGAGCTGGAAAAAATTAGAATTTATTTTTTTCTTTTCAATGTTGGAAAAAATTTTCTTTTTAAATACTATGAATCAATTCAAAAAATACATATAAATGCTATGCATCAATAACTTTCGGGATCTTTTGGAAATACATATAAATTCTGATATGCAATAGAAACAAAAAGAAATTATTGGATAAAATGATATATCAGATATCGAAAATTTGGAATGTTTCATTGAAGGTGATTATGAGGAGAATTCTGAAGAAGAAGAACAATAAATAATATTTTTTTGTGTAATTTACTAATTTAAAATGAAAAATATTTATTTCATAGTATAATATACATTTTTTTTTTAATTTTTCATATTTATTGTATATGAAAATAATATGCTAGAATACCATATCGATACTGAAGAATGTTATCGTAAAATACTTTTTCGATAACCGCCCATACGTCAAAAAATTCCGAGCAAAAAAGTATCGATATTTAACGAATACCGATTCTTTTCCGGTAACAGGTATTTAGTCGTATCGATAAACAACGCTGACATTTGCAAATCAGAATCACATTTTTCTTAAATTAAAAAAACTTTTCCATAAATAAAGTTGGATTCAAAAGGCTTGGGACAAGATTTTTTTTAATTCAATTTTTTCTATTAAAAGTGAAAAACGAAATCTTAAATTTGAATAGAAATTTTCATAGTTTTTTTATTTTAAAAAATGGAAAATTTATACGAATTGTCCTCTAGATTATCCGACTAAATTAAAAATAGCCTATTTTCATGGCCAGTTTAATACACAACGCGAAATTGCCGGAAAAACAGGCGCTTCGAAATCTTCAGTTAATAGAGCAAATCAAATATAATATTCAATTGAAGAAACTGAGTATAAATGTGATTTAAAAAGTCAATTAAGATATCATTTTGTTTTATTTAAAGTATTACAAAATCCATTTATAACAAATCGATAAATATATAAATTTTGAATTGATATGTGCTCCTCCAAAAAGTTAAAATGCCAAGACCAATTAACATCCCATGTTGTAAAGTTTATAAGCATCAATAAAAAAAATATTTTTATTTTTATCTTTTATATTTATATATATATATATATATATATATACGATTTTTTTTTTTTTCAGAGAACTTCAGAAATGTTTTCATGCAGGTTGGGACAAATTGAATGCATTTCAAAGAAAATTGAAAAAGTTAGTCCCAAGCCTTTTGAATCCAACTTTTTTCTAAAATACTATTTTGAAAAAATAATTTGTATAAAAAATTATTTGTATAAAAAATTATTTGAATCAGCAGCGCCGCTCTTAGCTCAGTGGTAGAGCATGTGACTGTAGTATTCAAATGTAGTCATCACAGGGTCGCCGGTTCGATTCCAGCAGCGCGGATTTTTTTTTTGACAAAGAATTTGGCAAATTCGCCTAAAAAATGAAAAACGTTATTTTTTACCAATTTTAATGATTTTTAATTCATTAACAATCTAAAAAAGAAATTTTTTTGACCAAGACAATTTCCTGATATACAAGATGCAATATCAATGATTAAACAGGAAATATAAATTAATCTGAATTTTGATAAAATTATTAGAAAAATCAAATATAAAAAAATATTAAAAAACAAAATCTTTATATTTATAAATAGTTTTTCCCACTGATCATACGATTCCTGGATATATCTGATAGAGAACCAACATAAAGAGCCGATATATATAATAGTATATAATTGATAAGCTAATTATTTCATTTTTAATCTAATTTATCATTCTATTTCATTATTCTTTTAACTGACCAATCAAGTAGGAAACAAAGTTTTTGTTTTTCATCAAAAGAACGAAAACTTTCAATGAATTTTCATGACTTTTTCAATACCCTTTTGAATTATATTCAAATTATAATTTTGTGGAAATGAAAAGCAATTTTACATATTTGTTAATTTTTTGATTTATATCTAAATTAAAGCTTTAAGACAGCTTTTTTACTTTTATTTTCTTATTAAAACCACTGTATTTTGAAAACAAAAATTGTTCATTTATCATCAACTGATGAAATACAATTAAATTGTTTTCTTTAATTAATCTCAAAAATAAAAAGGAATATATTCATTTACTTCTTTTATTTTTTATTATTTTTTTTTTAAATCATCAAATACAATTTTCAATTATATTTTGGATTTTTAGAAAATATAATATTAATAATAGACATAAGAACTACGTAATTTCATTAGATTTTTTTTATTTCTCTATTAAAAAAATAATAATTATTATATCAAAAAATCCATAAGATAATAATAAATAATTTAGAAGAAACCAACGCATATAAACATTTTTAGTTGATATTACATTCCATATTTAAACATTTTTAATAAAAAAAATAATGTAATATTATCATTGAAAAAGAGTGTTAAATCTTGATAATGAGAAAAGATATTTTAATCTTATGAGTTTTACTAAAACTTAATATTTTCATTAATCATAGCCAATAATCTGCTGGAAAATATTTGAATTTTCTGGAAAATAAAAGTATTTAAAAATTCTGAATAATAAAAAATTCTGGTAAAAAAAAAGGTCAAATTATAACAACTCTTTTTATCAATTTTATTAAAACTTATTTGAAAATTATTGACTACCTATTTCTTTTTAGATTTTATATAAAAATATATACTGTATTAATAATGACATTTTTGAATTAATTCAAAAGTAAATAAAATTGTTAAACTAGAATATCTTATTATATAAAAGATTATTTCTATAAATTATGAATTTCAAATTATTTTAATATATAATTAAAAAGAAAAACTAAATTTATATCATTAAATAATTTATAATACATCAAGATAAAAATGTTTTAAATATATACAGAATTATTTATATTGAATATTTTAAAAAATTGTTTGGCTTTTAATTACACATGCAGACACATAGAAGAAATCAAAGTTATAAGTTTGGTTGTATGCGAAGTGAAGTAAATAAGATATTTCAGGATCCAAAAACAGCTGATCGACACTATATGAAGAATCAAATGAAAAATCATATTGATTATCTAGACCAACATGGCATTTTTGAGTACCAGAATTTTGCTCAAACTCTTCATGAATACATCAAGAATGACGATATACAAAAATTTATTCAGTCTTTTGTTGATTATAAAAATAAAACAGGTTTATCAGATTCTGTGTTCATGTTGAAGCAGCGCGAACTAAAAAAAACTAATATTTGCGAAAAGAATATTCTTTTGAACAGGATAGCTCTAGAATATTCAAAAGAATTCCTTTTATTTTTTGAAAATTATTTAAAATTGTATTATCCTTTCATGAAAACAAAGAACACCCTTGTAGAGAGCTTTAAATCCAAAATAGAAAAACTTATTGGCATGGAGAAGTCGCATAAAAAAGATCCATTTTATTTAATTTTAAATGATTTTTCTACCAACGTTCAAAATTCTATGCCAATGGATCATGAAGTTATTACAAATGATGATTTTTTTGTTTTTAGAAATGACAATGTGGAAAAGATAATTTATTTATGAAACAAAAAAAACTCAAAATATGATTTATTTTTGCTTTTTTGTTTCTAAAATCAATTAAATAATGATTTTATTCATAAATTTATGAATGATTTATTAATTTTATTATATGTTATTTTTAATAATATAATTTTACTAAAATTATTATTTTTTTTATCATTTATATTGTTTTTTTCTTTAATTAGCTTTGTAATGGTTTTTGATCTATAATAATATATTCCATTGATAATAATTATCATAATCATTTAATTTGAAAAATTTTTCTTTTAAATACAAAACCTGTTCAATAAAATATCATCCTTCACTTTTAGGATGAACTTCATTTAATGAAAAAATTAAATTAAAAAAGAAAGAATTAAAAAAAAAAAAAAAAAAAAATAAAGTGTTTATATAAAAGAATAAAAAACTCAAACAAAATCTTCTTATAGTATTATATCAATATGTCATTATTTTTTTTTCATTGATTGAAAAATGCATGAAATAACAATATATGAATAAATCATTCTTGCTTGGACTCTGGACTAATTTCTATATGCAAAAATTATCATTTGAAATTATCTCTTCACTTGGAAAATTGCCTTTCTCAATTTGAAACAATTGAAAAAAATTGATTCTCTATAATTTACAAGATCCTCTAATATATTTCAAAACACAGTAAAAATATTTTATGATGATATAGAAAGAAATATATAAAAAATATTCAACTTTTTGATTTTAGTAAGAAATAATAAGATTGATTTTTTTTTCTTTTCAAATGGAAGATATGATTATATGTTTAATACAAATAAGTGTATGCAGATCTCAATGTATATTATTGTTAAGTCATTACTATTTTTTTTTTCTATAGAAAAAGATATCTTTCTTAATATCAAGCGACAAAATAAAAAAGAAGTATTAATTAATTACTTTTTAAATAGTTTATATTTTCAAAAAGTGGCAAGGTATTTATTCTTATTGATTCCAGTTTAGTTTTTTCAAAAAGATGTAAAAAAGATAATTTTTTTTATGAAAAAACTAGTTTTAATTATAAAATTAAAAAGGCTTCATAACATTTTAATTAATAATAAACATTTCAGACATCAAAAATCTTCACTTCAACGTTTTAATAGGTTCTCATATATGAATATTTGTTTTATTATATGTTTGGGCTTTATAATAAATATGAAGATTCATTAAAATGTAGTTGCATTTTAACTTATCATTCCTTTATATATAACTTATGATACAGTTATATAATTATCAAATAATTTACATTATTAGGACTTTTGGTTTTTTAATGATTTTAATACATCTTTTAAGGTGCTTATTTGAACAGTTCTATAAATCATAAGTAATATAACTATTTTTAGATTGAAGCTAAATAAAATTTAATATTATTGGAAAACTCTGTTTTAAGCATGAAAATAGTACATAATTATAAAGATCAATCTCAAAAAAAATTTTCCATAAAAAAAGAAATTCATAAAAATATTTGAAATGCTTTAAATTTTCTTATGTTTTTGTATTTTCCGTTACGAAAATGAAAATTTCTGTTACAAAAGTGGATTTTTCAGTTACAAAAGTGAAACAGGTGTATATAGAAAAAATTAAAAAATTTCACCATTATTTAATATTTTATCTGAATATAGTTGGTGGAAAAAACTGCGTTTTGAGGACAAAACTATGTTTTCTCGATGAATATTCAATATTTTTTAATAAAAGTTATATATAATCGCATTTCATATTAATACAAATCTATATACAGGTTTTTATCAATTTTATTGAACTTAAGCTTTGATAATATTATAATAAAAATTATTTTATAAAATCAACATTTTTTTAATATTTCCTAATTTTTAAATTATCGCTTGGATATACTATAAAATGGATAAAATATTTTTTAACAAATGTTGTTCAGTAAGGAAAAAAAATCGATTTTTTAATATTCACTTCACCTCTATAATTCTTTTTATATCACATTTCAGTTTTTATATAGGAAAATGGCTTTTTAAAAACGCATTTTCATTTCATTAAAACATATTATTGTTTAATGATATCCTGCTAATACTTTATTGATAAAATAAAATTAACGAAATAGTCCTTTGATATTAAGATAAATTGTTTTTAATATTTTTTTTAATAACTTTTTTTATCAACTTAAATTTCACCATGATAAATTTATCAGCCAAATTTACTATTAATATAATATATATCTACATATTATATATTATTAGATTATAATAATAAATCCTCTGTAAATTACTTCCTCATGTTAGAAATTAAATTGCAACTTTAGTTAAAAATATCATTGATTATACATAATGTATATGGAATCTTCGTATAACAATTATAAAATATATATAATATTGGTATCTATATGTTTTTACATAGCCAAATCTGGTGAATCATTTATAGGTCACTTGGTTGAAAAGATGAAGAATTAAAATTAGTCTACTTTATTTTTTTCTACCAAAGAATTAAATTGATCTAATTTTTTGTAGAAATGAATAATATTCTAATATAAATATGAATATTATATTATCATTCAATAATATATTATATTTGTCATTTTCGGGAAGATGATTAAAAATTAATTTTTTGTTCTTTTCTCAAGGAACAAGTGTCATCATATAAATTTATCTATATATATTTATTATTGACATGTAATGTTATCATAAATATTAAAGATATTAAATATTTCTTTTAAAAAATTCTTACAAAACTTTGTTTAAATTAATATTCAAAAAACACTAATATTTTTAGACATAATCAATATTTGATTATAATATTTATAATATACATGTTACATTTGATATTATAAATATTTTCACTTTAAAAAATGCAATTTATTATTTTTTTCCTATGAAAAATTAGTTTTTTCAAATTTTTTTGAAAGTATTTTTTAGCATGAATAACTTGATGGTTATTAAAGATATAATAATTTTAACATTCTATTTATTATTTTAATAGAATGATATATAATATTTATTTTGTTAATAATGATAATTATTTATATATATCGAGGAAAATGATTTTTTATTTCATTTAGAATCTCAAAAGAAAAAAAAATTCAATTTCAACTAAAATTTTTTTAAAAAATAACTTTTAAGAAATTTTATTTTATCAATAAAGTATTAGCAGGATATCATTAAACAATAATATGTTTTAATGAAATGAAAATGCGTTTTTAAAAAGCCATTTTCCTATATAAAAACTGAAATGTGATATAAAAAGAATTATAGAGGTGAAGTGAATATTAAAAAATCGATTTTTTTTCCTTACTGAACAACATTTGTTAAAAAATATTTTATCCATTTTATAGTATATCCAAGCGATAATTTAAAAATTAGGAAATATTAAAAAAATGTTGATTTTATAAAATAATTTTTATTATAATATTATCAAAGCTTAAGTTCAATAAAATTGATAAAAACCTGTATATAGATTTGTATTAATATGAAATGCGATTATATATAACTTTTATTAAAAAATATTGAATATTCATCGAGAAAACATAGTTTTTTCCTCAAAACGCAGTTTTTCCCACCAACTATATTGTGAAGATAAAATAAATAGCACAATTATCTTAAATGATACATCAAAATCAATTTTTTTTTTCCCAAAAAAGTTAATATAAACAACTATAATTTTACTTTTATTTATTATGCAGTGGTATATGCAGAAGTGATATTCAAGAATAAATTTGTATTTAATAATAATAATAATCAATATAATCTAATTTTTCGATTGTATTTTATTTTTATAGAAATCCTAATTTTTAGTTGAGATGTTATATTTATTTATATTAATGATGAAATACTTAACATATCGACATATATTTCATTTATTGTCAAAATCTTTGTATCTAACGAAAAAAACAAAATAAAAAAAATTTACAATTTCCAGACCACATTTAAATTCTTGACTGCATTGAGCAATTTATAAGATATTATTAGCATGATAAAAAAAGTTATGATATTGCCTATGGAAAATTTTTCTTTTCTTTTTTTTATATGAAAAAGTTAAACTTTTCACAAATATTGAATATATTATTCAATTAGAATGAAAATTTTATGAATATTAAGAATTTTAAGATAAGGTAATGTTAAAAAATATAAAAGGTAAAATATTCGACCTTAAAATTTTACATTTATTCGTAAATTATTGGCATATAAAAATGTCCAATTTATGTAAAAATTTTTTTTCATAATAAAATTTTTTTAATTATAGGTAGGCTTGTTAAGTCTCGATTTTCGATAACGATAATTGATCCATTTTTCTGATATCAATATCAAATCAAAAATTTTATCTATGATATCAATAATGAATAAAAATAAAAGATCGATTATCAATATTGAAAATTTTTTAACGTATTAAAATTTTGTAAACCTTTTAACTGATTACTTCACATATCTGTTATAAAATTTAATAAAAGCAGATTCTTTTACATAATAAGTTAGAATATATTTATTTTATGCCATTAAAATACTATTTTTAATGGTTTTTTCAGGTATTAATTTCGATTAATCAAGATTCGATATCAAAAGCATATTTTTTTTGTATCACATTTCATACTTGATAATTGAATTCATCAATAAAAAGTTCCAATCGATAGCATTTTATTATCGATTATCTGAGTTAAAAAAAGTGCCAAACCTGATAATTGATATCAGAATAACAAGGCTAATTATAGGTGGTTTTTATAAAATTTTTCAACTTATGTAAGTTTTGCACATAAAATGGCAACAACATATTTCATTTTTGAGAATGACGGAAAATATCATAAGCAGGATGAAAGCAAGAAACAATCAAAAAAAAAAAAAAAAAAAAAAAATTACTAATTCAAGCAATAATCACTAATCAATGAAATATGCAAAGCTATCAAAGTTTAATTCTCCATTACAAACCACTTCAACTTTATGGTTTTTTATTTTCAAGTTTAGGAGTTAAGAAAGTGATTCCATATTCAATTGATAATTTCTTTACCGTAATAGAATCAACATTTTTATCATCAATATTAACTTCATAATTCGAACCGATTTTTGTTGAAGTCAGGACAGCCAATCTTGTTCCAGTAAAATCGAATTTAATTTTACTACCTTTTTTACCTACGTAAACAGTACCGAAAGTTGAATAAGTAACCTTATTTTGCGACGAGCCAGTAATATCATCACTGCTGATAATAATCAAATTACTCTTTTCACCATTACCGGGGTTCAGTGTGCAAGAGAATCTAATTGCACTAAGAATTACGCGACCTGAATAACTAAAAGAAGAAGCTATTGATATATTTCCATATCTGAAAGTATAAGCCTTACCAAAATTAACTTTTGAAGAACGATTTACATTGTCTACATTAGAGGATGGATTTGTAAAATCTTTATGTAATGCTTATTATCTTTGCTTGTATGAAGGGAGAATTTATTTGGAATTCCCTGTTGACTTGGACTTGGTTCTCTGCCAGTTTTTCCATGGAACGTGATTGAGTTGGCTTCTATTACTTTACTGAAATCGATGACGAAATAAGTGTCAGTTGCTGTATCACGCTTTGGATGAATGTACACATCATAGCCTTCTTTGAATAAGTTTTCAATCGGATAAGGCTTTGTTTCCTCATCATAATTTGTATCTACAAATGAGACGCCTTCATCCCATGTAATGTAATGGATTGGATTAGACACATCTAAATAAGTAGTTCCATAAGTTCTCTTGTAGAAGTAATCTGTATCGTATGCTTTGTTGTCTGGGAATTCATAAGATCCTCTGTTAGCATTTGCATAAGAAACAGTTTTGGAGGAATGATTTGTTTTTTTAGTTAAATCAGAAAATTCATTCTCACTTATTGATACAAGTTCTTTGTTGACTGGCTTGAAATATTCTTCTTTCTTTGAAGAATCAGCAAATGATTTCTTATAAGCAACAATATTGCGAGAGTAATCACTATAGTTAGTCCATGTTACAGTGATGTTAAGATTGGTACTATCGGTAATTTTTACGCCATCTTTATCAAGATATGTCGTTGAAATCGAAAACATTGAAGCGATCCATTCTTGTGATCCTAAGCCAATGAAACTTATGGCATTTTTAAAGGTTTCAATAAGAACTTCTTTAACATATACCCAGTTTCTTATGTCACCATTCTTATCGGGCTTCAATTTAAATGAATAATCACATTTGTATCCTTCCATATAAGTTGTAGCATAAACAGCTCCATCATCAAAGAATTCTATATCAAAATACGTGTTATTCTTATCAGGTTTGAACTTTGAATTATCAGGATAAATTTCTCTGATTGCGACACCAAGATTGTATTCTTTTCCATCAATTGAGAAGTAAAAAGCTAAGTTTGTTCTTCCACGTAAGAAAATACGATATTTATTAACATTAGAGAAATAAAGTTTGCCATAAAGTTCTTCAATTTGATTCTCATGTATGAAGTAATGCTCAGGATCATTTGGAAGCTCAGTACGTGTTTGAATGTTATCTGGATAATGCCAGATGTCAGTGCTACAATTCTGAGTTGGATTAGAATGATCAAATCCATGTCTGCCTTGCTCATATCCCTTGATTACTTCGCCTGTATACTAAGGACCACTTTTTTGGCAATTCTAGCATGCATGTTTTATAGTACCAATTTAACTCAACCCATTTAGATTTATCTCAATATACTATTAAAACAGGTCAATTATTGATATCGAAAATTAAGACTAATTAGTCTAAATTAAAAAAATAAGAAAAATTAATTAATTCATAAAAAATAAGAAAAATATAGGTTTTAGAAGGATAATTTATTATTAAAAGGAACATCACAGAAAACAACGTCTTAAATTTATTCTATATATTTTGTTAACATTTCAAGTCTGAGATTTTCAGCATATTCCTTAATAAATTGGATTGATGGTGCATTATATTTCCTTGACAAAGTTTGCACAATTTTATCGTTGACTGCATAGACTGTTTGTGGAATACCTTTGATGAAGTAGCTTGGCGCGATAACGCAAAGGAGCCTCTTTCTTGCATATTCTTCTGTGTATTCTAATTGGTTTGGACAGTAAACAGCGTGGTGGCCGTGTCTGTTTGGCATTGGCCTGCATAAGTTATTCATGTAATAGTCCATGACTTTTTCGCTTCCATCCAAGAACTGATCAACATATTGTTGAACGACGTCGACGTTTCTGTAATTGTTTGTGAGACACCAAGAGTGGCTCTCTTTGTCTTTGCCTAATGCAATCAAGAGAAAAACGTTTCTATAGAATTCTTTGAATTGTGGATCGACGCGCTTGACCTTGTCAATGATTGTTGTGAATATTTGTTCTGCATCGATCATTGAGAGCTTATATGGCTCTTCCATCCAATATAATTGGAATCCTTCGTTCAATTTGGCCCAGAATACATCGAGATCGCAATTTCTGAATGGTTCGAGAAGTAATTCAACTGCTTCTTTGATTAAGTATTGTTTCCTGTTGTCTTGCAATGCCAAAATGTTTTCGGCATTGATTCTCTTAAGATAGAAGAAGCATGCGATTCTTAAGATTTCATTTGGATCTTCAGTTGCGAAGATTGGTTTGATTTCAAACTTTTCATCTCCTTCTTTTTTGTCATCTGAGTCTTCATTTTCGATTTTTTGGTATTTAAAGGACCTTTTCATGATGTTTGATTGTGCAATGTATGATGTAATCATTAATGTGCTTGGTGCTTCAAATTCATCTGTTCTTAAAAGAGACCAGATTGTCTCGAAAAGGAAGATTGAGAATCTTGATGATAAATTTGGTTCAATTATATTGAATTGGAATTCTTTGAAATTGACTGGTTCTGCAAGTTCCAATGGATTTTGTTCTTCATAGTTTTCTGGATCTAATTCGATTCTAGGGAAGATTTGGCTGATGTATTCATCACGATCTTTTTCATCGATGTTTGAAACGAAGATTGAGACTGCTTCATTAATTGCTTGGTGGAAGAATTTGATCATGAAATCATGATCAGCTGCAGCAATCATTGGTTTGAGTTGGAAGAAGCAGTTTAATAATTTGTTAATGCCATTACAATTGTATGGATTTTGTGGAGAAAATGCATTGAATGGTATTTTATTGTCTTTAAGCTTGCTTTCAAATTCAAACATCATATCTTTGCATCCTTTACTGTTCATTGCTTCCAACGTCTTGGCAACCAATTCAAGAGCTTCTCTTTCATTAACTGATATTTTCCCTTCTTTGTCTTTGAATGATTGATATAATAATCTGCATATAAATGCATTGCATGTTGCCCTTGTGATTGCTGGCAATGGCTCAATGTGCCTGTGAAGTCCATACGAAACCAATGCATCAAGCCACTTTGTAACGTCAAGAATCTTGATGATGAAACTTGACAAAACATCTGAACAGATTGGGACAATGCCACTTTTCTCATTTGTGCCAATTAAATCCTTGAATTGACTGATGATTTCTTCACTTGGTTCTTTTTCATTTTGGATGATATCGAACAATGATGAGATTGACATTGTGTACGATGTTGAGACATCTTTAAGAATAATTGGCCATGAATCTTGCATGTTGAATTTGCCATCTTCGTTTAATTGGAACAAGAATGGATATCCGATGACAAAGTTACCGATGATTTTAACAAGATTAACAATGTTTTCTTCTGCTTCTGCCTTCTCTTCGTCGAAACTATTAAGTTCATCAAATGCGTCTGCTAATGTCATCATTGAAAATATGCAGCTGACTGATGTCTCGTTTAACCATTCTTTTGAAGGTTTGGCTTCTTTCATTTGTTTGCTGATAAGTGTGAACTCCTTAGTTTCATCCAAAAATTTATATCCGCTGTTGTCGCCATTCATAATTTTGAAGAATGATTTCAATGCCTTAATTGTAATTGTTCCTTTTTGGATCAGTTCTTTTGATGACAACATTACTCTTTTGGCTCCTCTTTCTGATGGCTTCAATCTCATTAAAATTCTCTTTTCTGCCAATGCTTTTGAAATTTCTTCTTTGTCGTAAATGTTTTGAACAGTGCTCTTTGATAAGTCATCTTCTTTTTCGTATGTTTCGCAATCTTCACCTGGCAATAACATTTTGATTCCATCAACAATTGTTGCATCTGTATTGTTAATTAAATTGAAAATGATTGACTTCATTTGTGCCTCAAATGTTGCTGAGCTGTTTGGAATAATGAAACTCAATGCGTGTGTCAAGTAAGACAATACTGAAAATGGTTTTGTTGTTGAATGGTAATCATCAGTCAAAAATGAGAAAACTTGAATTCCTTCATAATCTAACATCTTACTTAATTCGATCCAATCTTGTGCAAACTTGATTTGTTTTTCACTTAAATATCTTTGTTCTGAACTGTAATTGTTTGATCCGTTGTTTCTAAAGTGTGGTGGTGCATCTGTGATAAATAAGCAAACATTGATCATATCTTGTGCACGCTCTCTAATGTCCATAATCATCTCGGCCAAACATGTTTTATGTGCTTCTGGTGAATCGCCCCCTCCACGTGCTGTTTCTTGTGAAATGACAAACTTTGCATCAATGCAATCGTTCATGAATGTTTTCTTTGTGATTACTTTGCTATCGCAGTAATCTCTAACGCCATAAAATGATATAATAACGTTTGGAAACTCGTTTTTGATGATTGACACCAAGTTTGATAATGAGTTTTTGATATTTGTGATAGCGCTTCCCATTGAACCAGTGCAGTCCAATGCGATAATCAAGTGGAAAACTTTTGTCTTTGTATCAATGATTGACGCTTCGGTGTTATTTTGTTTTTCGCTTTGGTATTGACGTGAGATTCTGTCTGCCAATCTTAATGGTTCTGGCTCTCTATATAAGCACGTTTTCTTTACAATTTCAATACTTGTGTCAATGTCGATCATGTGGCCTGGTGTAACAAAGATTTCTCTGAATGGCTTTGTATCTGTTGTCTTCAAAACGCCACAGTGAATTTCGGTTCCGTTTTCAATAACGTGTTGAAGTTTTAACACGTCGCCGATGTTTTGTAATTTTGTTTGTGCTTCTTCGTGAACAGAATCACGCGAATGTTCTGATCCAACATATAAAAATTGCTTGAAAACACCAATTGTTGGTATTCCTAGCTCAATTCCAACGTAGCAAGCAAGGCCGAAACCACGAATGTGCCATTCTCCACTTCCATCGACGAGTATAACGTCGATTTTGATTTCTGGATGGGCCAAACAGAATTCTCTGTACAATGCTGTTACAACGGGTCCTTCTCTGAAGCAAAGAAGGCCTGGAACGTATGGAACATCAACTCTCATTTCGGTGCATTTGGAATATATTACTTTCATTTCATCTTTAAAATCAACAACAACAAAACATCCAATAAATAAATCATCTTTACATGTTAAATCTGCTCCTCCTACATAATGAACCTTTTCGAAATCTACTGTATTTATCTGGCTAAGTTTCTTTTGCATTTCTTTTTGGATCCTAAACAATGGCTCAGCTTTTGGATCATTCATCAATCAAATATTTAAAATTAAAATGAAGTTATATTCTTTAAACGTTGCAATATTCCTTTCTCAGCATCATTACCATTCAAAAAAAAATTCAAAAAATTGAATAGAAGTTTCTGATTAAATTTAAAATATAATTATATCTCTTAAATCTTAGAATAAAAAGATCAAAATAATAATTTAATATATTTTTAAACAATAAATATCTTATTTTGAAATAATATGAAAGATAAATCAATTCTAAACTACTGAAATTTTGATTGTCGAATTTATAAATTTTATTGAAAATTTAAAAATTTTATTGAAAAAATTTTTTATTTGAAAAAGTCGAAATAAAAAAGAATATTTATTTTGCCATATCCTTTATAATGTTTACTTTTTTCGGCATATGCATTTTTTTAAAAAGAAATTGCAAATAGTTCTAGGGGAAAAATCTTATCTAATCTGCTATTTTTTTAAATTAATATCTGTTTATAACAAATGAGAAAGGAAATCTTGAAATTAACAATTTTTAAATATCAAAAAATCTAAATTTTTCATATTTAAAAGAAAAAATTCTTTTAAGTAAAAGAATTTCTATAAAGAGCAGGATTGCTAAAAGGGCACGGGCTGGCCCGTCCAAACCGTTTTGCCCGCCCGGGCTCGCGCCCTTTATACCATTATCCAGGCAAATGCTAGAGCAAAAAACTTATGAAAAAGTTTATAAAAATAATACATTTTTTTGAATCTTTCTAATTTTATTCAATATTCTTTATATAATATATCATATGACTAAATAATAATAAGTGATTAATTAATGTTGTATATTCGTTATTCATTTCAGAGTTTTGACGCATTACTTAGGTTGCCGCAAATATTTCTGAGATCTCATAGAAAAAGTGAAATTAATTAATAAAAAAGTTATAATATCTTCATTAATATCTAATATTTTTGAAATATATTTATCAAGATTATAATATTTTGGTGAGAAGTTTCATTTTTATCGAAAAAAACTTTTGTCTATTTGATCTAAGTAATGATAATCATTATATTACAACAGATACATCATTTTTTAAGTAAAAATCAAGAAATGAATGATTTGCATTGAAAATTATTTATTTCATGTCATTATTTATTTTAACGAATTCTCTTATATCTTCCTTATTTGATGGAGAAATAAATGTTTTCATTCATCACTTATATTTATAAAAATGTTTGCAATTGATCATTTTGCAAATATATTTAAAATAATATGAATTTTTGTATTGACATTAAAATCACTAACATTTTCATCATAAAAAATGTCGCCGAATAACAAATACGTCGGATATTTATTATTCCTATTTTCTGCAATGCAACAACTGATACCAAAAAAATCTTTTCTTTTAAGAATTGATATACCAAAAAAATCTTTAATAAGTCTTAAAAATATTTGAATTATTAAATAATCATTCGTTTTTAAAAATATCATCTCTTTCTCAATTTTCAATACAAAAGCAAATTAAATTATAAACACTCTTTATAAAAACATTTTTCTACCGTTTTAATTAATGATTTTTTTTTCATTACAATGAGATTTTTATGAAGATACAAGAGTTAAAGATAAATTGAATAAAAACTCATAGAATATTTTAAATATACCGTTTATCTTTAATTACAAAAGCAACCAAAATAAATCTTTTAAATTCACTTAAACCGTAACGAAATCCATTCAATTTTCATTTCATACCTTACAAAAAAAAAAAAAAAAACGCTGTTACAAAAAATAAACCGTTTCTTGAAATATTCAATTTTCAAAGATTTTTTTTTAAAGTAGCTTTTTCTCATAAGCAATTAATTGAACTTCCAAATATAATACATTTATTTTAATTGAAAAAAGTAGTATAGTTGTTTGAATTTTTTCTTAACTGATAAAATTTTAACACTTCATTCATTATAAATGTGCCTAGATCTTCTTTGCAAATTTGTAGATGTTGATATTGATATTATCAAAGACCAATCAGTTCCAAAAGCAAGGCGATATACGATCATTGTTTTTATGGTATTGGTTGCACTCTTATCAGTAGTAGTACTCATAATTGATATTGTTTGGTCTTGCAGAATCAAATGGTTTAAGTATGGATTATGGGATGCTAAACTTATTTACATTTTGTCTATTATTTCAACAATACTTTATGCATTAGTCTTATTTTTTTTCCTCCTTTTTATATGTGTGTCCTTTTGTAAGAATGGTAAAACAAGGTGTCTCTTTTTTTTATTTAGTTTTACAACTTGGGTTGGAATGATTATCGGCATTTTCTCTTTCGCAAAAGCCACAGAATCAGTTGAAGTTATGTTTTTGCCCAAAATTCCTTGCTCATTATCACTCAATGCATCTTATTATGGAGCTTTAGAAAATTTGAATGGAGAAAAACTAGATCAGTATTTAGCATGGTATGCAAATCATGACCCAATATGCGAAAAAATTTTAACGCCTGCTCTACTTGCAGAAATAATCCAGTTTGTATTTTATTTAGTTATGTTATCAGTTATTACTGGATGTTGCTGTTGCAATAAGGAAAAGAAACGGAAAATAGTAAATGAAACGAGTGAAAATAAAGCTCCAATAAATGATCCACCAAATCAAAATAACCAAAATGAAGCGAAGAACAATTATGTAGATTTATAACATTATTTTATTTCAATAAAAATTAAGTATTTCACATATAATCTACATTTTTTATTTGAATTGGTTCTTTTTCTCATTTTTTTTAAAAAATTTTATTGATATATGAATAGAATATTAAATTAATTATAATATTTGTATATTATTTAAAATAATTTTTTAAATATAATCAATTTAATAAATGATGATAATAAAAAATAGGTTTTATTTTATCAACAATGCTTTAGATTATTATAAAAAACATGAGAGTCTATGTAATTATAATATTTTATATTTCAATTTATATCCGAAAATATTTTAAATTGAAAGAATACACAAGTTTTGGAATTTGCAATCTTATTATTTACTTAGTCATAATTGTGGTATATTTGTTCCAATGAATATTTGAAATATTGAGATATGGGCAATGAAAAAAAAAAAAAAAAAAAAAAAAAAAATAAATATATATATAGTTGGTGGAAAAAAGGGGTTTATTTCACCTAAGTACTCAATTTTTCACTTAAGTTATCAAAAATTGAAAAGGTAAAAAAAATAATATCTCCAATTGATAAAGAAAAAATATTTAGTATCATTTTTCCTCTCAAAAACATATCATTAAAAAATTCCAAAATGTTAAGCGCTGCAGCATTTATAGAGTAAGAAGCCGAAAAAAATATATATTAATCGGGTTCCGTGGAGATTACAATGACGCAATTTTTATCCCAAAATTCCTTTTTCAAATATAATATCTAATTTAATCGCAACAAACTCCACGAGAAAAAAGTTTGTAAGTACCAGGACATTGTAGACAATTGAGTTTTACGTCGAACTTTGCGATATAAAATGCTAATTCGTATATTTTTAGATCAGCGATTTATATCTAATAATTTAATTTTCTTGGTTCATTGTTGAAATAGATAGAAAATCTCCTCGAATAATATTCTTTATCATTTTTTACATATTATACTAGCTTTAAACGTTATAAAAAACCCTCTGAATATATACGATTATTCTATAATATTCATAAACCAATCAGTAAATTGCTAACAAAAACATATTAAAATATATATATGTGAATCAATATTAGAAAATATGTAAATCATTTTTTCTTATTTTATTTTTTTGATGTAGAAAAATGAAGATTATGATTAAATCAAAACTTATTATAAACGTATTTGGTATTAAATCAAGATATATTACTGTATTTATTTAAAGTATTTTGATTTTTATATTATTTGGAATATATTTGAGTAGTATATAAATTGTTTTTACTAGAAAAATCTATATCATATTTTGATATATCAACATTTTAAAATTATTTTTTTTTTTCTATAACTTATTTAAATTTTTCAATAATTATTTGTAATTTTGAGAAAAGTTTATATCAGTTGATGAATATTTTAAATCAATTTTTTGAGATAATGCCTTTTATCGGCAACTTTTTGTGATGTTTTTATTGAATGAAGATTAAGAATTATTGACATAGAAAAAGTAGGAAAGAAAAATAATTATATAAAATCAAAATATCTTAATATTAGCTTTGTATAATAATAATATTTAAATCTAAATTAGATGTTATATAATATATAATACTAAATTTTGCTGCATAATAAATAAGTATTTAATTAAAATAGTTTTTTAATAGATATTGTTTGAAAACAAAAATATTCATAAATACATTATGTGGAATAAAGATTACTAAATTTTTAAGTGGATAATTATCAATATAAGTTGTAAAATAACCTATTTTATAATCGAGAAAGGAGCAAGGGTAACCGTTTTTCGTACGTTAAGAAGCCTTAAAAAAGCATTTATATCTTATTATAAGAACAAGAAAAAACAATATTTTTTAAATATATTGATTATTTATATTAGATAAAATAATCCTTAATGATACATTACATAATTATTTCAAGTGTGATGAAATTAATGACTAATGATATTTTTTTTGATCATCCAAAGGACTTGTAGATTAATGGTTTTGACATTCTATTTTAGTGCTAAATGATAAAATGATATTATGTCTTTTAAATAAAATTTATAGTAGACTTATAAAATTCCATATCGCATTTTTTATTTTTGAAATCCTGGGGAATAATCCTTTCTGTTGAGTGTTTATTTACATTAATATTTTATTTTGTCGACGATTGGTGTTAATAATTCTATTATATTATAATTAATGTTTTTTTAATAAGGAATTGTTATTACAAAATATAATTTTTTTAATATATATTTATTTAATAAAGCATATTAAATATATTATTTTCATTTTGGAGTTGAAATGGAAATAATTGCATGAATATTTATGTTCATTAAAAATCAAAGTTTTCGGGGGAATAATAACAAATAGTTGTTATATAAAATCATATCAAGCAAATATAATTATTTATCAGCTGAATAAATCAATTAATTGCGATATTTATGAATTTTAATGATGTTTAGAGGTTCTATGATTTTTAATTATTAAATTTTAATAATAAAATAGACTATCATCTTTAATATAGGGAAATTTCATTTCCAAAATAACTAAGCACATAAGTAAATTCAGAATTAAAAATGAATAAAAAAAAAAATTGAGTAGTGCAAATTTTTAACACAAAAACTCATAGTATAATTTGTTTGTATTTTTCATAAGTACATATAATATTTTATATAATATATAATAGTTTTTTTATCTAAAATATCTCTATAATTTATTTATATTATTGAGATAAAAATGTTTTATTCAAAATAAATCTAATTTGAATGCCTATTCAAATATTTTTTTCTCTCAATTTTTTCTTTTCAAATTTAAGTTTTATCGTTTTACAAATTTTTCTTGATGGGATATTAATATTTTTTAAATATTCAGAGATATTTTGTTCATTCCATCTTAAACTTTATATAGTTTAATTTATATAAAGCTTTTCACATTGTTTTGCCGTGAAACAATTGATAATATTGTAGCTCCATATTAAAAAAAATATCATTTGATCTTATTACTTATATTCTTGTCAAATTAAACAGTTATTTGATTTAAAAAATCATTTTAATATTCTTGACTTGGAATTCTTATTTCAACAAAAACAATTATTTCCTTTTCTTGTCAGTCATTTTCTATCTCATTAAGAAATTATTGATCGATATTGGGATCATCTGGAGGTGCCAGTTCACCTATTCTATCAGCTTATAGCATTTATATGTATTTTCCATGGAATCTCCATCCCCCATTTCTACATCAGTTATTTTCGAAATAAAAGTAACCACGCTTATAAAAATATTTGTAATCATATTTATAATACTTCGTTAAGCCTGTCCTTAACACTTGCACCATATAGCTCTGGCACAATCTTCGATATAAGGACGTCCATTTGTGCCGTCCATAACGTTACATTCATGATGAAAATATTAAGAATATTAACATCAACCTCGTCTTTATCCCATAAATTGGTTTAGGTAGATTATTTGCCCTAAAATAATTTTGATAACGAGACCATAAAACTTTTTGCTTAGAATTTTTTTGTTACCAACTTTTTGAATTATATGGACTGTTGGAGCTTTTTGAAGACTTTGTAAGGCGGGGTCCAGGGGTGGGAGCCCTTGGAGTAGTGGTAGGCTGGGGCATTTTATTTGGCCTAGCCTACGGTTCACTACTGCTATATATCTATTTTATTATTATTATGATAATTATTATAAGCGTGGTTACTTTATATTATAATTATAATTGTGCCGTCCATAACGTTAAATATTATCAAAATTAGTATACTCAAAATCATTTAATTCTATAAATCTTGTAGGACCATAAATTTCATCAATATAAGTTTTCCCTTTTATAATATTGGTTCTAATCATCATCACTAAATATTCTTTCTTGTTAAAAATAAAATCTTAATAAAATTCTAAACCAAATTCTTTTGTTGAAGTATTATCTGAATAAAAAATGTTATCTATCGTTTGGTCATCACAAAGTGTAAATACATAATAAAAATGCTTCCACAAATTATTCTCCATTTCATCTAATTTTGTCTTTAATGTTTCATAATTATTATTGCTCTTGTTTTTTACTAAGTTTTTTACATATTTCACGATAGCTATATCTGGGTCTTGAGCTATATCTATTCCAGGTATGCTAAAGTGCTTAATATACGTAATACTTGATGGATCATTACCTTATACAGAATCATTTTCTTAAGTTCTAATGCATTATGAAACAAGTCCTGTGTTATTTTTTATACCTATAACAAATCTATAACATCGCATTTATATACATCTCTAAGATTAATATCCTTTATAAATGTAAATATTTTGGGTTCAAGTATGTTAGCATAATCAGAATCGTCAAATTCTATCGTAAAAACTTTTTCTCTAGCAACAGTGATAAGATCTTTGCTAAGATTGCTGCCAGTTAAGTCTTTGTCAAACATTATATCTGGACAAGGTTCAAGTTTAAGGTTTTGATTGCTACACATAATAAATATCGTGATACCTATCACTGTTGTTGCCTGTAGCAACCACCAAATCCTAAATTTTGATTCTTTCCCTCATTTTTTCACTCATTTTAGCATTTTTTTAAAGCACGAGGCATATCAACTTTTTCTCTAAAAAATATAACCAACATAACCTTTCAATTAAAAGAAAAAGTAAATTAAAATGAAGAAGTGGTTATTATTTTGTCATATGATATGGTTAATATGCGAATTTAAACAACTCATATAATAGCATTATGAATATGATAATTCAAACTTTTTAAAAATAATCCATTTTCATTGAAGCATTGTTCATGAAAAAGTGAGCGAAATTAAATTCAATTAATCTAGCTCTCAAAAAGTTGCTACTGGAAATTCGTAAAATTCTCGATCTCTGAAATCGATCTCGAGAATCAGTGCGTATTTATGTATCGATATCGAAAAGTCAATCAATTATCAATCTCGAGAATCGGAAAATAACAAGCCTACTTGTCATTTTAGAAAAAGAATAAAATTATTAGACAAATTTGAAGAATTATAATCATTTAAGTTGTCAAAATAATTAAAAATATCTTATTTATTATATTTATATTTATTAAATTTACTTTGGAATAACAAATCGAAACTCTAGATGTTAGCATTTATCTTATCATAAAAATTGAATAAAGGGTTTCATTAAAGAAAATTATAATTTTATTTTTTAAACATTGACACTTATGATTTCTTCATTAAAATTACATTTTATGTTAATTTTCAGATTTTATATCAATTATTTCCAAAAGGTTTAATTTTCTTTTCAATATATGTTTTAATTTATTTAATGTCATAAAAATTCCACACTGGAGATTTAAGTTTTTTTATACAGTTTAAAATGATTCCCTTCTTGAAAATTTCCAGTGGAAATGAAAAAGTTTAATAAAAAAGTTTTCAAATATCTCAATGATTTGAACTGAAATTTGAATTTCATAATGTTGTTATTATATAATAACGTTTATATATATATATTATAGACCATTTTCGCATATTTTATTTCAATTTTGAGAAAAAGATCTTGAAATTACCTCTATTAAAAGAAGCACCACTTTAGAGGTTATTGAAAATCGTTTCGACTTCATATTGAAATATTATATAGTATATTGGTTTTTAAGCAAACTTTATATGGACCAGAAAAGAATCTATCGTTTTAAAAAAATCCAAGTTATCAAAAAGTTTAACTTTTCAGAACTAACGTACGAATTTTAATTCTAAACGTTTTTACATGTTTGATAGAAGTTGTGTAAAATCACAGAAATAAATCGATTTACCGACAAATGAAAGAAAAATATCAAAGTATAAAAATAATTCAAAAAGTTGACAAATTGAAGAGGAGAGTTAACTTATTGAATGGGCTATTTTTTCTCGTTGTTTGCCTTTTTTTGCGTTATATAATTAATAAATTCAAAATTTTATTTTATTTTTAAATAATATAATAATATTTATATATAAATATTACTTTTATGATTTGATTAAGGGCAATCGATGAAATTTGGAGATTCTCAATTTCAAATAATTCAAGATAGACCATATGATGATTTAAAAGTATCTGCTAATATAATTAGAATAAACCATGCGAGACTCAATATTTTTACAAAATGGCTGAGATATAATCAGTTTTTTGAAATAATTACTGATGCTATTAAATCAAATATTGTCCCAAATTCAACATACCAAATCATTCGAAAACAATATATTAGATATATATGCGTATATTAAATCTATTTATTCGACTAAATCTCAAATCACAACTACCAATTTTATATTAGAGTCATGATAAGTTACACTCGATCATTAGTTTTATGCATTCTCCCAAGCAAATATATAAATTGATTTAAAATACCTTATGAGTAATTATTTTTTAAAACTATATATATGATTAAATATACAAGAATATTTAAAAAATATTAATATCCCATCAAGAAAAATTTGTAAAACGATAAAACTTAAATTTGAAAAGAAAAAATTGAGAGAAAAAAATATTTGAATAGGCATTCAAATTAGATTTATTTTGAATAAAACATTTTTATCTCAATAATATAAATAAATTATAGAGATATTTTAGATAAAAAAACTATTATATATTATATAAAATATTATATGTACTTATGAAAAATACAAACAAATTATACTATGAGTTTTTGTGTTAAAAATTTGCACTACTCAATTTTTTTTTTTATTCATTTTTAATTCTGAATTTACTTATGTGCTTAGTTATTTTGGAAATGAAATTTCCCTATATTAAAGATGATAGTCTATTTTATTATTAAAATTTAATAATTAAAAATCATAGAACCTCTAAACATCATTAAAATTCATAAATATCGCAATTAATTGATTTATTCAGCTGATAAATAATTATATTTGCTTGATATGATTTTATATAACAACTATTTGTTATTATTCCCCCGAAAACTTTGATTTTTAATGAACATAAATATTCATGCAATTATTTCCATTTCAACTCCAAAATGAAAATAATATATTTAATATGCTTTATTAAATAAATATATATTAAAAAAATTATATTTTGTAATAACAATTCCTTATTAAAAAAACATTAATTATAATATAATAGAATTATTAACACCAATCGTCGACAAAATAAAATATTAATGTAAATAAACACTCAACAGAAAGGATTATTCCCCAGGATTTCAAAAATAAAAAATGCGATATGGAATTTTATAAGTCTACTATAAATTTTATTTAAAAGACATAATATCATTTTATCATTTAGCACTAAAATAGAATGTCAAAACCATTAATCTACAAGTCCTTTGGATGATCAAAAAAAATATCATTAGTCATTAATTTCATCACACTTGAAATAATTATGTAATGTATCATTAAGGATTATTTTATCTAATATAAATAATCAATATATTTAAAAAATATTGTTTTTTCTTGTTCTTATAATAAGATATAAATGCTTTTTTAAGGCTTCTTAACGTACGAAAAACGGTTACCCTTGCTCCTTTCTCGATTATAAAATAGGTTATTTTACAACTTATATTGATAATTATCCACTTAAAAATTTAGTAATCTTTATTCCACATAATGTATTTATGAATATTTTTGTTTTCAAACAATATCTATTAAAAAACTATTTTAATTAAATACTTATTTATTATGCAGCAAAATTTAGTATTATATATTATATAACATCTAATTTAGATTTAAATATTATTATTATACAAAGCTAATATTAAGATATTTTGATTTTATATAATTATTTTTCTTTCCTACTTTTTCTATGTCAATAATTCTTAATCTTCATTCAATAAAAACATCACAAAAAGTTGCCGATAAAAGGCATTATCTCAAAAAATTGATTTAAAATATTCATCAACTGATATAAACTTTTCTCAAAATTACAAATAATTATTGAAAAATTTAAATAAGTTATAGAAAAAAAAAAATAATTTTAAAATGTTGATATATCAAAATATGATATAGATTTTTCTAGTAAAAACAATTTATATACTACTCAAATATATTCCAAATAATATAAAAATCAAAATACTTTAAATAAATACAGTAATATATCTTGATTTAATACCAAATACGTTTATAATAAGTTTTGATTTAATCATAATCTTCATTTTTCTACATCAAAAAAATAAAATAAGAAAAAATGATTTACATATTTTCTAATATTGATTCACATATATATATTTTAATATGTTTTTGTTAGCAATTTACTGATTGGTTTATGAATATTATAGAATAATCGTATATATTCAGAGGGTTTTTTATAACGTTTAAAGCTAGTATAATATGTAAAAAATGATAAAGAATATTATTCGAGGAGATTTTCTATCTATTTCAACAATGAACCAAGAAAATTAAATTATTAGATATAAATCGCTGATCTAAAAATATACGAATTAGCATTTTATATCGCAAAGTTCGACGTAAAACTCAATTGTCTACAATGTCCTGGTACTTACAAACTTTTTTCTCGTGGAGTTTGTTGCGATTAAATTAGATATTATATTTGAAAAAGGAATTTTGGGATAAAAATTGCGTCATTGTAATCTCCACGGAACCCCGATTAATATATATTTTTTTCGGCTTCTTACTCTATAAATGCTGCAGCGCTTAACATTTTGGAATTTTTTAATGATATGTTTTTGAGAGGAAAAATGATACTAAATATTTTTTCTTTATCAATTGGAGATATTATTTTTTTTACCTTTTCAATTTTTGATAACTTAAGTGAAAAATTGAGTACTTAGGTGAAATAGTCCCGGAAAAAAGACTGCTTTTGGACAAAAGTCAGTTTTAAATTTTTAGACAAATTAAAATAAATTTTTCTCATGAACCATTTGGAATAATTCAACACTTTTAATTAATTATTGTATCTCATATTATGCATAATCTATTTTATTTATTAAATGAAATATCTTTTCTTTATTTATAATTTTTTCTTCGTTTCATTGTTTTTCAAAAAAAATCAATTTGTTTGATGTCTAAAAGGTATTTTCAATAAAAACACAATTATTATATTTAGTAATATATATTACTCTTTTTTATGAATTAAAGTTTTATTTATCTACCATACAGATCAATATTAAAAGAAATTTCATTTTTTCGATTTCAAAAAATTTAATGAAGAAAATGATTTAATCATTGAAAGAAAACAGAACAAATAATAATAACACTTATTTTTAAAGATATTTATTCATTTATAGCATTTGATATAAACAATAAATAAAAATTTTGTGATGATGATTAAAATATGAAAACTCAATTTTTTCAATTTAGGATGATCTTCATGATTGCTAAAGCATTTAATGCAATATAATAGCAATAAATCAATTTACTGATAATAAAAGTATAAAATAAATTTTAAAAAAATTTTGTAATAAATTATGAAA
Organism: Tritrichomonas musculus; assembly: GCA_039105265.1. Taxonomy (NCBI): domain Eukaryota; phylum Parabasalia; order Tritrichomonadida; family Tritrichomonadidae; genus Tritrichomonas; species Tritrichomonas musculus. The sequence continues at coordinate 711,075 of JAPFFF010000052.1, read as the reverse complement.
ATCCCAGGCTTGCTAAAAGGGCGGCCCGGACAGGCTCGGGCAAAAAAGTGACAAATGGCACTTTTAGCCCTTGAGCAATTTACGGGCCAAACACGTGGCTCGTGTGAATTTTGCTTCCTCTCAAATTTAATGCCCGCGGGCAAAAAAAAAGTTTATGCCCTTGTAATTTTCTTTTTCTTATTTACACCTGTTTCATTTTCGAATATGAAATTTTCCTGAATATATGATCTTTGTTATAAAAATTTGTGATTTTAAAGTTAACATCTTTTATTTAATAAAAAATGATTATTCATTCAGAAAAAATTCATCAACAAAAATATGCAATATAAAATAATCTCTTCTTTAAAAAAATATTATTTAAATAGCAAATTTGTATAATTTATTTAATAAAATATACATATATGTGAAGAATTAGTGATTTTTAAAACGAAAAATATTATTTATTATTTGATCAATCTTAAAAAAAAATTTTCCATAAAAAATGAAATATATGGCAATATTAGTTGTTATTATACTAAAATTCATAAAAATATTTGAAATGCTTTAAATTTTCTTACGTTTTTGCGTTTTCCGTTACGAAAATGAAAATTTCCGTTACGAAAGTGAAATTTTCCGTAACAAAAATGAAAATTTCCGTTACAAAAGTGAAACAGGTGTATTAAATTATTTTATTTTTTATATAAGAGAATTCGTTTAAATAAATAATGATATAAAATAAATGATTTTAATTGCAAGTCATTCAGTTCCTGATTTTTACATAAAAAATGATGAATTTATTGTAAATCATTATATTAGATCAAATTGGCAAAAGTTTTTTTTCGATCTAAATGAAACTTCACACCAAGAAGTTATAATTTTGATTAAATATTTTTCAAAATTATTATATATCAATGAAGATATTATAACATTTTTATTAATTAATTTCACTTTTTCTATGAGATCTCAGAAATATTATAGGCTACATAAGTATTGCGTCAAAACTCTGAAATGAATAACGAATATACAACATTAATTAATCACTTATTATTATTATTTAGTCATATGATGTACATCATTAAAATTAGAAACATTCTTAAAAAGTATTATTTTTTTTATCAACTATTTCATAAGTTTTTTCCCCTGAGAATTTGCCCGGGCAATGGTATAAAGGGCGCGAGCCCCGGGGGGGGGGGCAAAACGGTTTGGACGGGCCAGCCCGTGCCCGTGCCACCTTGTGCCCCGCTTGGCCCCGGCCCGAAGGTCACCTCGGGCCACTCGCTCCAGCCCGTGCCCTTTTAGCAAGCCTAGAAAATTCATAAAAATCATAAAAAATCGATTCTCACAGCTAATAATCAAATTATTAAATACCAGAAAGATGTAATATATTGCATTGAATATTATGGCAAAGCATTAAATAAAAATACTTTGAAGTTTTTCATTTCATAGTTGGGCAATAAAATTTTTTGTAAAACTAGATGAGCAAAATGCTTTTATTTGCTAGGAAATAAGTGAGAACACAGTTAAATAAAGCCAAAAACCCAACAACAGAGTAATTTACAAAACCGAAATCATATAGAATTTTTTAATAATTTTTTTTAAATAATATAAAACAAATTTAAAAAGCAGACCAAATACGTAGGGAAATGACTTTTATTTCTTTAAAATATTTATTACTCCTTTTTGCTGTTGATAATACCTATTATCTTTACAAATGCTCGCTGATTAATTATAAACAAATAATTGTGAGTGAATAAAATGAGATTTTTATTCGAATTCAAATATTACCTTTTTTTAATATTTCACATATATATTATAAATAAAAATATAAAATCAAATTCCTAATTTCATTTAAATGATAATGCGTTTACAAAAAAATCAAAATATATGACAATGTAGAAACTTAAATAAGAGTTGATAAGCAAACCATATACTTATATGTACACTTTGTACAAAACTTGGTGGTGATTAATTAATTAATTAACTTTATAGAAAGTTATTGATATGTCGTACTGCTAATTTTAAGTTGAATTTTCTGGACATCAATCATGATTGATTATATATATCTGAAACATTTCGAAATGTTTCAATACTATTAGTTTATTCAAGCTTATTGAGTAAGAAACTGCCTTTTCCGCTCAAATTATCACTAAATAAAGCACATTTAACGTCTAAACACTAGAAATAATACATACAAATAAGCTCTCAAAACAAGATATGACAAAATTTTAAATTGTTAATAAATTTTAATAACCTTTACCACCTTGGGCTGAGTTTCTGTTTTACTCAGCCTAATTCGACGCCCAATAGGCAATATGTAGCCTTGGAAAAATTATGTAAAAATGTAATAAATTGAATGAATTCATTAATAGATGAAAATAAAAAATATGAACTAATTACAAACCATATATATGATAATTTATATCATAAAGCTTTTAATCTAAAATTTAATAAGATATTTAAGATTTTTTTTTTAAAAAAAAAATCAATTGTTAGATTCAAATTTTTGAATTTTCAATTCTTGCCAAAATAAACTCAATTGGAATTATTTTTTAAACATCTCAATTAAAAAGCAATATAAAGTTAATTATATTATAAATATAACTTTTACATTATAATTAGTATCTGAAAAATCAAAAAATTATTATATTAAATTTTATTTAATGAGATATTTTATGAGATGATGTAACTATAATTTTCAAATCTTACCAATAAATTTGATTCAAAATTTTTATGATTGCCAAATATCTTATCAATTTTTATTTCATTGTTAGAATGCAGCAAGCCATTCATGACTTTCAAAATTTATTAAAAAAGGAAAAGATCGATATGCCAAATGAACATTTGAAGGATATTCTTTTCAAATTTGATTTTATTTTTTATCCAGATATTCTTCAAACAGAAAAAAAAGTAAAGCAATACGAAAACAATTCCAAAATTATTATTATTGATGAGTATATGGAAAATGACATTAAATATTATGTTTTATGCTTTGATTATAAATTAATTTTTTTACCTCAAGAAGACAAAACAGGTGATTTAGTTTTACCTTCTATTTTCACTCAATTTGAAGATAATGATAAATATTTTATCACAAGCCTCGACCCACAAGCCGAAACCGATACTGAGAATAGAAATTTTTTCATCGAAATAATAAACTTTTCAAAAGAATTCATGATTTCAAATATAAATATGCAGCACTTTTGGCGCATTGTTGTCAATTGTTTAAGTGGATTTCTGATCAAGAAAGGCTACCAAAACTCGCGAAATAGACATGACAAATACTTAAAAGAAAAATTTATTGAGTTTGAAGAAAAAAGATCAAATTTTTTAAACAAAAGTTACATTAAAATAAGAAATCTTGGTCAAGGAAGCGGCGGTATAGTTGAATTAATTTATCATATTTTTAAAGAAGAAGTGCTTGCATTGAAAATTCCATTTTATGAAAGGCAACATTTGATTGAACGAGAAAGAAGAAATTATTTGAGCATTCGTCATCCATTCATTGTTCAATACATCGGTTATATTGAATTTGCTAACAATCAGAAATATCTTTTACTTGAATATGTTGAAGGAGAAACTCTTGATAAATATGATTTATCAAATTTAGATTATCAAGAAAAATCCATAATAATTCTTGAACTTCTTCTCTCAATTCATTATCTTCATTCACGCAAATACATCTATCGTGATTTAAGATTAAGCAACATCATGATCAATCAGAATAAAGATGCAATATTAATTGATTTTGATCATGTACGCAAAGAGAATGATGAAACAGAAGATGAAATGCAAACGATTAATTTTATTGATCAAGTAGTTGCGCCAGAAGAAAACAAAACATACAAATCAGATGTTTATTCACTAGGTTTCATCTTCTACTTCTTGTTATATGGGAAATATCCAATAAATAATAATAAAATGGAAATAAACGAAAATTTCAGTTTTAAATCATGTTTGGAAGATGATCCAACTGAAAGACCAGATATGATTTCAATGATATCTATTTTTTATGCAATTTTTTATTCTAAAGAAAAATTGAAAGATAAAAAAGTGATATATTTAATTTTATTATCAGCAAATCAAAATATACCACAAGCTCAATTCTATCTCGGCCTCATTTATGGTCAAGGAAAATATGTCACGCAAGATATCAACAAAGCAATTCATTATTATTCACTCGCTTCAAATCAAAATATTCCACAAGCACAATACAATCTCGGCCTCATTTATTATGAAGGACTATATGTCACGCAAGATATCAACAAAGCAATTCATTATTTTATACTCGCTTCAAATCAAAATATTCCAGAAGCACAATACAATCTCGGCCTCATTTATTATGAAGGACTATATGTCACGCAAGATATCAACAAAGCAATTCATTATTATTCACTCGCTTCAAATCAAAATAATCCAGAAGCACAATACAATCTCGGCCTCATTTATTATGAAGGACTACATGTCACACGAGATATCAACAAAGCAATTCATTATTATTCACTCGCTTCAAATCAAAATATTCCAGAAGCACAATACAATCTCGGCCTCATTTATTATGAAGGACTATATGTCACACAAGATATCAACAAAGCAATTCATTATTTTTCACTCGCTTCAAATCAAAATGATATACAAGCACAATTACATCTCGGTGTCATTTATCATGAAGGAACATATGTCACACGCGATATCAACAAAGCAATTCATTATTTTTCACTCGCTTCAAATCAAAATGATATACAAGCACAATTACATCTCGGTGTCATTTATCATGAAGGAACATATGTCACACGAGATATCAACAAAGCAATTCATTATTTTTCACTCGCTTCAAATCAAAATATTCCAGAAGCACAATACAATCTTGGTCTCATTTATTCAAGTGGAAAATATGTCACGCGAGATATCAACAAAGCAATTCATTATTATTCTCTTGCTGCAAATCAAAATTATCCAGAAGCACAATTCAATCTCGGTATCATTTATTCAAGTGGAAAATATGTCACGCGAGATATCAACAAAGCAATTCATTATTATTCACTCGCTGCAAATCAAAATTATCCAGAAGCACAATACAATCTCGGTATCATTTATTCAAGTGGAAAATATGTCACGCGCGATATCAACAAAGCAATTCATTATTATTCACTCGCTGCAAATCAAAATTTTCCAGAAGCACAATTCAATCTCGGCCTCATTTATTATGAAGGACTATATGTCACACAAGATATTAACAAAGCAATTCATTATTTTACACTCGCTTCAAATCAAAATGATCCAGAAGCACAATTTTATCTCGGCCTCATTTATGATCAAGGAAAATATGTCACACGAGATATCAACAAAGTAATTTATTATTATTCACTCGCTTCAAATCAAAATTATCCAGAAGCACAATACAATCTTGGTCTCATTTATTATAAAGGACGATATGTCACGCAAGATATCAACAAAGCAATTCATTATTTTTCACTCGCTTCAAATCAAAATAATCCAGAAGCACAATTCTACTTCTGTCTCATCTACTGTATTGGTAAATATATAAAGCAGGCTATTAAAAAAGGACTATATTATATTATGTTGGCATCCATAAATAATCATCGACAAGCAAATTTTGCTCATGGATTTTTACTTCACGAGGGAAAGTATGTTAAAAAAGACATTTCAAAAGCCATCCATTATTACAAAGAAGCATCTTCATTCAATAACCAATATTCGAAAAACAATCTCGGTATTATATACAAGCACGGATATAATGAAATTAAAGGAAATATATGGAATGCAATTGTTTTTTTTGAAGAAGCGATTAGACAGAAAAATGATTATTTGTCAATGTACAACTTAGCTCACATTTACATGTATGATTCAACAGACAATCAAGATCTCAACAAATCAATTGATTTATTAATAAGTTCAATGAGTGAATTCCAACCTTCTTTAAATTTGTTGTGTATAGCATTACTTTTGAAATTTGATTTCAATATTGAAACAATCATGCAGGAACTCAAACAAAGGACAGATTTAACTAGGAGTTCAATAAAGAGAATATTTAAGGAAATAGATTTTTTTAAAATAAATTTTGATGTAATATATGAATTATATCAATACAATGATTACTTATATAATATTGAATTGGACCCAATTGAATCATTCAAACTAGAACTAACAAATGAAAAAGTTGTCCCCCTGAAATATTCAAATGCGAAAGACCTTTCATCAGAATTTTACAAAGGTTTTGGAGAAGATTTATATAACCAGATTTAAATCGATATATTTTGGTCATTAACTCAAAACAAAATGAAGACTCTTTATAAATTGGCTATTTTGAATTACCGATAATACCATGAAAAGATAGCAAATGAATGTATCGATGAAATCAATACATATAAATGTGTATAATGTCCAGATGGCTGTAATATTTGCATTGAACTTTTAACATGTTATTCATGTGGAGAGGGATATTATTTAACAAATGAAAACATATGAGAAAAATGCATAGAAAATTGTCAATCATGTAGCGATTCATTAACATGTGGGCGCGTTTATGACCCATTTTATATAGCAGATGGTAAATGTGAAAAATGCATCATGAAAATTGTCAATATTGTTATGAAAAAGATACCTATGATACATGTGTTGAAAAAATGCATTTATTTAGGCATGATGACGATAAATGCGAATATCTAAATGTATTCGAATTGATATAAAAAAATACTCAAATTAAAATATCTTAATATATTACTTTTATATTTTTTTCTACCATAAAACAAAAAATAGGTCCTATATTGGTGTCTATGATATGCATAATCATTAAAATACATGCATATAACAGAATTAGATATAAAAGAATGCAATAAAAGTGGTTCAAATACAGATCAGCAAATGAATAATAGCATTGAAAAAACAGTTTTATATATATAGTTTTGCAAGAGAGATTGTGCCTCAGCTTTTTGAGAGAACTAATTGAAAGAAAAAATAGGAGAAAAATGGAGAATAATATTTTGAGATTATTCATGTAAATAAAAAAATTGATGCATCTTTTTATATTTTTACATAATTTTTACCGAGACTTACATCAAAAGGAAGGATCGGTAAAAATTTTGTAACATAAAAAGATGCATTTTTTTTAACATGAATAGTCTCAGTAAATATTATTCTACATTTTCTTTTTATTTTTTTCTATTAGTTCTCTCAAAAAGCTGAGGCACAATCTCTCTTGCAATAGTTTTATATATATAAAACTTGAAACATTACTGATAAGGCTGCTGAATGAGATTTTTACTCCATTTTTACTGAATGGCTCTATTCCTGTGACAATATAATAAGCAAGCATTCCAAAGGAATATACATCAACACATGGACCATAAAAGTCTTCAATAATTACCTCAGGTGCCATATAAAGTGGTGTTCCAAACATTCCAGAATTTTCAAATTTAATTGAATTTGAAAATATTTCTGAAAAACATTTTGATAAACCAAAGTCACACACAATTGGGTAAAAATTAGAATTAATCAATATGTTATCTGGTTTCAAATCACGATGAATTATTCCTTCTTTGTGAAGGTATCGAAATGCATTAAATATTTCAATTAAACAAATGCATTTTTTAGTGGCATTCCAATTAGAATTAGAATCAGCTAAACCTTTCTTTTCGATATATTCTGTTAGAATACTCTTAGTTTTTAAGAACAATTTTGATTTTCATTTTTTGGTTTTTCAGATCTTATCAAATTAACGAAATCTTTGCTGAACTAATTCCTTTTCTTGGAAAGTATCATTTTAAGCTTTTTTTAGCTGATGAAGATGAAAAAAGAAGAAACATCATACAAATGCTATCATATTAACTTTGCAAATAATATTATCAATAGTTTCCTGCAAAAAGAAAATGAAATTTCAAATAAAGTCATTATTCAAAGCATTTTTATTTATAACAAAGATTCTCTTTTTTATAAATGAATAATGGTTAACATTACCACAATTGGTTTTGAATTGTTTTGCCAGTTCATGATTATTGAAGTATAAAATGCAAGTCAGAAATATATTGGGTAGTTTTCAGTATTTTGCAATTAATTTGAATCTTAAATGATTAATAACAGATTAGATTTACATATTAATATGTATTCAAAAAGTTTTAAATTTTCACCATCAAAATGTATTCAAAAAGTTCAATTCTGAAAAAGTGGTGAAAATATAATCAATACATAATATATTGGGCAGAATTTTAATTGGGATTTATTCTACAAGAGCAAAAGTTGATGAAAAATAATGGTAAGAAATGCAAGAAAGGACAAGAAAAAGACTACAGTAGTGAAGAGCAAATCTTTGAAAAGCAACTGAAAGAATGGTGTGATGTTGAAAATCAACTTGAAACGGTGATTGATGAGCTTAGTATCGATAATTATAGGGATGTAGCTGAGAAAATAAAAGAGATTATTAAAGAATATGCAACTAAAACTTCTATTAAGGTGGCCAAGGCAACTATTATCAATGCGGTTCACTCGAAGCTATTTTCGATATTCGGGATGGAAGGATATCATCAATTTATAAATGATGAAGATGGAAAGTGTTTCCTTGATTTAATAGGTGAATGCTAGAAATAATTGGATAGGCTTTAAAGGCTATTTTGAGTCCATATAAATACTTAATTTTTTTTTTAAATACTAATTTCCAATTATATATCATAAAATTCAAAATATGTACTTTTATAATATTATTTTTTGAAATTTCATGCTTTATAGGTTGTTTATTACAATATAATGATCAATATGCAATAAATTTCAGAAATGAGAGCTCTCATTACAATACAAACAAATTTTGTTCTAATTTCAAAAAATAATGAGAGGATGAACTACAAATGTAATTTTCATAATTCTTTAAATTAAAAAAAAAAACAATTATTTGTATTTTAAAAGTTATTTATGTTTCAAAAAAAGAAATGCATTTATTACAATAACTGTCGGAATAATTTATTTAAGAATGTATATATATTAATATATTATATTTAATATATTAAAAATATAAAATATTCCATAAAATAATGGGAAATTTTCAAGATATGCAAAATACTGAGAAAATCAAAATAAACATGATTATTTCATTAAATAATTAGCATATTTTAATTATTATATAATATATACTTCATAACATTCAATTAAAAAATATATCTATGATATATTGAAATAAATTCAAATATTTACCCATATTTAGATTATGATATTTTACAAAAAAATTTGAAATTTTTTATCCAAAATATGAAAAATAGATACTATTAAAGCAACAACATCATTTTTATGTAATTGATTTCACACATATTTGATATTGGACATAAAAATGCATCTTTTAATTTATGAAAAAAATTTAAACGTACCTTCCACACATATAAAATTTTATTCAATTTTTTCAATAATTTTGTAATGAAAAAATCATTAATTGTCTCAGATATCGAGAAATTCAGAGTTAATCAATGTGATTTTAAACAAGTAATAAGTTTTCAACTACGAAAAAGAACTCATAGGTTTCTTGTTACTGATGTTAATACTGGCAAAAAATATATATGTAAAAGAATCAAAGAACCTAATGTAATTTCTTCTAATAATGTATTTTGCAGCGAAATTATCAGCCTTTGTCAGTTTCATCATCCAACTATTGTCCCGTTTCATGGTTTTGCTATTAACATACGGAAATTTGGCCTAACTTATCATGAATTTATTGAACGAGGATCGCTTAAAGAATTTATTGATAACAATCAAGGCGAATTTACGAGATACTCGCAAATTAATAATCTCGTACGGAATTGCACGATCGATAAAATACCTCCATTCAAATAATATTATCCACCAATTTCTTAATTCAACGAATATTTTTCTAGATTCAGAACTTTTTCCACATATCCGCCATTTTGAAAAAAAGATTGATTTTGAAGATCACGACTTTTTTTCAATTGAAGAAATTTACTCTCTTTCTCCCGAGCTTTATGAAGATTTTTATTCTTTTAGCCATTCCAAATCGATCAATGCCTACGGATACGCGATTATCCTCTATGAACTGTGGACGGAGCAGCGGCCGTTCCCCGGAACAACCCTGAGAATGGAAATAGCTGATTTTGTGTTGAAGGGAAAACGTCCCACATTTCAGTCAAAAAGTTCGCCAAGTGAAAAGTGGCAGAAATTGATTTGCGACTGCTGGAGTCAGGACCCGAATGCAAGACCGACTTTCGAGCAAATTTGTCAGATTCTCGAAAGCGAAGATTTTGCTGGATCATGCGAAGATAAGGAACTGTTTGACATGTACAAAAGACTCATTGATGAGGGTGAAAAATTAGCAAGATAAATAACTAATACAGCGGACTAGTATTGAAAGAATTCATCAGATTAAAACAAAACACTCACATTAAAAAGTGGAAACTAAGTATTCAATTTTAATATCTCATTTGCTTTTATTTCAAAAGAGACAATTGAATAAATTTTTCATTTCTTTTATTTTAATCCATAAGAGTAAAAGTAATTTCTATAAAAAAGTTAAACTTTTTCACCACACTATATTTCAAAAGAGACAATTGAATAAATTTTGTTTAAAATTTTAAATTGTGCAGTTATGAATGTTGAGGTCCAAAAACAAACTCTACTACTAAATGAAAACTACGAGTTTATATTTGGTGGAGTTGTTCTACATTATATCGTTGGATATTCAGGCTTCAATTTAGAATTTGAATCATTAGATCATCATGTACGAGAGATTTCAATTGATGTAAGATCATCTAACAAACAAGGACAAAAAGTTACTGTTAAACCACATTTGGTTTTATGTGACCACCACACATCTCATAAAACTTCAGGAGCTTCCAAAATTGATATTGTTGTATTAGCTATTATTGGTCAAGATAATCCAAACCTTTTCATACGCTCACACTATATAATAGATGGTCTCAAGTATATACCAGAAAACGATATTACTTTTTTTAAAACAGCATTATCATATTCAAATGTTGAATATGAAATAGATGAAGATCATCACGTACAAAAATTTTTATCTTACATTTATCCATCGATAAAAAGCTCAGTTATAGAAATAAAAACCGGGACATCAATTATTGATCGTGAGCTGAATTTTATAAGAGGAGAAACATCAGGAAGTGTCATTTATTATGTAGGAAATGACAAAAATATATTGTGTGCTGAATATAATTCTAAAAAAATTGGTAAATCAGGTCAGGTGAGTTTTGGAATGGCTCCTGAAAATTTTTCACCTGATAATTATATTGTTGCTTCTTTTATAAGCGAATTTTCATTATCATTTGATAAACCTAATGATCATCATGTAAAAAAGTTGGAAGTTTCAAGTTCATTTCAGGACCTTTATTTAAATAATGGGGAAATCAATACTAGAGTTAATTTGAAATCATATATAACCGACAGACACTATACTGAATTTGACATCCCTCATAATGAAGTTTCAGGCTTTTTAATTGCAATTAAGAAAAATGTAATATGAATTAAGATTAAAAAATAATAACATTGCAAAAATATCTTAATATAAAGATTTTAGTAATACTTTTTTTTTTTTGAAATCTTCAGCTCAAAACAGGAAAAAAATATGTATATTAATCGAATGCATTTTTACTTAAATTCTAAGATAAAAATATAAGGAGAATCCGACTTTTTCAAATATACCATTGAAATATCAATTTATATAAACTCTTGCAAATAAAAAAAATGATTTAGCATTGAGAAAATTTTTCTGGTTTAGTTTTTCGACAATTAATTTGTCACGAATTACTATTGAAACATGCAATTTCCCTTGTTTTGAATTTGTCACGAATTACTATTGAAATCCTAGGATTCTTATTTCCCAATTTATTTGTCACGAAATACTATTGAAATATAACATTTCCTTTGTTTTGCATTTGTCACCGAAATCCTTTATCATATCAAGTGTGAAAATTCTTATTTTCCAATTTTTAACATTATCAGGTTTTAGTTGTGGTATTAAAAGAATTTATTCAAATTTTGTTTCTATTATTTCATTATAATACTTTTTTTTTTTTTTTTTCAATAGTAATTCGTGACAATAAAGAAAATAATACAAAACCAAAAAAAGGATTTGAAACAAAAATGAAAAACAAGAAAAACGAATTTGAAAACCAAATGAACCTAATGAAAATGACGTTTTTGCAAATGAAACTATAAATGGAAGAAGAGAAACATGATGAAAAATAACAAGAAATCCAAAGAAAAACGATGAAATCAAAAGATTAAATTCATACCTGATTTTTATTGTAAAAAAAAGAAATTTTATTTTTTGAACTTTTTGATAAATATCATTCTCTCAATTTATTGAATATTTATTTGGTCATAAATTTGTTAAGGGTGTAGTTCATTTTCAATATCTCCACGTATTCATTATTTTAGAAAGTTTTACTTATATATTTATGATCATAATCAATCATGTGCTTGTAATAATAAATAAAAATTTTAAACTTTTTTATGCAAATAATCTCAAAATATCTTTTTTTAGAAAACCATAATTTTCGAATTTAATCGAGGAATAATACAATATAAGTAATGTAATTGCTTGATGTAATGATGATTTGAATTCTATAATTAAATTTGAAGAAGAAATAAATGCTTTACTATGAACATATTTTTGGTTGTAATGAAAAATGATGAATATTTGATAATTTATAAAATGCATACGTAGTTTAATACTCTAGAATCTGAATCATAAATATTTTTATTTATCACTACATATCATCGAAATTGAATGATTACATATGTTTTGAAATATTCGTAAAATAAGAGAAAAAATGAAGAATTTCAAAATGTATGTAGTCCTTCAATTTGGAAATTTACTGATTGAAAATTGAGTTATAAATAGTATATATACTAGAATAAAAAACTACGTATGCGTTTGAAATTTTATGCTAAATTGATAAAGTTATAGGCTTTTGAATAGGCTTGTTATTCTGATATCAATTATCAGGTTTGGCACTTTTTTTAACTCAGATAATCGATAATAAAATGCTATCGATTGGAACTTTTAATTGATGAAATCGATTATCAAGTATGAAATGTGATACAAAAAAAAAAATATGCTTTTGATATCGAATCTTGATTAATCGAAACTAATACCTGAAAAAACCATTAAAAATACTATTTTAATGGCATAAAATAAATATATTCTAACTTATTATGTAAAAGAATCAGATTTTATTAAATTTTATAACGGATGTGTGAAGTAATCAGTTAAAAAAGTTTAAAAATTTTAATACGTTAAAAAATTTTCAATATTGATAATCGATCTTTTACTTTTATTCATTATTGATATCAGAGATAAAATTTTTGATTTGATATTGATATCAGAAAAATGGATCAATTATCGATATCGAAAATCGAGACTTAACAAGCCTACTTTTGAAATTTGAATTCAAGAAATTTATGTTTGTTTCTAGAATACATGAATGAATTTTCTCAAATTAGCATATGTGAAAAATTTATTTATCCACTTTACTTTAAGAAAATATTTCAATATATAAACAAATTGGTTTATTCATAGATTTTCAAAAATGTGTTTTTACTCCACGTACGTTTAAATTCAATTTTTAAAAAATAAAATATCTGATTTATATCTTTATATATACTAATTGAAATACAAAAATAATTATTTAATATATGTAAATATCATATAAAATATATAATGTATCAGTAATAACTAAAAATTACTATTTAGCAACAATTAATATCATGATATATATTCTTGTCTCAAAAGTTAATTTAACTATATAGATTATGAAATATGTTATCCATAATAATTATAAATATATAAATAAAACTACCCAGAACTTCTTGTATTTTGAGATATCGAAAATGAACTTCTTGTATTTTTTTGTAATTCTATATATACAAAATGTATGATTTAAATTTATTGATCCCTAAAAGTAACAAAGAAATAATTACGTTATGGAGAGATTGGTATCATGAATTCCATGAAATTAAAATATTTCATTCAATAATTATAAACATGTTTATAATTAAAAATCATAATCTTGATTTGTTTGACTGTTATTATATTGTGATTTATATAGCTCTACATTTGAATTTTAATCACAAACAAATTAAAACAATAAATTATATATATCATTTATACTCCAATATTGTATGAAACATATTTGATTTTCTTCGTCTTATGATTATTTCAACAATTGTTATAAAAATTATTATTTCTTTTTTTTTTTTTTTTTTTCAAACCTCGAAAAAGTGTTTCGTTATATGTATTCATATATTATTCTGAAGAAAGTTGATTTACATTGATATATAAAAAAATCCTGTTTTTTTTGGTAATGAATATTTTTCCAAAAATTTTTATTGAATAGTTCTCAATAAATTGAGAAAATTTTATTTTCATTTTCATTTTCAATGCTTGTTCTTTGGAAGATTAACTTTTTGAGAATATATATTCAAATTATAATCAAATAAAAATTATTAAATATATTATAAAAAATTTTTATTAAATCACTTCATAATAAAAAATGTATGATAGAGAGAAAAGAATTATGATCTTTAAAAATGGCGATGAACGAGAAACATGGATAAAGAAATGTGATGAACAAGCGATGAGAGAGTATAGTAAAGAATCAGAAAAAATATATGAAAAATGGAGAAAAGATGGAGAATTTTTTCTAGAAGAATTCATCAACAATGGAGGACAAGAAATCATTGATTGGCTTCAAGGTATGCTAGATACATGTTTATTCTTAAATCATTGGGAATATGAACGCAGGTATGGTGTTGCATATGAATTCATTGAATCGATGCTTCAAAAATGTTTATCATGCATGAAACAACCGGATTGTTGTACCACAATGTTGCAAATGATGCTAGGTAGCTTGCGTTCAGAAATAGAAGCAAATGAGATTGATCCATATGAACATGAATATGAATATGAGTAAAAAGCTCATTGAGTAAAAACAGATTCCGATTCAAAAAAATTATTTTTTTTTTTATTTTCATATTTTATATAATTTGATATGCAAAATGCAAATAATAAATCAAATAACATTTGCAAAAGCAGCACTTGGTATAAATTGAGATTAAACAAATATCATTCTTTCTAAAGTTAGTCTTAATTGAAGTAAAGGCAAAAGAAAAAACCATTTCTACAATAATCAATTGTATCACTCTGTATAATAAGAAAAGCATTTATAATTTATTATAATAAATTAAAAAATTGATTAATTTCATTGAAATATTTAATCATTCCTTGGATGAGAACTTGTTTATGGACAGTTCAAAGAATGTTTTTTATTAAAATAAAGTTTTAATTATAAAATTGGTATTGAAGAAGATGGATTAACAAGTATATTTGCATTTGTCATAGGTGATACAAGATATGTCATTGTTTTTCCTTTTCCTTTCAGAAAAACTTCTCCTCGTTCTTCAATATGAAAATCACCATCACAAATCAAATCTTATGTTGCTTTTGGAATTTGTGCTTTTCCTGGAATGTCAGTAGTTTGTAATCGAGCAACGTTAATTGGATCACCAATAATATCGAAGACAGGTTTATCTGTTCCAAGAACTCCAGCGAGAATTGGACCTCCACTGTTGATTCCAATTCTCAACTGTAAATTTGAACTTAATTTGATGTTAACTTCTTCAATTTCTGTCAAACAATCAAGTCCGAAATTGACGATTTGAATTGCATGTTCTTTCATTGGAACATTTTCATCTGAAAAAAGTCCACCAGCTGCCATATAAATGTCACCAATTAACTTGATTTTGGTAATCAAATTATAATTCTTTGCTCTTGAATCGAAAGCAGCAAACAAAGCTGATAAACTTCCCATGATTTCTTGTGGAGACAAACCTTTTGTGTATTCACTAAATTTGACAATATCGGTGAAAATAATAGATGCTGATTCAACTGTGAATGAAATATCTTTTTCACCACTATTTAATCGAGCAACGATATCGTGTGGAAGAATTTGGAAAAGAAGATTTTCACTCTGTGCTTTCGCTGCTTCAGCTTCTTTCTGTTGCTTCATTAATTGTGTTTCATCTCTGATAATAAAGACAAATGATTCAACATTCAAGTCATGATGACTTTCATTTCCTAATAAACTATGACCTTGATTTGTCATTCCAAGAATTGTGACACCACTTGGCATTTCTTGGTCATCGTCAGTTACACATGTAAATTGATCTTCATAAATAAGTCCAATTTGGCCATTTTTCATAAATTCAAGTTGATTCGATAAATTTTCTGAATCTCCACAAAATACTGATGATTGAAAAACTTGATTTGTTTCATCTTTTTTATCATTCGTTGTTTGCTCAACCGCTGTTGAATTAATAAAAAATGCTGAAATGTTTTGGCCAAGCATTTGTTCTGATGTGTATCCAAGTATTTCGGTGACTGATGGATTTATGAATTAGCTCAACTTTTTATGAAAAAGAAAGAAAAATTCTTAATCGAACCTATAAAAATAACTACGAAAACAAATTATAAAGCTTTGATGTTTTATTATTCTATATTGACAAATTAATTTATTAATACACGTATTTTTGATAGTAGATAACTAAAGTTGCAATTCCACATTCTATAACAATAATTAAAGATAAGGCTTTCCGTGAAAGTTTATGTTTAAAACAAATCATAATTCCTACTTCTATAACTTCAATTGGAAATGATGCTTTCATTGGCTGTTCATCATTAACATAAATCACAAATCATTATCTGTAATTAAAATTGGAGATCATGCTTTCACCAGATGTTCATTATTAACACAAATTACATTTGAAATTCCTTCTTCTCTAACTTCAATTGGAAATTGTGCTTTCACTGTATGCAGTTCATTAAAACAAATGATAATTCCTTATTCTGTTACTTCAATTAGCGATGGTGCTTTCTTCGAATGTGTTTCATTGGAACAAATCGTAATTCCTTCAATAGCTAATGACACTTATAATCCATACCATCTTTTAATACCACATAAAATAAAAGTTATTAAATTTTAATTAATAAAAATGATATTTACAATCATTCTTTGCTTTGTTTTTGATATTTTTATGTTTTTTTAAAGATGTTTTCATTGTTGAAAATTATTATCTGAAAATGTTTCATATTTAAATGAAGTTAATACTATGGATAATTTAATAAGATCGGGAAAATATTACTTCTACAATAAATGTGCATAGTAGTACTGGTAATCATAAAACTTCATTATTATTAATGAAATTAATATTAATAAGAAATTTCAAGGTATATATTATAGTTTCCTGCTAATGTCAAAAAACATGATTCTTAATGCCAAGCTAAAGTTCTTTAAATATTAAAATTTTTTTCCACTGACAATAACGTATTTTTACTCAAAATAGTTTATTTTTAAAAAAAGTTTTAAAATGAGCAAATTAAGCCAGTTACAACTAAAATATTCTAATATTAAAAGAGTTCCTTTTCAAACTTACGATCAAGATTTTACATTCATCGTAAATGGCGAAGAATTTAAGACAAGTCGTTTAGTTTCAGATTTATTATCACCAAATATTTGTAAAATGCATTTATCAGATCCAACTATCGATCGATTTACAATCAATATTCAAGAAAAAGGTGATTTTTCTCATATTCTTCAACTCATCACATTTGATCAATATGAAATTCAATCTAATGAAATTGAATTTATTATTAAAGTAATTGAAATTCTTGGTAATAGTGATTTAGAAATAATGCAAGACAATAATTCAAATCAAATCACGATTGATAATGTTTTTTCTCTTATTCAAGAACATGAAAATTTTTCAATATTTTATAAAAAAAATTATGAAAATGAAATTGAATTTATTTCATCACATTTTTATGAAATTTGTGATTCCCACTATGAAGAATTAAAAATTATTCAATATACAACGTTAATGCAAATCATTGAACATGATCATCTTCATTTAAAAAACGAAGATCAACTTTTAAAATTCATCAACAAAATTTACATTGAAAACAACAAGTATTCAAATTTGTATGAAAATGTTTTATTTGCAAATGTCACATCAAAAGCAATGACAGAATTTCTTTCAATATTTGACTATAACGATTTAACACATTTATTATGGTCAACGCTTTCATCGCGTCTTGAAAAAGAAATTATAACAAAAATTGAAAGCAAAATTGAACGATACAAAACAGACCAAAATCAAGAAACAAATAATGATAATAATTTAAACATAAAATCTTTTTTATATAAAGAAGGTCAAGAATTGAATGGAATATTTCGTTATTTGAAGCAAAAAACAGGTCAAAATATTCATGATAACGGTACAATTTCAATCTCAACTAACACGTTTCATAGTAGGCATCATCCAAAAAATTTAGTTGATTTAGATACAAATAATTGCTACTGGACAGGAAATACAAGCATAAATGCATGGGTTTGCTTTGATTTTAAAAACATGAAAGTTGAAATTTCTAGCTATTCAATTAATTCTGATAATCGAAATCCTGGAGGATCTCAAATCAAAAATTGGGTACTTGAAGTTTCAAACGATGAAAAGAACTGGACTGAAATTGATGAGCATTCGAATTATGATGGATTAAATGGAAATAATATTATTAAAACATTTAATGTTAAACCAAACAATTTTTCACGTTTTGTTCGAATTCGTCAAACAGGTGATTATTATGGATATCCAAATGTGTTTCTTGTTATTAAATCAATAGAATTTTATGGTAAATTAAGTGAAAATTAAAAATTGATAACAAAATGTTATAGTTGTTCAATTAATGTAGACACATTAAAGATGACTTTATTTAATTAAAACAATAAAAATGATACTTTTTTTATTTTATTTTATATTTTGAATAAAATCTAACTCTTATTACTGCGCCTCATATCAGCTGTTTTTAAAATAACGAATTTTCAATTCAATTGCAGTCAAATTTGCTCCAAAAAAAAAAAAAAAAAAAAAAAAAAAAAAAAAAAAAAAAAAAAATAGGGCAAATTATATTTCAATTTACAATATTTCAGATTAATCTAGGTAATGACAAATCTTTCACATATCTATTACCATTATTAAAAAAAGAAATTATCATTATAATTATTGATATTTGTTTTGACTCTTTTGATGCCTCTTCAAGTTAAATTAAACTTGATGGAATTAATTGAACGACTTTTAAATCAAAACTGTTCTTTAAAATAATTTAATCATTTTTGTTATATTTCAGTAAACAATAAAATACTTTATAATTTGTTACTATTTATTTCATTTCTAAAATCAAATTAATAAGCAGCATTGGCTTTGATTTTCAGCAAGAATATCTTTGTACTTTTGGACTTCAGGTGGATTTCCTGTAAATCCATCTGTTCCTTTTTCATACATGTCAATAAATCTTTCCATTGCTGGTATGTATCCATTATCAGCTGCTTCTTTAACAAACTCTTCTCCAAGATACTTTTTTTGTGGGAAGAGATCTCCTTTTATGTACAAATTTCCAAGGAAGAGGATGCATTGTCCGTCTTTTAATTTTCTTCCCATTTCCAAATATTTTCTTATTTCATAAATGTAGAGTAATTTCTGATTATCTTCTGATAAGTTTAAACAATATTCATAGATTGCATCACGAAATCCAGCATCAGCACCTATTTTAAAATATATTCTTGATTGTGATGAGTTACCGCTATTTTTGTAAGCATAACCTAGATATACTGCTGATGCAATTTCTCCTTCTTCAAGTGCCAGTTTAAAGTATTTATTTGCTGTTATTGTATTTTTTTGTACGTAGATACCTTCTTGGTAATAAAAACCGATGGCTTGAATAGCTCCTGGTTCTCCCATATCTGCAGCCTTTTTTACTAGTTCGAATCCTTTTTGATAATCTTGCTGTACACAAAGCATTCCTACACAATAAATATTACCATAACAAAACATACCAATAGGGTTCCCATGATCTGAAGAATACTTGATCAATCTATATCCTTCTGGCTCATCTGTTTTACCATATTCGGAAGATATAAGAGTATATCCATATTCTGCATAACCACCAAGATTTTCTTTTTCATATGACCTTTTGTACCATTTTATGGCTTCTTTTTGATTGACAGGAAATTGAGGTATTCCACATTCTAACATTTTGCCATATCTAATCATGGCTTCTGAATCACCTAGTTCTGCAGCTGTTTTAAAATAGTTAAATGCCTCTGCAATATCTCGTTCTATTGAGCCATATCTATTTGTTTTTTCTTTGAGACAAAATTTCGCATAATTGGTAATTCCATCAAGGTTCCCATAATCAGCTGCATCTTTGTACAATTGTTTCACTAATGGGTAATTGATATTATTGTTTGCATAGGAATTTACATCAAATGATTGATTTGCCAATAATATTTCTGCAAGTTCAAGTTTGACAGCTGCATTTTTTGTTTTAGTTGCTGCAGAATTTAGAATATTGATGGCTTCCATCTCATTTTTATCAATGATTTCTCCTTGTAAAAGATATCTTCCATATAATTTCAATGATTCTGTATCATCTTTTTCGGCTCCAAATTGCAAATATCTTAATCCTAGATTTGTGTTAATTGGAAAGTCATCTTTACCATATATAAAACCTTTTGCAACTGTAACTAAAGATTTGAAATTGCCTTTTTCTGCTTTGACTACTAGTTTTTGGCATGGCTTACTTAATTCCTCAAAAGTTGATTCTTCTATAATATTCAAATCTGGTTTTTTGGAAAACATTAGAAAGGTTCTTTGAAATTTATTGAATGAAAAGTTATTATTTCAAATAATTTGAAGGTATTACATAAAATTGCCCTAGTTTAAAAAGCATAATATAGATTTTTCCCTTCGAAAATTTAGATTTAATTTAAAATAGTGTATAATGGGAAAAATTATTTCAATAATATATTATAATATTTCAGATATTTCTTAAAGTATTAAGATATTTTGGGTTGTCGATTTTGGTTACAATAATAAATTCATTTTAAAATAAATTGACATAAAACTAGTTAAAAAAAAATTATATTAATAATTATTTATTTAAAATCTGCCAGTCATATTTCTAATTAAAAATTAAATTTTAAAGGTTTATTCATGAATTGCTTGATATTCATTTTATATTAACAAGCATGCACTTGAGCTATTTTTAGGTTTATATTTATCAGCATTGCCATGATGAATGTCACTTAGTCTTTTTTGTAATTCTAGCATTGGCTGATAGTAATTCTCATTTTTCCATTGATTACAATACGTCATTATTTTTAATGTTGCAACAAGCTTTCCAGCAATTAGAAATTCTCTGGTTGCAGCAGCAGCTAGTTTTGTATATGAAATGTCATAAAACTTATTTTGTGAATCTCCACATAAAAGAATATCATTAACAAAAACGTGGTTTTTTTCGAAAAGATCTGGATTCATAACTTCTGCTAGCATCAAAATAACATTTTTATCATCAAATGATATGCCGATGTAATTGTCATAGTCTTTTAAGTTTGATGGAATTCCATAATTTATAACGCAGTCAACGCAATTTAAATAATATTTGAGTTTTGCCCAATTATCATTTGAGGTATGGCATATTTTCCCAGTCTCTTTTATAATTAGTTGTTCAGCATCAATCGTTACTGCTGTCATTTTGATCTATGAAAATAAAATTTTAAACTTTTTCAAAAAAAAAAAAAAAAAAAAAAAAATGAAACCGTTTGATGAATCCAGGAAGTATTTCATTGTTAAAAATTTAAGTATAAGAATTGGAAAACGATCATTTATGGGAAGCTGATTAGAAGTGATTGTTGATGACCAAAATATCAAATTGAAACTTTTTAATATAATTGATTTTCCATGCAAATAAGTCAATCTAACTAAACAGAGTAATTTTGAAAATTGATTTTAATCAGCAAATCTACTGGGATAAGTTTTTAATCTCACAAGTCTGTTCAACCAAGTTGATTAATACTATTAATAGCGTAATTATAAAAAAAATAAAGAGAAAATTGACTGCTATAACTTTACTTGTGAAATTAGAGCTCCTCTTTTTTTGGCCATTTATGTATACAAAAAATAAATTTTATGTTTCTTTTATTTACTTTCTTATTCACGCAAATCAAAGCATTGAAATCAGATGAATGCTATTCTGGACAACTTATAATTCCCAATGGTACGATTACAATCAATGACCATGAATATGAAAATTGTTCAGATTTCACAGGTCCATTAATAATTCCTGAAAGTGTTACCTCCATTGGTACAAATGCATTTTTCGGGTGTAGTGGGTTTACTGGCTCATTAATTATTCCAGATTCTGTTCAATCAATTGGATCAGGGGCATTTAGCGGCTGTTACGGTTTTTCAGGCATATTAATCCTTCCCAATTCAATCGAATCAATCAAATCTTCCACTTTTTTCAATTGTTCTGGCTTCTTTGGGAATTTGACTATTCCAGATTCTGTCAAATCCATTGAAAAGGATGCATTTGGCGGCTGTTACGGTTTTAATGAAACATTGACCATTTCCAACACGACTGAATCGATTGGATCTGGCGCTTTTCGATTTTGTTCTGGTTTTTCATGTACGTTAAATCTTCCTTCTAAATTAGAAACAATTGAGTCAGAATCGTTCTTTAAATGTTCAGGCTTTTATGGCCAATTAAAAATCCCTGAAGATGTAACGATTATAAAAAGTGACGCATTTTATGGTTGTTCTAAACTTTCTGGAAAATTGACAATTCCGAATAAAACGATAGAAATTGAATCTGAAGCATTTTTTGGTTGTTTCAAATTTAGTGAACTGATTCTTTCAAATAAAATTGAATCGATCGGTTCATCTGCTTTTGAAGGTTGCTCTGGCTTCACTGGAAAACTTGTTCTTCCAAATACTCTAAAGAAGATTGGATCTGATGCATTCAAAGATTGTTCGAAGTTTTCTGATAACTTGCTGATTCCGGATTCAATTGAAGTCATTGAATCAGGCACATTTAAAGGCTGCTCTGGACTTGCTGGGAATTTGACAATTCCTGATTCAATTAAAATTATTAAATCTGACGCTTTCAGCGGTTGTTCGAAAATAAAAGATGAATTAAAATTGCCTGAATCATTGACTTTTATTGGATCTTGCTCGTTCAAAAATTGTTCAAAATTTTCGGGAAATTTGACGATACCAAATTCTATTCAAAATGTTGAGTCTGGAGCTTTTTCTGGCTGTTCTGGCTTCTCTGGAAAATTGGTCATTCCGAGCACAATCCAAAGCATTACATCAGACGCATTTAAAGGCTGTTCTGGCTTTGATGGATCTTTAATAATTCCGGATTCGATTAAATTTATTGAGTCTTCGGCCTTCGATGGATGCACAAAGTTGTCTGGCACATTGAAAATTCCTGAGTCGGTTGAATCAATTGGATCAAATGCATTTAGAAATTGTTTGCGATTTTCAGGTAATTTAATACTGCCAGGTTCACTTAATAAAATTGAATCAGGTGCATTTTGGGGATGTTCCGGCTTCTCTGGATCTTTATCGATGCCTAGCTCGTTGAAAGTCATTGAATCTGATGTTTTCAATGGCTGTTTTGGATTAAATGGAGAATTGAAAATCCCTGACTCAATTGAAACAATTGGAGAGAATGCATTCAAGAATTGTTCTGGCTTTTCTGGACAACTAAAAATTCCAAATTCTGTTAAAACAATCGAGTCAGGATCCTTCTTCAATTGTTCTAGATTTTCAGGTTCGTTGTCAATTCCAGACACAGTTACATCAATTGGATGTGATGCCTTCAATGGATGTTTTGGATTCACAGGATCTTTATCCATTCCTAATTCAATAAAAATTGTTTCAAATGGAACATTTTATCATTGTTCAAACTTGACTGGATTGCAGATTCCTTCTTCAGTCACGTCCATTGGTTCTGGTGGTTTTGAAGGATGCTCTGGATTAAAAGGAAATTTGGAATTACCAGAATCAATCTCATTTATAGGAAGCAATGCCTTTAATGGATGTTCTGGATTCACTGGAGCTTTGATAATTCCATCTTTGATTGACTCCATTCATTCTGGCTCATTTGAAGGATGCTCTGGCTTTACCTCGTTAAAATTGCCAAAGTCTGTCACATCGATTGAATCCCGATCTTTTTGTGGCTGTTCAAGACTTTCGGATGAATTAAATCTTCCCGATAGTGTGGAAACAATTGGCTCGAAAGCTTTCTGTGGCTGTTCGAAGCTTTTTGGATCTTTGTTGATTCCTTCTTCGGTTTTATCTATTGGCTCTGATGCATTTTGTAATTGCTCCAGCTTCAGTTCTTTAGTGCTTCCTAATTCAATCGAGTCAATTGGAGCAGGAGCATTTTCTGGCTGTTTGGAACTCAGTGGGAATTTGATCATTCCTGATTCGATCACTTCCATTGAAGACGACTTATTTTATGGATGCTCAAAACTAACAGGAACATTGAAATTCCCAAGCACAATTGATTACATTGGTTTTGGATCTTTTTGTTTCTGTTCAGGTTTCACTGGAGCATTGGAACTTCCTAGTTCGATCAAATTCATTGGAGACAACACATTCAATGGATGTTCTGGTTTCACTGGTCCATTAACGATTCCGAGTTTAGTTGAGAAAATTGGAACAAGTTCATTTTCTGGCTGCACGGGACTTTCTGGAGCACTAATTATTCCTCCTTCTGTAAATTCAATTGAACCAAATGCATTCAGAGGATGTTCTGGATTATCTGGACAATTGCTGATTCCTGATTCAGTTGAAAGAATTGATTATTCGTCGTTCTATGATTGTTCTGGCTTTACTGGCACTTTAACGATTCCAAAAATGGCGCGAACAATTGAATCAAATGCATTTTGTGGCTGTTCTGGCTTTTCTGGTTCTTTGACAATTCCGAGTTTGGTCAGTTATATTGGAACTGATGCATTTCGAGGTTGTTCAGGCTTTGATGGAACATTGAATATTTCTGAATCAGTTCGATCAATTGAGTCAGGAGCATTTCAAGGCTGTTCTGGATTTAAAGGCTCATTGATCATTCCTGACACTGTTAAAAACATTGAGAAAGAAGCTTTTAGCGGTTGTTCAGGATTCTCTGGAACTTTGTCAATCCCAGAAAAAGCAACAGTCATTAGTTTCTGTCTGTTTTATAAATGCTCTGGATTTAAAGGCGCTTTGAAAATCCCTTCATCTGTCGTGTCGATCCAAGAAAGAGCATTTTATGGATGTCTTGGATTCAGCGGGACTTTAAACATTCCAAATACAACAATTAGCATTGATGAAGGAGCTTTCATGGGTTGTCAAGGATTGGATGGATCTTTGCTGATTCCGTTGTCAATGACAAAAATCAACGATTTTTTATTCAATGGATGTTCGCATTTAACTGGCAACTTAAAAATTCCATCATCAATCACCAGCATTGGAAAACATGCATTTTCAGGCTGTTCAAGCTTCACTGGTGATTTGATAATACCTGACAATGTGACAAATGTCGGTTTTTCATCCTTTTCAAATTGCAGTGGATTCAATGGTTTATTGAAAATAACGAGCAGCATCAAAACCATTCAAAATGACACTTTTTATGGATGTTCAAAATTGAATGGTGAATTAAATATTCCTTTGAATGTCACTTTTATTGGTTCGGGATCATTTTTTGGTTGTTGTAATTTTGAAGGGGAATTGATCGTTCCTGACTCTGTCACTTTTATCGGCTCTTTTGCATTCTCGTTTTGTCAAGGATTCTCGGCTTTGAGACTCTCTGATAATGTTGAATGTATTGAAGAAAATGCATTCTCCCATTGTTATGGACTATGCGGATCATTACTGATTCCACAATCAACAAGATTAATTGGCAAAAAGTGCTTTTATAATTGTTTGAAGTTTGACCAATTAATCATTCAAAGCGACTTCATTAAAATTGAAGACGAAGCATTTGAATTGACACATTTGTCAAACATTTTTTATGACGGATTGTCAGAGCCATTTTGTGGCTCAAATGTTTTCCCTGAAAATCAAAAGATATCCGTTCCTTCTGGCTACGATCATGAAGAATTCTGTGGAATTAGAATTAAGAAAGAAAATTCAACGGACTCAAAATTAAAGATCATCATCATTGTCTTGTCTTGCTGTTTAGCTGTCTCAATTATTATAACTATAGTTGTTATCATTGTCAAGAAGAAAAACAGCTCCAAACAACTTAACACTGAACCTTTAATAACAATTAATAAATAAATTAATCATTCATAGTTAAAAAAAATAATATGACAATTGCTTCTTTTTATTTAACTTTTTTTCAAAAAAGTTCGAGACATAGATATAATAATGTGACTTTTTCATCACAACGATTTTAGACTTTGAGAAAATAAAAATGACTTTTTGAGACATACTTTTTAGACTTTCGGATATTTTGATGACTTTTTCATCACAACTTTTTAGACTTATCAAAATTTTGATGACTTTTTCATCACAACTTTTTAGACTTATCAAAATTTTTTCGATTTTTTCATCACAACTTTTTAGACTTATGTACATTTCAGTGATTTTTTAATCACAAACTTTTAGACTTAGAATAATTAACTTGACTTTTTCATCAATCAAGTTCGAGTCTACCTATATAATCATCATTTAGTAATATTTCTTTTTAATTTGCCTAAACACAAATTTATGCATTTAAACAAAATTATAATATTATATTTATATGATATCATGATGAAACAACTTTCAAATTTTTATTTTATAGATAATAATATGAAATTTAATATTATTATAAATTATTTAGCAAAACTTATATATTTGCATCAGAACCATCATATATTTCTATTTCTTCATTTTAATTTTGATGAATATCTTTATCTAGCGAAATTTTTCTTATCCTTTAATATGTGATATGGCCATATAATCTTTGAAAAAAGTAAAGCACTCCCCAAAATTCATTTTTCTCTGTTCAAAAATATATGATAATCACCAAATTCAGTATGGAAACAAAAATAATTTTATACTGTTCTTCATAATGGAGTTAAAAAGTCAAAAAAATTAAGTTTTTATTTTATTATTGTTACTGCATGGTTTTAAAAGTTCGTGCAGGAGTTTTATACTATACTGCAACGGTTAAACTTAAATGGGTATACGCCCCCTTAAATTTCATTTTTTGGTATGGTAATTGAATTCATTGATTGCTCTTCTGAATCTTTTGGAACAAATAACTTCATGCCTTTTTCATATGAATTGCTGTTTTTAAAGATTATGTTTTCAATATTTTCCAATCTAGTGCAAATTCTTTTCGTTGTAGAAGCAAACAGTAAAGCAAACATTAAAGCAAACAGTAAAGCAAAAGCAATAAATATTATTAGAACGATCTGAGCTACATTGCCATCAAGTTGTGCTATTTGGGTTTGCATCCGAGCTACATTGCCATCAAGTTGTGTTATTTGGTTTTGCATCCGAGCTACATTGCCATCAAGTTGTGTTATTTGGTTTTGCATCTGAGTAAAATTAGTTGTATGGAGTGCTAGAGTTTGTTTGATGTCATCCAGTTTACTGGAATGCATATTCAATATTGAAGTTACATCGTTGATGGCGCGTGTGTTAGAATCAACAATCTTTTGTAAGAAATCAAACTCATTTGCACTACCCAATGTGTCAACATCATAAGGGAGAGTCACCATTTGAATGCAATTCAATTTTTTAAATTGATGGATTTAATCTCTCAAAAAATTTGTATTCATCTAATACAAAACAAATGAAATATATTTCTGTATTCTAGTAAACATAAATATATATATATAAATTTAAATATATTTTTTAGATGTATTTATAATTTTATCAAAATATGATAATAATTTTATTATTTTATCGATATAAAGTACTTTTTGATATTAATATGAATAAAAATCAATTGTTTTTTTATTTTGATGAATATTGAATGATTATTAAAATAAATAAAAATAAACTTTAATATATATTATTATTATAGTAGTTATATATTTGCCACGATTTTTGCACTTCGTTCAAAAACCGCGTCAAATATTTCCCATCCGTGACCCCAGCCCCGCTATGTCAGGTATGATCCCCCACTCCCATTAATGATCTTCCACTGGGCTGCTCTCAGGATTCCTCTCAACGCTCTGCTAGGAAGGAGGTCCCGTATCGTTAACATCAAAAAAGCTATAGAAAAAGTTGTTAATTGTGTGGTTTACTTAAAACCTAGTATGAGAGTATTTATTAAACGTCCTCTCAATAAACGTCCTTTTTATGGCTTCCAATCAGGATCTTTTTTGTCGTCGTCTTTTTCTTCTTCTTTCTTTTCCTCTTCTTCAAATTCGTCAGATGTTAAAACCCATTCAATATATGGTTCTTTAGGTACTTCAGGGAATTTATTGGTTTCAAAACGATCGTGATCGACTTCTCTTTGAATGAAAGACTTTGTTGCTTCATATTCAGCACGATCGGTGACAACTTTATCCATTTTGAGGACAACTTTATGTACATTGGTATCAAAATCAAGTGAAAAATTGAGGTCTTTGCATTGATTTTTGAATGATTGGTACATATAATATATGGCGATTCCTCTTTTGATTCGATCTTTTTCGACTTGATTATAGAAATAGCTTGTAACTGAGATATTAGGATTTGGCCTTTCTTGCTCTTTTTGCTTTTCTTGCTCTTTTTGCTTTTCTTGCTCTTGTTCGGGTACCTGTTGCTGGGACGACATAAGTAAAAATGAGGTGATGAGGTGAGCTCGAAAAATCATATTTTTAGCGAGGGACCTAACGGGTTTTCGGGGTGGAGACCGTTTACCAAAAATCTAATTTTTTCTCGTCGCCTCATCACATCACTTTTTAGCATGTCTAACAGCGACAACAGCAACAACAACAACAGCAACACTCAGCAAAAGAAACCTGAAGTTGAAGAAATAACAAAAATACAATACCTGCAAGAAATTGCAAAAGCAGAAGCAGAAGAAGAAGAAGAAAAAGAAATTGATTTGACTCATATAAAATATCACCCATACAAGCGTTTACCAACAAAACTCTCCTACATACAAACGCAAGAATTTCAAGAAAAAGGGCTAAATACACCGAAAGAACAACTAAACTGGCTAAATGCTAAATTGTTATGGAATTCTTTAGATCAAGATCAAAAGTGTCTCCTTGCTGCATATTTATTAGGAGACGAATTATATGCAAAAGGCGAAAAACAAGCATTACATTTGTTCATCGATGACGATAAACCAAATGATGACACAATTACAATTCAGTGTGCTACATGGTGGGATGATTTGGAAAAAAAATTAGCAGATCTCAAAAAGCCAAAAATGGCAAAACACATCCAAAAGAAATTCGATTACAGACAAAATAATAGATATGGCTTGCCATTCGATGTAATAAAGTTTTTAATGTATCAACATTTAGACCAATACCGCTCAGAATACACAAACAATAAAGCTGTTTTAGGGGAATTAACACCAGAAGATCCAAAAAATATTGATGAAATGAATGAAATCATTGAAGCAGACCATCCAGAATTATCAAAAGAGCAACAAAACGCAATTTCAGAATTAACCATTGCGTATAGAAAAATTTATCCTTTGTCAACATTCGCTGATGCATATGCACATGCACGTGAAAGAATTGTTACAGTTATGGAAGAATATAAAGACCTCGACGAAGTCCCACCTTTGATTGAATTGCTCACGGAAGAAGAAAATGTAAAATATGCACAAAAAATGGAAGAAGAGCGTCAGGAAGAAGAAAATGCAAAAGAGTATCTTATCTCATCAACCGCAGACATATTACAAAGAATAAATCCAGGAATGTCAAGA
Organism: Tritrichomonas musculus; assembly: GCA_039105265.1. NCBI lineage: Eukaryota > Parabasalia > Tritrichomonadida > Tritrichomonadidae > Tritrichomonas > Tritrichomonas musculus. The sequence goes on along the minus strand of JAPFFF010000052.1, from coordinate 681,317 downwards.
GACGAGGCAATGGCCGATGCAGATAGCAGATTGTTTCACAAAATGTTTGATGACAAAAAGACAGCAAGAGAAATCTTCTCAAAGGAATTATTGAGCAGTGAAGAATTGAAAAAATGGGAATCATCAACCAAGGAAATTCAATCAATTATAGAAATCCAAGAAGATTCTGATGATGTTGATAAAGATGTTGACGATGTTCTCGAAATCTTAAACAAATTGCCTGAAAAAGATGAAAAGGATCAACCAAAATCTGAAAAAGATGAAAAGGATCAACCAAAATCTGAAAAAGATGAAAAGGATCAACCAAAATCTGAAAAAGATAACGAAGACGAAAGCGAAAAAAATCTCATCATAACCACCGTCAGAAAATTACAAAAACTATTTCCTGAAAAAGAAGAAGAAGAAATAAATGATGAAGTTCAAAAAAGATTGAATGCCAAAATGACAGGAAATCGAAAAGCATCAAGAATTTTCCCTGATGAGTTACTCAATGATGATGAAAAAGAAAGATGGTCAAATCTTGAAGACCTCTATACTCAACAAATCGATAAACAAATTTCCAGAGAAGTAACCAAAAATGTTCTTTGGGATTTAAAGAAGAAAAATAGCTCACCAGTCCCACCGCCACCAGGAATGAGTCAAGAAGAATGGGCAAGAATGAATGCCGATCCTAACAAATTAAGTGCCAACCTTTACGAAAAATTGCATACACCGCCTCAACCAGAAAATTGGCAAGAATTACCTCAAACTCACAAATGGGGAAATATACAAGAATTCACATCCGATCAAAAATCTCAAAAGGAAATTCAGCTAAGAAATGAATTGATCGAATTCTTCAAAAAGCGATACAATGGGGACGAGAATTTGGCAAATGAAGTCGTTCACGCAAGAATTGCCGAATTTCAAAAGAAAACACCAAACGTATCCTGGTTCAAATTCCACATTGACAATTTCCTCACCGCAGTTGAACGTCAAGATCTACACACTGAACCAGTTCCACCTAACGTTCAAGAAGTTGACGAAAAATAAAAATTCCGATTATTGAGAGGTCGGTATAAAAATTACTCTCAACAAGATTTAGGTTTCTAATAAACCTTTAATTTAAAAAAATTAACTTTTTATTTATTTATCTTCTTTTGCTTTTTCTTTTTCTTTTGCTTTTTCTTTTGCTATTTCTTTTGCTTTTTCTTTTGATATAGGAACATAATATCCTTGATCGTAACCAATCATCATTCCAGGTGACAAAAATTGTTGAATGAATTCGATATGAGTATCGAACCATTTAATCAAACAATCTTTTTTCCGTTGTTCTTCACGTGAGAAACCAGGGATGATGATTTTTAAGTTATGTTGCATTAATTGTCTCATAACATGAGCAACAGAAAGCAATTTTTCGATTGAAACATTTTCACCATATCTCTTTTTGAGTACTTTCCAAGCTTCTGTCTTTTTAATATTTCTCATGTCTTTTGCAGACATAGATGGTATATCATCTTTAATTTCATTTTTGTTCAGGTACACTTTGTTTGTCCGACATTAAAAAAAATGAACTTTTTCACTAGGCGACCGTTAACCAAAAAATCTAATTTTTTCTCGTGAGGTCATCACATCATTTTTATACAAGCATGGAAGCCCGTACGATCCAACACTTACTTGAAGTTGTCGAAGCTCTTGATAGTGTTCATGAATGGAGAACTATTTCTGATGATCTTGATCAAAGAGAAAAAATGGCATATATGCTCCAAGAAGCTGCAGCCAATATGAATCACTTCGATGATGTTCGTGTGATAATGAATGATGGAGATAGCTCAAATGAAGAAAAAGCTAACGAACTTGAATGCTTCTTCATTGAAGAATTAAAGGCAGGTTTGAAAAATCTCAAACGCTGGAACGAAAGGAAATAATTAATTAAATAAACAATTCAATTTACTGCATTTTTTGACACTCTTTTTATTTTTTGCATTTTTTGACACCCTTTTATTTTTTGCATTTTTTGACAATTCATTTTTAAGATTTCTAATTGTGATATTTGAATTCTACGTCCTTGAAAACCTTAAAAATATTAAAATCTTTGAAAAAGGTCCATTATTTTCCAAGATATATGTATTTCAAATTTTAAAAAATTCAATGGATGAAAAATTGAATATGGGGGTAAACAATTTGTCTCAAAAATATCTTGATAATTATTGAACCTTTTAGGAATATTTTAATAAATATAATCTATATTATTAAAAATATAAATAATATTATAATATAAAGGGAAAATTTTAAAATGCATTTTTTGACACCCCTTTTATTTTTATTGCATTTTCTGACAATTCAAATAGGATCTAATCTATAACGAGGTAATATTTGAGTATTTCCTTTAAGATCTTGTATTAAATATTTACCATTTTGAAAACCTTTTACAAAAAATCTACCAGGTTGAGTTATTGATCGTCTTTTTTTAAGAGTGTCTTTATTATTATATACAATTACTTCTTGGTTTTCTTTTAAATTATAACCTTTTTGAGCAGAAACATTATAATTAGCTTGAGAAATACGTCTACAAATAAAAGTATATAAATCAGAATTATTTTGCATTTGACTAGGGGAAACATTCATACCTGCATATTTTGACAAAGTTAAGTGTGGGGCATTATTATATTGAACAACTAATTCTTTTAATATTTCAGGGGAGATTTCTCGTTGAACTTCAAAAGCCATATCTCTCAAAGTTCTAATAATTCTATCAACTATACCTAATGAAGAATGTAATGGGCTAGTTGTTTGTTTTTCACCTGGTTTTCGTAAAAATGATGGATAATGATAATCATCCATTCTATCAACAGGTTCCCATTTAATTCCATTTGAGTTTAAAAAATTAATTGTTTCTTCAGAACAAAAACCTTTTTCACCATCTCCGGTCAATATTTTAGGTTTCATTCCTTGTTGAAATAAAGTATTTAAAGCTTTTGTTATTGAAATAGATGTTTTTTGTCCAGCAGTCATAATTTTATTTATATCACCAAAACATTCTCTACCTAAAGGAATTGCATATAAATATCGACTATTGGCTTCTATACAAATTAAGTACCCAACATTTTTTTCAAACATAATATCAATTAAATAAGTACCAGGTTCACATAATTTATGTAAATAATATTTTTTATTCTTATTAGTTGGAAATTGTTTCTTTTGAACATAATCATCTTCAGAAACATAATTTGGCTCAATAACTTTTTCAAATTGTTTTAATAGTACATGTCTTTTATTTTTATTTCTAAATGCAATATCAGGTACATTTGTTTTACCTTTGAATTCAACTATCATTCCTGGTTGTTCCATAATTTTTGTAATATATATTTCATACCATTCTTCCATAGTATATTTATCTTTACCTTTTTTCCATCCAGAGGTCAATTTTTCAAATTCAGGAAAAGTACGAATATTTTCATTATGTAAATTATTAATTACATGGTTCTCAATTTTTTCTTCAAAACTTAATTCATCATCAGGAATTTTTTCATCTGTGATTACAGGTAATGATTCAGATAATACTTTTCGAAATTCTGAATAAGCATTATAAATTTGTTCAAATTCATCATCAGTTACAAAATCTTTTTGATATCCTTTATAATTTCTAGCTTCATTTGGCATTATTAATTTCTTTTGATAAGCTTTCTTTTCTAAATAATTCATTAATTTTTCACCTTCTGACGATAACATTTAAATTTCAATAAAGAGCGGTTTTGACACTTCACTTTTATTTTTTGTTTTCATGGCTGAACGTACTTATTGGGAAGAAAAATTAGAGCTCGTGAGAAAACAATATCAAGATGTACATGAAAAATGGTTCAAGCTAATGTCTTCAAACATGACTGAAGAAGCAGATCCACTCAAAGACGAAGAAAGTATTCTCTTTGACGAAATAATGGAAATAAGACAAAATATTGCTGCAGTAAGAAGTCAAGAAATGTCGGAAAGTTCCTCTTTGGAAGAACAATTAGTGGCAGTGAGAAAACAATATCAAGAAGTACCAATTCGTTTACACTTTGATTTCAACGAAATCAGGAATGAAGAACAAAAACGACTCAAAGACAAAGAAGATCAACTCTTAACGGAAATGGATTTTATCAGGCAACTAATTGCTGCAGCAAGAGTTCGAGAAATGTCTGATAGTTTCTCTTTGGAAGAACAATTAGTGGCAGTGAGACAACAAAAAAAAGAAATTGACAAATGTATTAAAGCCACTGGTTACAAGGAAATTTGGGATTTGCCAAAAAAATTTGGCAAAGAAGTTTTTCAGAAAGAATTGATACGTAACGAAGAAATAAAGCAGAATAATAGTCAACTCTGGGATGAAGCCTGTATTCTTTCATTTCAAAAGGAAATAATCCAAAAAAATATTGCTGAAGCAAGAGTTAAAAAAATGGAAGAAAAAAGACCAAAAAGCTAAACTTTAAATAAAAAGCAGTTTTGACACTTCACTTTTATTTTTGTATTTATGACTGCGATTGAAATATCTCAAGGAAAATTGGAAGAAAAATTAATAAGTCTTCGAGAAGAATGGAAAGAAAAATGGAAACAAATAAGAAGAATTCAAAAAAATGCACCTCATTACACAAATGAGGATGCAATTATAATTTATGATGAATCCAAATTATCGATGGATGATCAAGAAGAATTGGAACGATTACGAAGAGAAAGAGACCGACTCCGATATCAAATGAAAGAAATTCAAGAACGATTAAGAGTAATTAAATAAAAAAGCAGTTTTGACACTTCACTTTTATTTTTGTTTTCATGTCTAAATTGCAAGAAGCTTACGAGAAATGGGATATCTTAGATGAACAAATAAATGACATCGAAAAAAAGGCAGGGATTATTGGTAATCAAAGGGTTTATGATGATAAAGATTTTAGAAAATTAATGGATTTACGAAGAGAAAGAGACAAAGTAGAAAAAGAAATTGAACTTTTAAGAAAAGAATTAATTAAATAAAAAGTTACCTTAATCTATATTTCTTATCATTATTATTGAATGAGCAGTATTGTAAAATTGTTTGATTAAAATCTTGATGAGTTTTGGGTCTGAAATTTTTTACTTTTGCCCATTTTTTAAATTCAGTCCAGGCTTCAAAAGCTACATAACCATTTCTGAATTTTTGGAAGTTTTCCTCAATAAATAATTTTTCAGGAGATTTTGAAAAGTTCATTAAATTCATTCTTGCCTCAGTTGTAGGAAATTGTGCTGGATAGAAATTTGATAAATCAACAGTCAAGAAAAAAGTAATTAAATTGTTTTTGAAATCTTGTGTCTTAATAAGATTACGTAAAGGTTGAAAATAGTCTTGACCTTTCATTGGATAACAATTTGTAACAACAAATCTTCTATCGTCTTCATCAATTCGAATAGGAGCAGGATTGTTTGTTAAGAAGATGAAATTGGCAACATTTTCTTTAGATTCAGGATTTCTATGTTTTCCTTCAATAGGAGCGAATCTTTCTGTGATTAATGTTTTTAATCTTTCATGTTGTTTAAGATATTTTCGATCGTTTTTATTATGATTTTCCTTTTCTGAACATACCAATAATTTTTTGTTTAAGATTTGGAAATTAAAATTGCTTGTAATATTATCAAAGTTTGCATTTGGATCAGAATATTCACCTAAAAGTTGACAAAGAGTGTCCGTAAATGTATTTTTCCCACAACCCGGTTTACCAATAATAACTAATGCAGTACCTGTTTTACCATCTGGATGTTGAAAAATAAATGAAATCCATTTAATGATATAATCATATAATTCTTGGTCAGAATTTGCAATAACTCTAAAAATATGATCCAAATATGGTTGAATCACATTTTGTGTACAAAGAATTAATCTTGAATAAGGATACCAATGAAAATATGAAAAAATGTTTGGATCTTCGGAATAGAATTTCATTGATTCATAAGTAATGAAATCCAAATTCTTCCCAAAGGAAACAACATCAAATGCAGTAATTGCTTTCTTTGTATTTTTACCAACTTTTGAACACCCTAATTTAATATTTTTCAATATTGGTGCAAATTGAGTAGGATTTAACATTTCTAACGTATTTGATTGTTTAATTATGAAGATATTGTCTAGTTGAATATAACAACAAACTTTTTTGAAATCAGTAAAGAAATCTCCAACACGAATTCCAGTAGAAGAATATTTTCTTTCATAATTCTTATCTTTAAATGAGATTATTGAACAATTTTCACCAAAATCAATTTGAACAAATTGGTTAATTGTATTATTGAAATATTTCTCCCAAATAACATTTCTTTGAGATTCTGAGAGTGCATTCAAAATTGGGAAGATCCAATGATTTGAAACTTCTGGATGATTTTCTTGACTACCAATTGCTTGAAGATCTTGTTCAGAATTTTCTTGATTAGATAAGTACCAATTTTTCACAATATTGTACAAATGGTTTGGATTAAATGGAGAACGAAATATATATTTGATAGAAGTTGTTAAATTTTCAAGTGTTGGTTCAAATAAATTTAACAATCCAACAACATCATCAGGAAACAATTGAATGAGATTTGTATTTATTTCAAGATCACGATCATGAAACTCTTGACCTTGATATTGAGGAAAGACATTCTCATTTATATTTTCCATTTGTCTAGCTTCTGGAATTAAGAAATCATCAGAGAGGAGGGTTGGTTGATTCATCGATACAAAAATAAAAGTGACTGTCAAAACCGTTATTCATTTTTTAATTAATGTCAAGTGATAACGAATTACCTCTACACTATTCAACTGGGGGTTCACCTCAATATCAATTATCACCAAACATGCAAAATTTAAATAATAGTTTTCAAAACTTTGTTGTCAATAATGAAATTGATGATTGGGAAATAGACCGTAATTTTAATGAACCTCAACCAATAAATACATCAACGTCTCCAAATGAAGAAGAATTTTATGCAGGAATCAATCAAATAGTAGAAGAACATCCAGCAAATCCAAACCGTAATTTTAATGAACCTCAATCAACGTCTCCAAATGAAGAAGAATTTTATGCAGGAATCAATCAAATTGTAGAAAAACAATTAGAAGAACATCCAGCAAATCCAAACCGTCATGGAAATCCAAGACCTCCAAACCCACAAGATGTATTTGGAAAAAGTTATCATGACCGAGATGATTTTGGGAACTTTTTGAAAATTCTTGAAAAAAGAGAATATCCATCAGACGAAATTATAAATTTGTACAATCAATTTTTTCACACAAATATTACTCGTCACGGATTCGGTCATCTCAATGACGTAAAAGAAAATTTTACAGCAAAAAGAAAAAATTTTGGTGGAATTCAAAAAACTTGGTATAAAAGAAAAAATAAAGTACTTTAAAGAACTTCAAAGAACTTCAAAGTACTTCAAAGAACTTTAAAGTACTTCTCAAAAAATTTTCACTCACAAAAAGTTTAATAAAAATTTTAATTTAAAAAGTTCATTTTATATCACTTTTTACAATGAGCTGCTGTAAATGTTGTCTGAAATGGTTCTTCAAAATAACAATAATTCTATGCATCCTGATATTCATTATTGCGATTCTGGCTGCGGCTGAGGAAGAAGATGAAGAAAGAAAAAGGAGAGAGCAAGAAAGTCGAGGCACATCAACAACTCAAAATTATGTTGAAACAATTTATGTCCAAGATCCAGAACCATATTATACGAACGATTTAGATGATTATTCATGGGGAGGTTATCGGTCATCATCATCTCGATCAAGAAAAAAATCTAGAAATTCTAGAACTCCAAAAAAGAAAACAACAAGCAGAAAACGAAAAACTGGAGGTCGTCGTAGACGATAATTTTAATTCAAAAAGTTAAAAATTTAAATTTTTATTAAAGATTTTTATCTTCTAATTTTTGTTGATATTTTTGGAGATCATCATGAAATTTTTTTCGTAGAGCAGTTAAATTTTTCATTATTTTTTCGAATTTTTGTTTTTTCATTTCCAGACGGTCAATATCTCTTTTGATTCGTGAAGCATAAGAATTTAGAGACTGGATTTTATCTATTTGTTCCATAAGTTGTCTTTCTTCATTATGACATTTCTCTTTTTTGAAAGACATCCACAAAATCAACAAAATGATGATCATGAACAATCTCATAAATAAAAATGAAAACCGTTAGAACGGTTATTCAAAAAGTTCATTTTTTTAAATGCAGGGCCAACAAAGTTTACCTAGTGAAAAACAAAAAGAATTAATAAATTTATTAAAATTCACTAGAGGTGAAATTGAAAAAACTTGTGATCAAATGATCAAAATGACTGAGGAATTCTTTGATCAAGAAATTGATTTAAAAAATGATTCTCGTCCAGAGAGACAAGAACAATTACATTCTTTACTAATAACAGTTGGGATTTTAGCAACTTCCAACAGAGAGAATTTCCGAAAATTGGAAGAAACGTTAAAGAATAAATAAACATAACCGTTTTTTAACCGCTTTCATTTTTATTTATGACTGTTACTGAACAAGACCTTGAATTAGAATTTAGAAAATTGTTCAAAAATGATATCGTGTCTGATTTCCGACATTTAAAGTTATTTTTCATGTTCAAATTAAATGTTATGATCAATGATCTTGAAAATAACAATCTTGATCGATTTAAGAAAGAAGTTCATAACACACCATTTGTTTTCACAACAATGATTGAACATGATTTCTTTGATAAAATTCAAATCTACAATTCAAGAGAGAAAATTTTAACTACTCCTTAATAAATAAAAAAGATTAAATTTGTTTATTTAATTTTTTTAAAGTCCAACTGAGTCAGAGTCTGAATGAAAATTTTCAGTTTGAAATTTGGTTTGATTTTTGTAAAAGATAATTCCAAGAGCAAGAATCATGAGAATTAGTAATGGAATAGATACAGATAAACCTATTATTTTTGATACATTCTTTTGTTCAATATCTGATGGAGAGAATTGATATGAGAAATTGAAAAAATAGGATTCAGAGAATTGATCTGATATAGTGAATTGAAAAGATGGCGAACGTGATGGACTAAATGTTGGAGATAAAGATGGTGAACGTGATGGAGATAAATGTTGGATAAATGTTGGTGAACGTGGAGAAAAGATGGGTGGAATGTTGGTGAACGTGATGGTGAAATGTTGGTGAAAATGATGGGCGGAATGTTGGAGATAAAGATGGTGAACGTGATGGGCGGAATTTTGGTGAACGTGATGGTGAAAGAGATGGTGAACGTGATGGGTGAACGTGATGGTGAACGTGATGGGCTAAATGTTGGTGAACGTGATGGTGTTTGAATTGGAGGATCTTTGAGATAGAATAACCCACGTAATCCGATTTCATTATGTTGAATAGTAATTAATAATGTTGTATCAATTGGTGAGAATGTTGGTGATTCATAAGCAATCAAAAAAGGTTTATTATTTGGTAACATTTTTTCAGGAAAGAGATAATGTTCTGAATTCCATAAAAGATCACCTTGGTAAAAAGAATTTGAATTCATAACAATTATCCAAAATTTAGAACCATAAAATGTTATCTTTTTGACTCCTTCTGAAGAACCAGAAACAAAACATCTATGATATGGATTGTTCACATTTGATGGATCATCATCTTTATCAAACCAATTTCCACTTACAATTTCCCAGTCATTACATGGAATATATTCAGCATTATCAGGTATTCCTTCAATTGATGGAGATAAAGATTCCTGTCTTAAATATGCAATACCTCGAAATTGGATGCTTCTATGTTGTTGAACATTAATAATAATATTTGTTAGCATTAGGGGAAATTCATTTGATTCAAAAACAATTATCCAATCTTGTTCATCGTTGGAATATTCATTGATGAGATATTTTTGAGAATTCCATAAAAGTTCGGCCTCATCATGACGGGTAGAAATTTTTCCAATGATCCAAAATTTCCTGGCAGTAAATGATTGTTTAAGTGTTAAATTGTTTGTTGTTGCATAATTTGTCCAACATGATAAGTCATCATTTGGTATAACTGATTTCCATTCTCCATTAACAATTTCCCAATCAAAACAAGAAATCCATTCAGCATCATCAGGTATTCCTTCAATTGATGGGCGATTAATGAGTATCAAAAAGATAACGAACATTTAATAAAAATGAAAGCGGTTAAAACGGTTATGTCAGACCATTTTTTATTAATGAAGTCTTGGTACGGTGACTATTCAAAAGAAGATATTGATGAGACTGTGAAAGAAATGGAAAAAGAAGAGGAAGAAGACGATCCAAAAGAGTCCATAACTGATTACATAGATGACGCAAAACGTCATAATGCTCATTTAAAACTGGAAATTCGCAGCTTGGATAGGACAGTGGAAGATTATCAAGCAATGAGTTCATGTCTTCAAGAAACTCTTGAATATCATCTCAAATTCGAAAAGAAAGTTCGAAATTATCGCAAAGCTCTCATTCTCAAAATGCGTGAAGTTTTGGATATTTTCGTTCACATGACTGACAAAAATGAATTAGAACCAAAATTGATCGAACTTAATAAATTCATTAACAAAGGTTAAATAAATAAAAAAATAATTTTTTACTCTTTCAATATGACTGATAATTTTATTTTTTTCGGTGTGGTTGATTTTTTTTGTTCGATGAAGTTGATTAAGTTTTGAGTGTTTTGAATTACTTCAGCTTTTTTGGATTCATATTTTTGTTTCTCTTTCTCTAATTCCTCTAGGAAACTTTCATAATCAGGATCATTCTTTAATGACAGAATCTCTATTTCAAATTCTTCAACACTATGTATTTGTCTAATTAATTCATCAATTGAACTATTCAAATTTTCTTTGAGTAGATTCAAACTATGAGTAGGCAACATTTAAAAAAATGAATAACGGTTTTGACACTTCACTTTTTATGAAGAGAGTTCCTCAAGTAGTATTTCAAAATTTAATAGAGGACAAGAAAGATAAACTCAAAAAATCAATGAGTGAATTCTATGATGCTATGAATCGTTTGGCTGAAGCAAAAGTAAAAGAGAAAGATATTTCTTTTTGTCAACGGTATAATGGTGAAGATTTACACAACTTATATAAACTCAAAAGAGATTTCGAAGATATACAAATTGATTCAATTATTGAAGATCATGAAAAAATAAAAACTGAACTTGAGACAGAAGAGAAATCAGCATGGAAAGAATATCAAGATAGTTTTGATCAATACAAAGTTCAAAAAAGAGCTTTAATAGCTGAAATAAGTTCTTTTCAAAAATTTCTAATGGATGATGAAGATTAATAAATTTAATTTATCTTTTTATTTTTTTATCCTCTTACAAAAACAAAAATGATAGTAGAGCCAATAAATGAAAATTATGAATGGTTACAATATAATGAACATTTACGGATTATACGTTCAAAGAAAGATAATATGTTTCAAGCAAATAGTATAATTAGTGCTTGTCAATCAACAAAGAAAATTAAGCATTGGAATGAAAATAAACAAACAAAGGAGTTATTTCAATTTATTTCTGAGTCAGTCGGAATTCCGCCCGACCAAAAGTTATTAGAAAATCGACCAAATTTACCGAATAATTTGAAAGGAATTTATATTCATAAATTATTAGTAAATCATATAGCAATTTGGGCTTCACCTACTTATTCATTCTTTGTTCTAAAATTATTAGATGAGTATTTTGAAAAACAAAGACAAGAACAAAAACCAAGATTAGTACCTAAAAATAGAGAATATGATTATAAATTCTTAATTTGGTTAGAAGAATTAAAAGATAATCCAGAAAAAGTTAAATTACATTTAGTCAAACGTCATAAAGATTATTATCGTGATATCAAACCAAAAGAAAAAAATCAATGGTATTTCAAAGATAATATGCCAATAGCTATGACACCAAATAGAGATATAAAAGATATTATTCGTAAGAATTTTGGTACAAATGATGTTTCAATTTATAGTTCTATCATTACTGCTTCAAAAACATGTTTAGATAAATTAAAGAGGTTAATAGATGAATATATTAGTCATTATCAGGAATGAGATATAAAAACGGTTTTGACACTTCATTATTTTTAAATGAGTGAACCTGACTTTTTCGAAGAGAAGAAAAAGATTGATGATCAAACAAGAGATTTTCTATCGAATGTTCGAAATGATTTGAATATAACGAAAGTTCTCATGCAAAAAATAAATTCTCAACTTGATGAATTAACTTCAAGATTGGAACGTTTAGAAAGTTCTGTCCAAAGAATTGATCGAAAAGTTGCTGAACGTGGTGTTCAAATCGAACAATTAATAAAAGACGTTTTCGTTCTTCAATTAACTCGACCTAAATAAACATTTTCTTTTTAATTAACGGTTTTGACAGACCATTATTTTTATTGTAAAAGAAAGTTAACATGACAACAACTATTAGAGCGAATCCTAACAGATTAATGGAGATTTATAATCTCTTAACGAATGGTAAAGAAACGTTTAAAGAATTCTCTAAAAAGAATGGGGATCGGAGTAAAGAAATATTAAATGAGTATATTATACAAAAAGTTAAAGAAAATGGTTACGATGGAAAATTGAATGGAGATTCAATATTTTGGTTCGTTAAAGGTTTAACTCATTCAAATCTCCCTCAATATTTAAATCAACCTCCTCCAGAAAAAGAATTTACTGAACCCCCACCTAGTGCGAATGCCAGTGAGCCAGAGAAATCATCATTGAAAGAAATAATTGCAAATGCACCACCAAATGTACCTTTGAGAAAATTAATGCCCGTTAGTGAGCAAAATGTACCATTGAGAAAATTAGTTCCACCTCCTGAGCCAAAATCAAATGAATATGAACCAAAAAGAACAACTGATCCTTATTTCTTAAATATTCAGAATTCAATTAGACCTCATTCAAAAGATGATTCATTTATTCAATTCATGAAAATTAATAATGAAAATGATCAAGATAGAATTGTTGATGGTTATATAAAAATGTTAAATGATTCACCAACTGATTGGAGAATTAATTTTGAACAATTAAATGATTATGGTCGAAAGAAATTATTTCCATTCTTAAGAAAGAAATTTGAAAATGAAATAGGTGAATTAGCTGCAACAGAAAAATATAAATTATCTTATTCAGTTGGAGGTCAATGGCATTCTGTACCTTTAAATGGAAAAACTTATGAAGAATTATTAAAGAATTTAACAGAAGAGAATTTCATTTATCAAATTGAAAAGAATCCAGGTTGGGAATATGATTTAGAAGGTCAAAGATTACCTGAATTTTCATTATTTTCTCAAATCAAATTTAGTATATTAAAACATCCAAAACATAAAAATACAGTCGATGGAGGATTCTTTAAATATTTATTAAAACCTGGTTGTCCAAAAGTATTAATTGATTACCTCGTTCGATTACAAATATTTGATAGTTTAATTAATGAAAAGACAAAGAAAATAAAAGAAGAATTAAATGATTGTTGTTTCATTTATGCTTTACAACAAACTGGAAATTATTCAGAATCATTATTAAATCAAATTAGATTAAGGATTCAAAATAGATATTTATCACAAAGTAGTATTAATCATTTATGTGAAGAATTTAATATTCATCTTAATTTAACTTATATTGATGATAATTCTGTTGCTCAAAAACAATCTGTACGTTCAATGGATAAAGGTAAAAGAAAAACATATATGGGTATACAAAAAGCTGAACCAGAACGAACTCATAAATTCAATGTATATCAAAAACATTATTTCATCGAAGAAAAGACTCCATTTACATATTATTATATCAAAAATATTGAAAAGTTAGATGAAGACAAATATAATAAAGATTGGATTACAGATCATTGGACAAAAGGTAGATCATTTATAACTTCTTCAAACTTGATTAGAGAATTATTTAAGAAAAATTATTTCATTCCAATTAATTATTCACAAGAACATTTATTACATTCAATATTTTATAATGAAATTGATCAAGATATTTCAAATACTACATTAGAATATAAAGATGAATATTGTTGTAAATTAATTGAACCAAAAACAAAAATAATCAAACAAGTAGAAACTTCTTATTGGTTTTGTGATTTTGAATCTGATACAAGTTCAAAAATTCATATTCCATTCTTATGTTGTTTACATTCATTAGATGGGAAAATTAAGAAAGAATTCTTAGGTGAAAAATGTAATATAAATCTATTGAAATATTTACCTACTGATTCAATTTGTTATTTTCATAATTTGGCTTATGATATTAGAATGATTTTACAAAACAATAATCAAAATATAAAAATATTATCATCAATTATTAAAGGAAATCAATGTTTTAATATGACTTTGAAATTTGAGAACAAAAAGATAACATTTAAAGATAGTTATCCAATTTTCTCTTGCAAGCTATCTAATCTACCATTAATGTTTAATATTCCTTGTGAAAAAGAAATTTTCCCATACAAATATTATACATTTGAAAGATTAAGAACAAATAAAGGTCAAATTAATGAAGCAGGTAAAGAAGAAGATAAAACATGGACTGAACAAGATTATCAATTATTTCGTTCAAATATTAACAAAATTAAGGGATGCCGTTTAAGTAATAATGAATTTGATATGTGGAAATATGCATTATTTTATTGTCATCAAGATGTTCGAATATTAAGAGAAAGTTTTGTTAAATTTAGACAAGGTTTCATTCAAGATTTCAAAATCGATCCATTCAAATATATTTCAATTTCTTCTTTAGCTAATGATGTATTTAATCATAAAGTTTATTATGGTCATGATTTATATTCAGTAGGTGGAATTGTTAGGAAATTTTGTTCATATGCTGTTTATGGAGGTAGATGTATGACTGCTTATAACAAAAAGTGGCATATCACTGAAAAATTAGCAGATTTTGACGCAGTTAGTTTATATCCTTCAGCAATTCATAGATTATATACCGTTCAAGGAAAACCAGTAGTAATATCCAAAACTGAATTAAATTATGAATTTTTATCAAAACAAGGTGCATATATAGTAGAAATTTTAGTTACTGGAATTCATAAACATTATCCATTTCCATTAATCGTTAAGAAAACAAAAGATGGTAACCTTAATGATGATAAATTCGATAAACCTTTCAAAATGATTGTCGATAATATTTATTTAGAAGATCTCATTGAATTTCAAAAAATAGATTTCGAATTAATTAGAGGTTATTATTGGCCTGGAAAAAGAGAATATCATATCCAAAAAGAAATTCAAAAAATATTTGAGAAAAGATTAGAATATAAAAGTCAAGACAATCCTTTACAAAATTTATATAAATTAATTATGAATAGTTGTTATGGTAAAACTATTGAAAGACCTATTGAAAAAGATTTTAAATACATTAATGATCAAGATACTTTAGATAATTATTGGATCAAAAATTATAACAAAATTGTTGAAGATATTGAATTACAAAATAATATGCATGCTGTTAGAATATTGAGACCAATTGATAAACATTTTAATTTTTCATTATTAGGTATTCATGTATTAAGTATGTCAAAAAGAATCATGAATGAAGTGATGTGTCTTGCATTTGATATTGGTTGCCATATTTATTATCAGGATACTGATTCAATGCATATTGAAATAAATGATTTACCAAAATTACAAAAAGCTTATAAAGAAAAATATAATCGAGAACTCATAGGTAAATATTTAGGTCAATTCCATTCAGATTTTCCAACTATAAATGGTCACAAAGAAATGCCAGAATCAATTGAATCATACTTTTTGATGAAAAAGATGTATATTGATAAGTTACAAGATTCTACAGGTGAAATTGATTATATGACTCGTGGGAAAGGATTAACTGAACAATCTATTAAATATGCTTATAAGAATGAATTTGATAATGATCCAATGAAATTATATAAATATTTATACGAAGGGAATCAACAAACATTTGATCTTACAAAAGGTCAACCATGTTTCCAAATGAATAAAAATATGACTGTATCAACCTTAAATGAATTCAAAAGAAGAATATCAACACCATATAAAGAAGGAAAGAGAGAAAAATATTTTGAATATTAATGATTGTTTACTAACCCAATATATTTAACCAAAAGTAGAGAAGGTTCAAGCAAATGTTAATAATTACGATCATAACAACAATCCATAAACACCAATTCGGAGGTGGAGAATCACAACAATAATCATCGTTGTGGTCAATTCTTTCACTTTGAGATTGATCAATTAAAGGTTCAGACATTTAAAAAAATGGTCTGTCAAAACCGATCTAACCGTTTTCATTTTTTATTTATGTTATTTGTATTAATATTGTTACCAATAATTGATGCTTTGTCAAATCTCCATCCTTCGAAGGAAGATTTTTTCAAATATCTACATGATTTAAATGATATGAATAGGGAAGCCAGAGAACTTCGAGAAGCGATTCGAGGTAGCGAGCATTTCATTTTTAAGAAAAAGGAAAGTCTTCAAAGTGTGGAAGAGAGAATCAAGAAAATGAAAGAAAGAATCCAAGAGTACATCAAAAATAACCCCCATGACTTTGATCTTTGAGAATAAACAATAAGCTTTTTTAATTTTTTTAATTTTTTATTTTGTCTCAAAAATATATGACAAAGACTAGGATCCGTTGGAATACTCAAAAAGTGAGAGAAGAAATGGCTAAAGAAAATTGTATATTATTAGATGATTACAAAAGAGGAGATATTCGTATTCATTATTTATATGAAGGTAATGAATTTTCAGTAAGGTGGTCAGATTGGATGAAAAAAGATAGGCCATCAAGACCACATTTGAAAGGAGGAAATAGAAAAATAACAAAATCAAAGAGTGTTGATAACTTAAATAAAACTTTTGAAGATCCTGAAAATGGAGAAGAGGAAAATGAAAATGAAGAAGATTTTAATGAGATAGAAAATGAATTACATCAAGAATGAACTCATTAATATGTTAGAGCAATTTATATTAGAGAAGTTAGAGTTGGAAATAGGTTTGATGTGAACTTTTTCTAGAATTTTGCAAAATCAAAAATGCCACCAAAAAGAACGAAAATGTCAAAAATCCCGCCAGAATTATTGTATTTAATCGAAAAACAAATAAGAAAAAGAAGCAAACCAACACGAAAAACAACAACAACACCAAGAAAAGCGAGATCAAATAAAGGAATCAAAAGATCAGGAGTAAAAAGAACAAGAAAAAGATAAAAAAAGAAAAAATATTTTTATTTTTTGATAATTTAATGAAAAATCAAAAATAAACAATGTCAGAAAATGCAGTAAAGAAAGTTGTCGAGGCAGTTGGAGCAGCAGCAGAAGCAGGTGCAGCAGCAAAAGGACCACCACTACCTAAATTTAAACCTATAAATAAGAAAGCAGGAACAGTAAAGAAAAAACAAGGGCCACCACTACCTAAATTTAAACCTATAAATAAGAAAGCAGGGACAGTTAAGAAAAAAACCACAGCTGCACCAAAAAGACGTCAAGCAGCAGCAGCAATGGATTTATCTCATAGATCAAAAGAAGAATTGCAAGCTTTCTGTTTGGCCCAAAAAATTCGTATTGAACCAACTTATACCAAGGAAAAATTAGAAAATCTTATTCAACGTTGGGCTAAAACAGGATATACAAATCCAAAAAGAGCAAGTGCAAAACCACCAAAGGCACCAAAGGCACCAAAAATGACGAAAAGTGGAAAACCAAGAAAAACAAGATCAGATAAAGGAAAAACACATAAGACAAGACCAAATAGAGTTGCAAGACTTTATTATGGCCCAAAAGAAAAATAAATAAATCATAATTATTTTTACAAGTATAAATGTCAAAAAAAGTAAATACAAAACGATCAAATACAACACCAGAAGCGAAAAAATTAATGAAACAAATATCAAATGCCAAAATGAGAACAGATGTTGGAAAAGGAGATAGTTATTCTTTTACTGACGATAGATATTATAGAATCAAAACAGTTGATAATTTGGTTCATGTAATCAAAGGAGTTCATGAATATGTTTTTACTCCAAGAGAATGGGCAAAAAGGAAAAAAGGAACAAAAATTGTAGCTCAAGAAGTCAAAAAAGCTCATTCTGATGACCTGAATGCAGCATTAGCTTGGAAACGAAAAAAGAAAGCAGGAGAGAAAAAACAAGAGAAGATGGAATGGGTACTCAAAGGAGGAATTCCACCACAGTTACAGTCGAAAGAAAATGAGCCAAAGCCAAAAAAGGCGAAAGAAAATGAGCCAAAGCCAAAAAAGGCGAAAGAAAATGAGCCAAAGCCAAAAAAGGCGAAAGAAAATGAGCCAAAGCCAAAAAAGGCGAAAGAAAATGAGCCAAAGCCAAAAAAGGCGAAAGAAAATGAGCCAAAGCCAAAAAAGGCGAAAGAAAATGAGCCAAAGCCAAAAAGAACAAGAGCAAATGTTCCTAGAGCAAAAGATTTTGTTGATGCGAAAGAGAAGAAAAGATTAGATAAAATAAATAAAATGATAGCTAAATATGGTGAAATACCAAAAGCTAAAAGAATTGAAAAATTACAAAAATTAGGATATAATGTAGATAACAATACAGATGACGAAAAATTAAATATCTGGTTACATGAAGCAGATTGTATTCAAAAAGGTAAATATCGATATTTATCTTATGGAACTTTATTTAATACAATTCAATCAAAAAAATTTCAAAAAATTCAACTTAATCCAATTCCACCAGATGCAACAAGAATGGATTTAGTTCAAACAATGTATGATATAGCAAAAGGGAAATTTGGTAAAGAAGTAAAAAAGACGAAGACAAGAGCAAATGTTCCTAGAGCAAAAGATTTTGTTGATGCGAAAGAGAAGAAACAAACAAAAAAGAATTCTCAAAAATGGGACTCATTGAGTAAAAATGATTTGTTTGATTTATTGAATCAAAATGGATATTTTGTCAATTTTAATTTATCGAAACAAGAATTAATTAAGCAATGTAAAGATAATGGAATAACCATGCCAAAACAAAAACAACAGAGAAAACCAAAACCGAAAAAGGCGAAAGAAAATGAGCCAAAACCGAGAAAACCGCTATCTGAAGCAAAACAAAGAAATCAAGAATTGAGAGAAAAATATAAAGGAATTAAAATTGATAGTCTTCGAAGATTGTTAAGAAGAAATGGTATTGATTTTAATGAAACAATGAAAAGAAAAGATATTATTGAATTAATTGAATCAAATAATCTAGTATATAAAAAGAGAGAAAGAAAACAAAAACCAATAACCGAAACAAATGAGGCAGTAGGAACACCCATTCCTCCACCTCCACCACCAGTGAGCGTTAGCGAACCCAATCCACCAATAACAGAAACAAATGATGCAGTTGGTACTCAAACTCAAAGACCTCCGTTATCTAATCGATCACAATATGCTCAAACAATAATGAAAAGATTAAATGGGGAAAAAAAAATTCCAGGAACAGAATAATCACAAAGAAATATGAACCGAAAAAAATAAATTTACCTAACGTAGTTCATGTAAATCTTCCAATACAAAAACCAGAACCAAAACAAAAACAAAAACAAGTTATTACAACTCTTCCAAATAGTGAGAAATTCAAACAAAATATTATTCAAGATTCAATAAAACCAACAAAAACGGTTCAAAAAGAGTCACCGTTAAGAACTCAATATGATGATAATCCTGAATTTTATGATAATTATTTCGATAATCCACAATCTGATTTTGAAGATAATTATTTTGATAATCCACCATCTGAATTACCAAAACAAGAACCAATAGTCGAAATTGATTATAATTATGTTCCAATTGAAGATGATCTGAGAATAACCAATTCAACTGATCCACCAAAACAAAAACAAAAACCAAAACAAAAAGGAAAATGGAGGTCCAAAGATGAGATATATAATGAGATGGTCAAGAAATTAGAAAGGAAAGGAATTCCAATTCCTGAAGGTGCAACTATCAAACAATTAAAAGATTTAGATAAAACGGTTAAAGGGCAATCTGGTCGACCAAAAAAATAAATGAAAGGTCAACGATATGTACACAAGTCAAAGTGGAAAATAATTTGGGTTATTGACGATGATGGTTCTAGAAAACCGTTTCTTCTTGATGAAAAAGGTTCATTGGCATTGATGTATTTTCCAAAGAATGAAAATAGAAATCTTCGAAAAGAAATACAAAAAATATATCCCAAAAAAACACTTCATCCAATAGGACCAATTCGATTTCATGATTTTAGAAATCAAGATAAAGGTTGAAATATTGGCTTATTAATAATATTTGGATCTTTTCTTGGATTTAATAAGACTGCTGGTTTAGCACTAATTTTTTTATTAAAACTTCCAAATGCCATTCTTTTTATTTATTTTTAAAAAAATGACTTTATCATTACCAAAAGCTTTAAAGGACGATAGACAAGAATTAAGACATTTATTTAGTGAAATCAAAAGTGAATTATTTGATACATTTATGAAAACAGATAGTTTTACTGAATCTTGTGAATGTATGAATATTTCAAAGAATATAAGTGTTATAGAAAAAGAAATAGAAACAGATTTTAATGAACTTGAAGATATTATATTTAGGATGAAACAAACATTAGATCGCACATTAGTCATCAAAAAGTATTTTCAAATTTCATAAATTTTTTCAGAAACTCAAAAATGATTAAGAAAAGAGCAGCGAATGCAGGAGTAAATGCTAATATTTCGTTAGAGCCTTCAGCAGCTAGTCAAAGTACAAACAACTTAACAAATAATATAATAATTAATAAAAGAGATGATGGGAAAGAAGATATTGTTATAACTCGTGAAATTGAATTACCTGATATCAAAAATAATGAAATTGAAAAAGATGTTAAATATTTAATTTTAGAAACATATGCAAAAATTTTATTAGATCAAGATAAAGCTTTAATTTCGAATTTAATATCTAAAAATTGTATTATTATACCAATTACAAGTTTACAAGAAATAATCAAAACTATATTAGGTAAAAATTGTTCATCTGTAGAAATTTATATTGATGAAGATATTAAATGTTGTGCATCTAAAGCATCACCTATTCGAAAAATTGAAGCAATAAAAATAATTAATGAAGATGGTGAAATGGTAACAGATTTCAAACAAGTTTATAACAAAGAATTTAATGATTTAGTTAATGTTTATCATCTTTGTTTGAAATATGTTGTTGTATAAGAGAGAACTTTTACTCTTTGAATACACAAACAATATTATCATTTATTTTTGCAGTTATGATTCCAATTGTTAAACGTCTTATTTTTGATGTTATTGGAGTATTTTCATCAAGAACTTTGATTTGATTATCTTCATCAATATAAATTTCATCACCAATTTCAAACCTTGATGAATCATCAACTTTGACCAAATAATCACCATGACTTGCAAAAGTAATTGAATTATTTTCTTCGTCAATTCGAACACAAATTCCAATAAATTCTTTCCAAGTACCTGTAGTTTTCACTGAACAAATACAATCTATTGAATCTTTTTCGGTTGATTCAATCCATTGATTATCAACATTCTTATAAACTTTTCCTGTAATAAATACTGGTTTTCCTATTTCAAAATCATCAATAATATCTTCAATTGGAGCATAATGTGTGATTGTATTTGAACCCCTACTGTTGACAGTTCCTTTGACATCTAAATTTCCAAAAATCTCGAATAGTCTTCCTGATGGAGAAACTTCATAAGAAAATGCTATTGAATCATTCAAAATTACTTTCCAGCGGGCAGTATTGTATTGATTATAATATATTATTTTAGAACATTTTGTTGAATCCAAACCAAGAACTATATTTGATTCATATAAATTTGGATTTCCTTGATATACCTTTAAACAATCTGCATCTACACCATCTATTTCTAAATCACCATATGTTATAAAAACGTTATTATGAAAAATGGTATGATTTGCGTCCCAACCAATAATATTTGCACAACCTGTAACACCTAAAACACCTAAACCAGTCATAAAACCGAAAGTAGCAGCTTCATTTTCATTTGTACCTATGCCTGCTATTAACGAGATTTTTAAATCTGATTCTGTATTATTTGTATCTAATATTGTTATTTTCCCATTTATCGTTGAATCACCCTCTTTGGAGACATAATTGGTCAAATCAACAGGTTCAGGAATTTCACTTTTCAATGCATAATTTGACAAATCCATAGGTTCAGGAATCTCACTTTTCAATGCATAATTGGCCAAATCAACAGGTTCAGGAATTTCACTTTTTAATGCTATTTTATCTTGCTTCAATATTTTTTCCGCTAATATTAATTTGGTATCAAAAGAGTCTTCCCCATTATCGATGTAAAAGCATTGACCAAATCTATCGCTTTTATAATAGGTCAAGTTATAGGTTGTTCCATCAATTTCAACATCGACATTAACTCCATCTTCAGTAATAACACCATCATAGTCAAACAAATAATCAAACTCTTTTACAAAGCCATCGTTATTTGATATTGTTCCAACAAGGTGAATTCCACTAGTCAATTTTATTTTGACTTCCCACGATCCTGAACTATCTTGTACGTTTTCAAAAGGCACATCGACTGCATCTTTATATATCAAATCATTTTTGCTTCGATATTTTGCATCTGCTTCTTCTTTCGTATATAATTCTTCAATATTTGGTTTCTTAGCTAATTCTTGTTGAATAGTTTCTAAAGCAGTATTTACTTCGTCAGTTGTTGGATATTCAAGACTAAACATTGCAACATCATTTTGATGACTATTTACTGCTAATGCATTTATTTTTTCATCTAAAGCTTCAATATCAGATAAATAAGCAATATCAGCTGGAGTTTTCTCAACTAAAAGTCTCATAAATGTATTGTTTTCAATGATACATCCAGCAATCTTATAGTCAGTATTTTCTCCTGTTATAATTATATTTTTATCAATTTTACTAATATTGGATAAATATTTTGTACGATATTCTTCCGATTTTGGAAGACCTTCAATTGTGATGCTATCTATTGTTGTTGTTGTATCAACTCCTTTATAATCAGTTATTGTACCTTGTTCAATTTTGATATATAATCGTTTTTGACCTTCAGATGTGAATAATTTAAATACACAAATACCATTTTTTAATTCATCTTCTGCTTGAAATAAAACTGCAGCTTGTTCATCTTGATAATAAGTAACAATATCAATTGTATCCATTCTTGTTAGTTCACTTCTGGAAATATAATCACTTTCAATTTCTTCAATTTTATCTACAATTTTCAATAATGGTTTCTTCATTGAATCTCTAAATGAATAAGTTAATAATTTTGCACCCCCAACAGTCATAATCATTTCTTCTTCTTTTTCATCAAATACTGGAATTTCTGTTGGACCTGATTCACACCAATTTCGAACACTATTTAATGATACTCCAATACTTCTTGATAAATCAGGTAATTCCATTTCTTGACGAGATTGAACAAATTGTTTCCATAAACCAGATACACAACTAGTAATTTTTTCTGCACCAAATATTAGACCATTTGCACTAAAAGCTAACATTCCTGCAACCATTTGAATTTTTTGTTTTAATCTAATTTTGTCAATATCAGCTTCTAATTTTTCAGTAATTTGTTCAGTTAATGCCATTCTTGATTTCAAACCTTCAACTGATTTATCTAAATTATCAACATCAACAGAAACAACATCAACTGTGTTCGAAACTAAATTCAAATCTGATCTCATTGTTGTAATATTGTCTGCTGTAATAATTTTTGATGAAGTTATGTTGTAATCAGTATATAAAGTAGTTGCTGCATTTGGATTTGGACTCACTTCATAATATTGTTGATTAATTATATATTCAAATGGATTAGTATTTTTATCCCAATTAATTTCTTCAATTGGATCTACTAAATCTTTAAATAAATAAATTGCAATATCTTGATTGTTAACTCCAAATTGACCAAATTCATGACAATTTAATTTCTCAATTGTATCCAAATCACCTCTGAGACTAAAATAATTTTTATCATAATCACCATGTCCAGTATACAAATTCGATGGGTAAAAACTTAATCTATTCCATTCTTTGGTAAATGAGAGTTTCAAATCTAAATATACTCGATCCCAATTATCAAATTGTAAATTGTCTTTTACTTCGGTATATTTATTAATATAAGCTCGAATTACACAACAATCATATCTTAGATTTCCTTCTGTCCATCCAACTGGAAGATATTCTCTTACAAAGGTCAAACCTTTTTCACCTCCATCAATTTCAGTACCATCTTTTAATAATATTTTTGTTTGAACATCAGAATCTTGAAAAAGTTTTTCAATTGGATTTTCAGATTCACCCCAAGTATAATCCCATCTTTTATGAACTGCATAAGTATTCCATTTTGATCTTCTCATCATTATTTCTGCTCCATCTCTTTCTTGATATTTTGTTTCACCTTTCCCTGGAACTTGTAAATTACGTTTATTAATAATTTTTCCTGTGATATGACCTTGAACATTCAAACCACTCCATTTTTCACCATCATAGGTTAAACTCCATTGATTTCCAAAACAATAATCTTTGAATTCAAATTTTAAACCAGTTGGAATTTGATAATCAGTTGGAATTTTGAAAACCATTTTATAACAATCTTTGAAATTTGATTTTTCATCGGTTACTGAATTTCTATCAAAAATTTGTTCTTCAGTGATTATACTTGGTTTGTATAAATATAAGTTATCAGATTCATGTAATTTCAAACTATTTCTAGAATCTATGATATCACATTTGATGGAAGGTAATGTTGATTTCAAATGATTTAAAGGTAATTGATAAATAATACTAATTTCACCATTAATGTACAAAGATTTCAAATCAAGACTTAAATTCTTATCAACTTTTATGTATGGAGTTGTTGATGTTTCTTCAGTAATTGTCACTTTTTTATCTTCAGCAGCTGTTACACATGGACATACGAAATTTTTATTCAAAACATAAATTGATAATTGATAAATATATTTTCCTTCACTATCTAAGAAAACATTCTTTCTCAAATTGATTTTAAATACTTCTGTCTTATCATCGATTTGTAATAGTTTTGTTATATCATCATCATTCATTTGTATATTTAATTTTTCATCTTCAACCGTTAATGCATCTCTAGTAACATGATAATCAGAAAAACCTTCAACAGTTTCAAACTCATTCGATTTTGATGTTAACAATTGAGAACCTAAATATGTTTTACCATCTACTTTAAATTGAATATCGCCTTTAAATTTAGTCAGCATTTTTTTACATTTGCAACAAAAATAAGATTTACTCAATTGTGGAACATTTTTCTTCTAATAACTGAATTCTACTATCATAAAATTTATCACATTCAATATTTTTAGTTTTATCTTCTAAGATCATAATTCGATTCTCGGTTGTCAAATTTTCAAAAGTTAGATCAGTTTCAATATTTTGACATTTACGTTCCAAAGCAGTTAATATTTCATCAACATTCTCATTCTCATTATTATTATTACCTCCACATTGACATTGATTCTCTTCTAATCGAGATAAATCTTCTGAAATACCAGCACAAAATGACCAAATCTCTTTGATTCCTTGATTTAACCATTTTAATTGATCTAGTTCTTCGTCTTGCCATTTCTTTAATTTTTCTTCAAATGTTAATACAACTGGTTTTTCCTCATTTAATGCCAATGTTTGAGCTTTATTATTTATGACAAAACCTTCTTTATTTCGATATTCTTGACTCTCAGTAGTATCAGCAGAAAATACATTTCCAATTTGATCAACATTTGATTCTAAGGTTGATACCCTTTCTGTATAATTTTTCATTGTATTTTCTAAATTTGTTATTCTAGTTAATGTATCAAAATCTACAGAACCTCCAAGAGTGGTTAAATAATTTTTGAAATTCTCATTCAAAGGAGCAAGGTAATAACCAACAATTCGATTTTCTAAATTTCTTTCCTCTCCAGAATCTGTTTCATATTGGTGTTCTTCACAATATTTTTTATCGGCTTCTGTTTCTTCTAATTTTAGTTCAAATATACCATTTAAGGTTATTTTTAGGTTATGATTTTCAATTACAAATGATGAACTTTCTATATTATTTTGATTTGATTTAACAGTTAATTCATTATTTGTTATTTTACATTCGATAACATAATCAATGAATTTAATTTGATAATTTATTTTTGAACGTTTTCGATCAAAGATATGGAAAATAAAATGTGAACTCTCATAATCATAAATGGTAATTATTAATGATGAATTATTGTATTCGGCTGATATAAAAGAAGTTAACATAACACCATCAGCAGCTTCAAGATTACTCATATCAAAAGTTATAAATCCATACCCTGCTAATGTTTGAGGTCGTAATGGTTGTAATGGAATATTATTTAAATTATTTTCGACAAATATTGAATTTCTCCAAAATTTACCAAATTCTTTGTTATCAATTAAGTATTCAAGTTGATCTTCAAAACTTTGATTCAATTGAGAAAATATATAATCCATATACAATTTCCAATCATCTTCATTTTTTTGCAGCATCTTCTCATAGGACTCAATTGTGATTGTTTGCGGATCTTCTGTTAATAATTGAGGTGCAGCTCGAAAAGTCTTTGGAGCTCCTATTTTTGCCATTACATATTGATTTTGATTAATTTCACTTCTCATATTCCAAAAGATTGCTTTTGCGAGAAATTGAAGATCCAATATATATTGATAATCTTTAATGGTTCCATCATCATCGATCGGTTTTTTTGGATTCGGCATTATTACTGGAAATCGTAAAACTTCGGAAAGATATAGTGGTTCTGAAAAAGTTACATGATTTCCTAAATCTTGGATATTATCTGGATCATCATCTGATGGGTAAGATAAATTTATTTTTTTCCAGAGATTGAAAAATTTCACAAGGGCATTTGTTGATATTTGAATTTTATTGTCCGAAGAATTTAACATAAAATTTCCAGTTGCTCCTTTCAATGCTGTACTTAAATTTTCCGTTTTATTCACAACTGAAGTAAGATCTCTCCCTAATTTATCAGAAGTCAGTTCACTATTATATCCAGTTGATCCCTCTAAAAGATTAAATTTAATTTTTAAATTTTGAACTGTACCACCATCTTTCAAAACAAATTTAGTTTTTGAGTTATCTTGATTATCGAGTACATAATCAACAATTTTTCCAGCTAATATAGACTTCCCACTGTTTCCATACATCTCTAAATTTGATTTTGCAGAACCTGATGGATAGAATTTTTGTGTTCGTCCATCCAAAGTCTGCAACTCTTCAACAATTTCATCGGACTTGATTGTTGCTGTTCTTTCTCCTTTCTTTTTCTCTTCCTCATCTTTTGGGTATTTTATTGTTAAATTTGACGCCTCACCATTTTCTTTCAACACAAATAAACTCGAATCAGTCACACCACTTGCAGTCATTAATTTGAAATCTGTATCGGTCCAAACACCTGTCATTAAATTTTTATTTTCGCACCAAAAATAAAATTGATTCAATATTCTAATTTCAAGAACAAAATGAAATAATCAGGAACTATTATTTTTCTTGTTTCTGTATCTTTAAACCAAACCATAAAACCTTGTTTGACATTCGAATCAATTAAATATTTTCTATTATCATCAGGAACTTGTAAATTTGCAACATAAACTAAACTATCACAATAATTATTTCGAGGAACAAAACTTGCATGAACAGTATAATTTGATGCAGTATGCTTATTAACAACACAATAACAATATTGAAATATAATATATCGATCTTGACCTTGAGTTGGAGTATGAAACTCTGATGGATATTTAAAAGCAAATCTATCGTTTTCCAAATAAAAGTGATCAACCGTTAAACATTCTGATAAATTTTGTTCTTTTTGTTCCTTTGTTGATAGTTTCCAACCTTGAACAGGGTAATAAGTTTTATGAATTTTTAATGGTTGAATATTTAAATTTGGATCAATGTTATATGAAATTAATGTCGACATATTTTTCTATTCAAATAAAAATCTTTATTTATAGCCACTTGGTACTCCTTCATCATGATATTGAACTCCATCTTGAATTGACCAAGTCCAATAAGTATCAGAACAAATCCACATTTCTGGTTTACATAAATTTCGATAAGAATTTTCAACAATTCCTTGAGATGATGTTTTTGGATAAAGAAATGTGTTTGCGTCACTCGAACTTGAATCAAATATTGTATCTGCATGAAATTTTATTAAAGCTTCATGATTATCAGTATCTATACCATCGAAAACATAACCCGAATTTCCACGTTCTAATTGAAAATTGATTCCAAAATTTGTATCATCATAAAATGTACTTCGATAACGCAATTTGAGATTATCTGAGAAATCATTCAGAGGTTGACAAATAGATTCTAAATATTCTGGAGTTGCTTCAATTCCATCTAATTCATTTGCCATTAATTGATATTGAACAAATCTTCCATTCCAAGTATTAGCAAATTCAACTTGAGGATACAATTTCTTATCTATTATTAATCGAACATTTGCATACATAATATTTCTATATACAGTAATATCATTTGCATATCTTGGAAACATAAATGTTAAATTTGTTGCATTTTTCAAAGGCATAGATTTAATTAAATTTATTTCATCATCTCCGACAGTTGTATCAAAAATTACTCTTGTTAATTCTTGCGAAGGAATTATTAATGGTTCTTGTAAAGTTGACATCAATCCTTCAACAACAGATGGTTTTATTCCAAATCCAAACAAATTTGATCGTCCAACTGTGATTTTTATTGATTTTGGATTATATTTGAGTGTATTCAATCCGACATTCATACAAACATAATTGAGATCTTCAGTTGCATTATTTGGTTGACTCTTTAAATGATCTAGCGTCCATTTTATTGATGATAATTCAATGAAATCAGAGTTTATATTTTTGAAGTTTGCACTCTTTGGTGACTTTGTTGTTAGCATTTTGTTGACGATTCGTCCTTCTTGTCCAATTTGATAAAATCGATTATCCAGTGGAAGCATCGGACAATTCAATTCCCAAGTTGCATAATTTGGACGAAGGGATAGTTTTTTACAAACTTGAGATAGAGGAACTTGACACCAAACAAGAGCATCAAGAGAAAATCTTACTTCTTCTTCTATTTCACCTAATATTTGATTTGGATACAATCTCCAAGCTTGTAAAGCTAACTGATCTGTGAATGGAATGATTAACTCTAATACAACATGAAAGTTATTTATTGAAGCCAAACTAGATAATGGAATATAAACACCACAAACATTAGGAGATAAATTACAAACATTTTCCCATAACGTATGAGAATGAGGTGAATTTTGTTTTGATTCCTTTGAACGAATTGAATTATATGCATAAGATTCACGAATCATTTCTGTTTGATGATAGTTTTGAACCAATTTCCCATCAACATAAAATCTAGCTTCATCAATAATTTCAACAGCATCTTTAAAACCAACAAATATTTGATTTATATGTGCTTGATCATGATTTGTCCACGTTGTTGCAGACTGTTGTGTCCAAAAATTAGTTTTTGTCAAAGGTGTTTGAAAGAAAACATCAAATTCAACTGTCATTTCAATAAAACTTTTTTCTATTTGAGATATTGTATGATTTGGGTGAGTTAGTTTTATTCTAGTTCTTTCGGAAAATTTTTCAATTGGAATATCATGATCATGGAAATCTTCACAATACATAGCAAAAGTATTATCACCTCCATTTTTTGCTACCAAATTTCTTAAATGTTCATTGAAAAAGTTTAATATGTCACCTTCATCGTTTCCAAAGTTTCTAAATTGAGCGTTTTGATAAGTCATTTGATCTTGCAAAAAAAATTTAGATCTTATCTTAGTCATAACCAGTTGGCCTTCCACGTGGGTAATATTGAACTCCATCTTGAATTGACCACGTCCAATAAGTATCAGAACAAATCCACATTTCTGGAATTGGATCTTGTTTTTGCATTTTGACTGATACGGCTTTATCCGTATTCAATTCAATATCTGGGAAAAGATATGCATTATGAATCTGACTTGACAGTAAATTTCCTTTAAACTCGATTGATACTGCTTGATTTCCAGAGTCTACGCCATCGAAAACATAACCTGAATTTCCTCGTTCTAATTGAAAATTGATTCCAAAACTTGTGTTATCAAATGGACATAACATAAATCTCTCTTTTTCTGCAGGATCTCCATCGACAGTCATAAATGTTGGATAAACATTATTTATTGGTTTTGATATTGATTCAACAAATTCATCTGTTGGTTCAATATTTCCATCTAATTCATTTGCCATTAGTTGATAATTAACAAATCTTCCATCCCAAGTATTATCAAAATAAGTTTCTGGATATTTCTTTTTATTGACTGATAACCAACATTGCTCTAACATAATATTTTGATAGACTGTGCAATGAGTAGTTTTTGCAGGAAACATCATTGTTATATTTGTTGCATTCTTTAACGGAACTGATTTTGACACATCAATACTTCCTCCTGTTACTCTCATATCAAATTGATATTTGGTTAATTCTTGTGATGGAATAATTATTGGTTCTTGTAATGTTGTCATTAATGATTCAATTACATCAGGTTTGACTCCAAATCCACTGCAATTCGATCGACATTTGACAATGCGAACGTCATCATTCGTGATCTCAAGGGTATTCATTTGAATATGCCAGAATTCTGATTCACTAGCATTTTTCGCAGCGAATAATGATGATATACAATGGTAAGAAGCTTTATGAGTGCTGGTAGTGAAAGCATCAGTGGTTGTACCGTTTTGATCTTCATGAACAACTTTTTCTACGGTAATGATCGGATCTCGAT
This sequence comes from Tritrichomonas musculus, assembly GCA_039105265.1. Taxonomy (NCBI): domain Eukaryota; phylum Parabasalia; order Tritrichomonadida; family Tritrichomonadidae; genus Tritrichomonas; species Tritrichomonas musculus. The sequence continues at coordinate 650,472 of JAPFFF010000052.1, read as the reverse complement.
ATTGAGAAAAGCGATTGAAAAGAGGTAATATTGGTGCATCAAATTCTTTTTGTCCTTGTTCAGCCCATCCCCAAAATCTTTTGATTTCACCAACATTTTTAGGTTGAAGTTGACACCAAACAAGAGCATCAAGAGAAAATTTGACTTCTATTTCAACTTCACCTAAAATTCTATTTGGATACAATCTCCAAGCTTGTAAAGCTAACAAATCAGTGAATGGTATATTCAATTCCATATGAACAGGAACTGTGGTATCAGCCTGGAATGCAATGAGAGGAACATAAACACCTGCAACATTTGGACTCATGCAACATACGCTTTCCCATAATGAATGAGCATGAGCTGCGTTATTTTTGGAATCTTTTGGTCGAATTGAATTATATGCAAAAGTTTCTTTAATCATTTCACTTTGATGATAACCACTAATTAATTTTCCGTCAACCCAAAATTGTAATTCAGATATAATTTCTGCTGCATTTTTGAAACCAATAAAGATATAATTAAGATGTTTACAATTCCCCAAAATCGTTTTAGATGCCATTGGTGTTTTCAATTTTAGTTTCAATTCTAAATCTAATTTGATAAAACCTTTTTCTATTTGGGAGATTGTATGACCAGAATGAGTTAATCTTATTTTTGTTTTTGTACCAATTGGAATAGGTTCATCTTTGTCATGACATAATTCCTCAACAATTGAAAAAGTATTATCTCCTCCATTCTTTTGTACTAATGTCCTCAAATGATTATTGAAAAAGTTTAATATGTCACCTTCATCATTTCCTGAATTCTTAAATTGTGCGTTTTGATATGTCATCTGTTTTTATGAAGAATTTAAAAAATTCGAAAAGCCAATTTTTTTCAAAGATGAAAAATAGACGAAATTAAAAAAGATGGCTTTTGGAACATGGATTAAAAGAATCGGAACCAATATTGCAAACTTTGCAAAGAAAAATGGACCTAAAATTTTACAATTTGCATCAGATTACGTTGCACCAGCCATAGAAAAATTAGGAGGAACTGTTGGAGGAACTGCTGGAACTATTTTGGGTGGTGTTGGCAAAGGAATTCGAGCAGTGAATGATCGTGTTCAATCTTGGAATGCAACAGGAAAAGATAAATTCTTACAACCTGCGTATGATAAAGAACCTGGTGACTAAGAATACATTCGCCTTCTTACTTCTTCATCTATTGGTGGATCATCAGGAGGGAAAAGTTTTATCACTCTTAATAATGTGTTCACTAATTCAATTAAAACAAGCGTTCCTAAGAGAATTTCAATCAGCATATTGTTTTAAATAGTTTCAAAAATGTTTAAATAAATTTTATTTTTTTTAAAATGGAATTGAAAATTATTGAACCAATTCAAAATTATTTAAAAGAGTTTAACACAACTGATGAGTTTAATTTATTCTATTCTAAGAACAAAGAACAACTAGATTCAGAAACAACACATAAACTAAACAAAAAGTATCATATTCAAGGTTATCGTATAACCAAAATCAAAGGTGAATTAATGTTAAAGAAGGTCAATGAAGAAGAAGAAAAAGACGATTCAGAAATTTTGAAGATAAAAGATGATATTGCAAAAATTAAAATTACTTTGAATGATGTTATAAATTTTATTAACTCTAAGACCTAATATATGTATCACCACCTGAAGAACATTGAATAACAATCATTGGATGTTCATCTGGATGTTCATGTTTCATTTCATTTAATTGTTGAAATGCATCAAAAAAGTCTTCAAAATCTAAATTACTAGCAGCTTGAGAATAAATGTAACGTAATTGTTGTTTATTAAAACCAGGTAATAAATATAATGTACTAATTTCATTTTTAATATGTGGTTTTAACCCTTTCCAACCTTGAACTAATAAGAAATAAGACATATTTGTATGACGACATCTACGTAATAATTGACTAAAAAATGATTCTTCAGATGAGAATAATTTTGAATTAGAAATATCATCAAATAATACAATTGAATGTAAATATTCTCTATCAAAATCTTCAACAAATAAAACATTAAATAAATCATCGAGTTGTTCTTGTTTAATTTTATTTTTTGTTCTTTCTCTTCGAATTTTGTAATATAAACTTTTTGCTGCTAATAATTCATCGATACATTTTTCAGCATCTTTTTCACTAACCACTACTGTCGGCATTTGTAATAATGGTTTCAATGATAACCAACTTTTATCGTTCTCTTCACCATCTTTTGTAACATAAACTAATAAATGATGAGTATTAAGTATTGAAATTTTAATTATTTCTTCTAATGCTGTAACTGTTTTTCCCATACTTTGTTTACCTACAATAACATTAACAGAATTATATTTAGCAACAATATCTTCATGAATTGGAGCAATTAAAGAATCATTTTTTGGACTCAAATTTGATTTTAACCTTGCTTTTATTTTTGATCTAATGTTTTCTTTTGCAAAATTAACTTCTTCTTCTTCGCTATCACTGAAATAATCACTGTCACTCATATTTTTTAAATTCCGACTAAATTATGTAAAAAAAAGTAATAAAAATTTACTCTTCAGTAATTTCTTCTTCTCCATCATCATCATCATCAAATTCACTTGATGCTTGTTGAATTGCAGCTACTAATAATTGTTCAATATCTTCTTCAAAATGTTGTCTATCGTCTTTTGGTCCAGTTTTCAATTTTTCAATTAAACCGTCAACAATTTTATGATAATCTTCTTGAGTTGTTTTATTTCCACGATATCTTCTTTGTTCTTCTTCTGTTGTTAAACCATATTCTTGATAAAGTGGTTGTAAAACTAATTGATTCCAAACAATTGGATAAGCTTTACATAATAATCTCATTTTGTCAACTGGAATTAAATCAACATAATTTGTTTCTGCTAAAGCTTTTTCAGTAACTCTTCCCATAACATATTTCTTAAATTTATTTAATGCTGATAATTTTCTTGGTTTCTTTTCTGGTTTCTTGAATTCCTGTAACAACTTTCTTAATTCTGTTATCTCTGCGTTACTCATGATTTTTGAATAAAAATAAAAATCAAAGAAGATAAATTTAAAGCTTTGAATTCAGAAACTTCATTAATTGAGGATTATTTGAAATAACACTTGGAGTTTCAGATGTGATAATAGGTTTTACAGGATCAATAATAGGTTTTACAGGATCAATAATAGGTTTTACAGGTGTTGTTTTTGATAGATCGAGTTTGTCGATTGTACTTTTTTCATCAATTATTTTTGGTTTTGTTTTCGCTTCAATATCAATATCAAATTTATTTTTTGGTTCTTTCTTCTTCTTTTTCAAAAGTTTACTTCTTTCTGATTTTTGTTTCTTCAAATTCTTATTTCCTTTAGCTTTTGTATTAATTGTTGGTTTCTTTGGTTTAACTTCCTCAACATCATCATCATCATCATTATCAATCTTTTCCTCAATTTTTGTTTCAATTGGTTTCTGTTTTTGAGCCAATACTTTGAATCGTAATGGTGCATTTTTCCGACCTCTTCTTGGTAAAATTTGAGTCATTGATTTTGTTTGAATTACTTCTGGTTCGTCAACTTTTGTAGGTAATAAGTGAATTTTCTTACCAGGTTCTATTTTTGTCATTGTCATTGGTTTTTCAGATATTGGACTTACTAATGGTTTCTTTTCTATTGGTGTTTCTTTCTCTTCTGTCATTGTTGTTTTAGATGAAAATAAATTATTTATATTTGAATTTGTTTGATATGGAACAACAGGTTTAGGAGGAAGATTTTCATTGAATTGAGACATTATTGATGGTCTCCCACTTAATTTATTTTTCTTTTGTTGTTCTAACAATAATTGGCGTATTGATACATTACCTTTCGAACTTTGTTGTATTAAACTTGTAATTCCACCTTCATAACGTTTAGCCCAAACATTCTCTTCTTTCTTTTCTGAATCATCATTAATTGTTAAATCTGTATTTGTGGTTGTTGGTGTTGTTGTTGTGGTTGTTGGTGTTGTATTTGTTGTTGGTGTTGTTGCGGGCTTATTGAATGGATTTGTATACCCAGTATTTCTTAATGCACCACCAATTGTATTACCATTATTTTGATTTTGTTGTCTTTCTTTTTCTTGAGCTTCATTTATCATATTTTGAATTTCATGTAATGCAGTTTCAGTATCTTGATTCTTAAATCTTTCAAATCCAATTTCAGTCATATTTATTTTTCGACGATACGAATTCAAATCTTTTAATTTCTCTTCGACTTTCTTTTTATGTTCTTTCTCTTTATCATCTTTTGCTTTCTCATCATCCCATTGTTTCTTTGCTTCATTCTCTTTTTGTTGCAAAAGAATGATACTTGGTTCCAAATTATTCAATGGTTTATCTTTATAATCATCATATTTTAAGAGAGTATTTTCTTTCTTATAATTTGTTTTCAGATCTCGATAATATTTATTCGTCTTTGCAATATAGCGATTCAATTTCAAATATCTTTCTAAATCATCCAATGACGGATATAATTCAGCTAACTTTTCATATGTTTCAGAACTATCGTCGATATGTTTATGATATTCTTCTAATAGATTCTTGAAATATTCTTTCTTTTCCTTTTTAACTTGTTCTTTATATTTTACATATGCATTTCGAATATCATCTACTTTCACTTTTTTCTCTGGTCTTTTTGCTATTTCTGGTTCAATATAAGTTTTATGAACATATGCCACATCTTCCGTTTTCATCGTTCCTAATTTCTTTTGAAGTGTATTATGGTCATCTAATAATGGAATAAATGCAATACTTTCTAATACATACATCCAATCAATATTTTTCGTATCTGGTGCAAATTTATTAACAATATCCTTCACATTAATTTTTGTTTTTCCAAAATGATTTTCATATAACGGTTTGAAGTCTAAAATTGCATTCACATAATCCAAATCTTTTGCTGAATAAGTTAATCCTTTCAATTCTTCTTTTGTCACTTTTGAACCTTCTTCCAAATTTTTATTTATTGCGTCTATATTTTCGTTGATTTTCTTTTCGGTAGCAATTTTTTCTTGTTCATAATTCTTTATTGCTGTTTTATATAAACTTATCAATTCATCTTCTGTCACTTTTGAGTAAGTTTTAGATTCTTCATCATATCGTAATTTATCTAAGAATTTTTCAAATGAAACTTGTTCATTTTTAGCAATTCCTTGAAATTCTTGAGATTCTTTATGAGATATTCTTGCAAGATTTGCATGATAAGCAGTATCGATATCAAATTGTAAATCTTTTTCATTTTGTATTTTCCATTGAACTTTGTCACGAATTTGATATGGATAATACATCATTTGATCCAAAGATATTTTTCTTCCAAAAGCACTTTCATATCTTTTCTGTAATGGAGTTAATTTACAATATTTCACAATTTCATAAGCATTTGATAATTCATCTTTTTCTTGATTCAAATCTACTTCTTTTGTTGTGTCATTAATTTCTGCATTAAAGTCACTAATTATTTTTTCCAAATTTTCATCATAATTATATTTCAAAGCAGCTTTAATATAATTATTAAGTAATGATAGTTCTTTTCCTTTCTTTTCAAATTTTTTCCTAATATCATCAAACTTGAATTCATGATCGTTCTTTTTATTATACTCTTCAATTTCTGTCTTCATAGCCATTCGAACATGACCATAGGATGTATTTTTGTATTCAGCAACTAATTCATCTTTCTCTGAATTTGTTAATTTCTTCCATACTGAATTTCCTCCAAATTTCTTGATTGCTTCACGAATATTTTCAATTTCAAGTTTCAAATCATCACAAGCTCGTTTATAACTTTCTGGTTCTTTTGTTGTATCTTTTGCTTTATTTGGATTCAATTTATTATGAACTGTAATCAAGATATGATAATAAGTTTTGTATGCATTATGACCATTCGTTTCTTCAGAAAACAAATCTTTCAAACTTTTTCCTTCTCCAAGATCATCATTATAATAATCTAAATATTCTTTTATTTTGGGCATTGCTTCTAATTTTGAATATTCATTTTGAATTCTTTTGTATTCTTTGTCAAGATAATTATAACGACTTTCTGGGGTAGACCCAAATTCTTCTACTTGATTTAAAGTATAAATGATTTTGTAATCAGTCTCAAAGTCTTTGATCTTATTCTTTATCTTTAATTTGAATTTTGTTGTCTTCGGATCAAATTTATTCTTTTCCAACAACTCTCTTAATGTTTCCTGATTATCATCATATTTACTTTCCATTTCTCGAAAAGCATCCATTAATTCTGTATCTGTTTTGGATTCCTCTTGTCGTTTGCTATATGTTGCGATTTCAGTCTCTAATGCATCAATATCTTCTGGAGTTGGATAATCATTTTTTATTGCATAATCTTTTTTGTAAACACTCTTATATTTACTTTTCAATATTCCATATTTTAAGAAATTATTTGCTGTGACGACATCAGATTTGTATGTGTCAATAATCTTATCCATTGTTAATTTCTCTGTTGGATATCTCGAAGTGTATTCTTTCCAGTTAGAAATGAAATTTGAATAATTCTGATAAAAACGAGAATAGATTTTCCAATAATCTTGAATTTTTTTCAGAACATCATTTGCTGACATCTTGTCTGGTGGAATAAACGGTTCTTGAAATTCTTTTTGCCAATTATGTTTATCTTTTTCTAGTTTCAATTCGACTGTTGCTTGTTGTAGTTGTCCATTCCAATACTTATAGACAGCTTGCCAATCTTTTAAGAATTTTTTATCGTCTCCGGTATGAATTTTATTCCATTCTAATCGAAGAGGATCAAGTTTTTTCCAATCAATTTGGTCCTTATTATGTTGTTCTTGTTTCTTTCTGAAATATTCTGCCAATTCTTTCTGATCAGTTATGGTCAAATACTTATCGTCTTTTTCATTTGTTTCTTTTAAATATTTTTCATATACAACTTTATTCATTTCATTTAAGACATAACATCTCGCATCAATTCTGACTTCTTCTGGATTTGTATTTGATTTGTATCTTTTCAATAATCCAGTAATAGTAACTTTATTTTGCGGCATATTAAGATATTCTTGAATTAATGGATCTTTGTCGAAGATATCTTTTTTCTTGAGCCAAGAATCGATTAAAATATAATAATTTTGATTTTTCTCTTTTATTGAATTTCCATTGATTATTCCTTCATCTGCAGATAATGCGTTCCAAGCTTTTGAATAGACTTCATTAAAAGCAAGATCGAGATCATATTTTTTAGCTACCAATAGATTTCTTTTATCTCTATATTCAGCATCTTCTGCAAGTCGATAAATATCCCAAAATTTTACAACCCCAGGATCACTTTCAAATTCCTCAATTTTTTTCTTTAAATCCATTTCAATTTTCTGTAAATGATCTAATCTTAATCCAGCATCTGATTCTTTGACATTTTTCAAATTTTCCTTAGTGTATTTATAATTCGTAACTAATATTTTTTCTAAAATGTCACATTTCATTAAATTTACACATTTAATATAATCTTTTGTTGAAAATTTTCTTTGAATGTCATCAACGGAATTATGTTCATTTCTATATTCGTTATATTTACTTAATAATTGATGAAACTCAGTTGATTGAAAAGCAGCTGCATCTTTTGTAGCATCTCTATATAATGTTTGTAATTCTTGTTTTCCAGTAATTGAATTTGTTATTGCACGAACTTTTTCTGCGGTGTCTGGTTGTAAGGCAATAATATCATTCTTTAATTTTTCACATTCTAACCAAATAATTGCATTTGAATAATCCTTTCCAAAATTTTTGACAATATCTACTACCTCAAGTTGATGTTCTGCAGACGAATTATATTTTTGTAAGACTAAGAGAAAATTCAGATTATTATATTGATCCACACTTTGAATTTTCTTTTTGATATCTTCTATGATCACTTCTTTTTCTTCATTTTTTTCTGGTGCTATCGATGGTTTATATTCTTCATTGAATTTTTCTTTGTAAAGTGCTAAATGATAACGATAATTCAGATCAGTTTTTCCTGTCAAATAATCAAAACCATATTTTGATGCAGTCTTTTCTATTGTTGAATAATCTGGATCATCTGAATATTTTTCTCGGAAATTATTATATATTGTTAGCATTGTTCCAGATTTCCATGATTCATTAAATTTTTCTGTTAAATTTGTATAATATCTTCTTAACCAATCTAATCTTTTTTGACTTCCAATTTCTGTTTCATGATAACCTTTAAAACGTGTTTGACCAGGTAAATCTTCATCAGTAATGTCTAATTTTTCTTTTATTAATTTTCTATATTTATCAATATCGATTGCAATTTGGGCTTTTTCAGGTGTTTGATATTTATCTTTGAATTGTTCCCAAGTTAATTTTGATTCAATTTGTTGAGAATTTTGATATGAAATATAAGTTGCTTCAATATTTGACTTATCCCAAGTATCTAAATCTTTTTGTTTTTTGTCACATTTTTCAACAATAGCATTGAAACAAACCTTATCTTTGGCATAATTGGATATATCAAAATCTTGACCTTTATGTAATTGTTTGTAATATAATTGAGCAATTGGAATTAAATATTTTGAATACATTTCATCTTCATTCCATGACATATCGACTTGAGTAATCGTTGAAATAAATTCTGGCTTTAATTTTGGAAGAATATCTTGACTTTTGATATAATCTTTATTTGTTCTCCATGATTCTCTTGTTTTCTTATAATTTTTGTAATCTGTTTTGAATTGATTCAGAAATGTATATTTATTTTCTTTTGTATTTTTACTCATATATTCATTGAAGAAATGTCCGATGTCATTGAATTTTTTATTTCCTTTCTTTGAAAAACTCTGATTGATTTTCAAATTTTTCTCATATCCTTCAAAGAATTTCAAACAATCTTCTAAATTTCCATCAAATTTACCAAATAAAAATCCTGCGGCTTCTGCAATTGATCTCCCAAAACCTTGATAATATTGTTGAACATATTTTTTCAATAAATTGTTTCCGTCCCATGTGTTATATTTATATTTGTTTTCATCATAATATTTTTGCAATTTTTCTTGAGCTGTATTGATTGAATCCTGTGCGTTTTCATGAATATATTTCCATAAATTTACTCCTTCATATGGATGAGTTCTATACCAAAATTCATAAATATGACTTAATTTGTTAATAGCATTGATTGCAGCTCCATTTGATCCGAATTCTGTTCTCCAATCTGTTGAACTTTTTAAATCTTCAGGGAATAAAGCCCTCCAACGAATGATTGCTTCATCTAAATTTTCATTTGTATTTCGATAAGATTCTTGTTCATTGATTAAATTTTGAAGTTTTGAATCTATTTCTGGAATTGTTTCATTTCTATATGCGACTGCAACTGTTTGAACTGAATATTGATTTTCTTTTGGTAACAATTCATTGAGTTCATTAATTTTATTTAAAACTGATATTGAGGTTTGAATTCTTTTTTCTGCATCTGTTAATTCATTAACTTCTTTTGTTATATATGTACCTAAAGTTGTAAAATCTCCACCATTATGAATTGAGAAATCTAGAAAAGTGTCATAATTTTGTCTCTTTTGAAAAAATCGAAGATACTCTTGATATTTTTGTTCATATTGAAGATATAATAAATAAGCTTTTCCATTATTTTTAAACCATGACTCTTTTGTTGAATTGAATACTTTATGTGAAAATTTCTTTGGATAAGTATTCATTAATTGACCTTCTAAAGCAGTTATTTGAGGAACATTTTCAATCGGAACATTGCCTACCATTGATTCTATTTTTAAAACCATATCTGGTTCTTTTGAAAAATTTCTATAATAGTCTTCAAATTTCAAACGATCTGCATAATTATCCATATTTTTTCCTAGTGCAATATAAGAACCTCTTGCTTTCATGTATGATGATATCTCCTCTTTTGATTCACAATGACCAATTATTTCCATTTCGAAATCTTCTCTTTCTTCTTTAGTTTTACCTTGACTATATTTCTCTATTTCACTCATGAATGATGATGTTTGGTTTTTTTGTCTTTTGATTGTTTCCCAACTTTCAACATATTCTCTAACTTTTTCTTCTCTCCTTTGATGATGTTTGAGTTGTTCTAATGTTGCAACAGAATAATTAAAAAGTTTCAAAATATCAGCATAAGATTCAGTTAAAATCCATAATTGATCAAATTTCCCACCTACTTCGGAGAATTTTCTACTGTCAGCAACTTCTTCCCAAATTTGATATTTATTCCATTTCTTAAAAATTGTCCCAGTCCATTTGAAGTTCTTTCGATGTTGATTTAAATAAATAACTAATTTTGATATAGTGTTACATTCTGGATTAGCTATCATTATCGATTCAATAGCATTTGGAGTAAATTTTGTATACCCTGATGCATAATCACTGAAAGCATCACTGAAACATTCGGTCAATAAATTTGTTAAATTTTTCTCATCTTCTCCTTTCTGATGATTTTTGTCAGTTATCATTTGTTTTATTTTTTCATTGATATTCGGAGTTGTTTGATCTAGTAATATTGTATTCCATAGATTTTCATTGAATTCTTTTCCATATGCATCTTTCAATTGAATTTTCAAAGTCTCTAATTCAATATTTTTTCTTGTATCTTCTACCATTTTTTGTTCTTTTTCTAATCGTTTTGTTAAATCATTTAAAACTTCATTTTGCTTTTTATTGTTATAAATATGTGACAAGTAGATCTCATTATTCACTTCATTATCATTAAATCTTTCACCTGTAATTTTCATTCGTTCTTCAATTGTTTTCCTGATTTCTATCGTTCTTTTATCGATTATTTTTTGTGCACTATCCCAATCGATTATCCATTGATTGTATGCATTTTCTTTTGCATCTATTGAATCCTGGCTCGTAAATAAACCAAGCACATTTTTAACATCCTTATCATCGAATTTCCTTTGTGCTTCTCTATATTTTTGGTTTATTGTTTGAATTATTCTTGCATTTTCTTTTTCTATTGCTTCTTCTTCTCTTGTATGCCATTTTTTCGCTTCATTATTAATAAATTCTATTGCTTCCTTTTCATTTGAAAAATGTGTTTGATAATATTTTTGAATTTCACCATTTTTATCATATGAATTAACACCTGATACATATTTAGCGATTGCATTTATAACATCAATATCTGGAGCAATTTTTGTACGAATAATTTCTTCAAATGCCAAACCAATTGAATTTTTTGATGATGCTAATCGAATATTTAATTTATTCAAATCATGATCAAAATTATTTGCTGTAAAAATTGCATTTGCTTCACTTTTGATTGTATCTTTATCTACTGAAAATCCATGACTATCATAAATTTCTTTCACCTTCTTTTGTATATTTTTTCTGACAGCATTGTCAAGACTTGTTTGTGAACTTTCCATTATTTGATTTAAGTCTTCAGTCAAACTATCTTGTATAATTCGATCACCATTGATATATAATTGTTGGAATTTATCACGGTCACTTTTTTCATTATAATTTGTTATATTTAATGCTTCATTTTCTTTTTTCTTTCGCTCAATTATTGTCTCAATCATTCCATTTCTTATTTGTTTTACTCGTTCTAATTCTTCTCTTTTGGCTACTAAATTATTATGAGCAGTTGTCTCTTTTGTCTTCCAATTCGTTGTCTTATCATCAGGGAAAAATTGAAGAACATATCCGGTTATTATTTTATCACTTAAATTGAAATCTTTAAAAATTTGTTTTGCACTTGATATTAGTCGACTCTGAATTCTTTGAAAATCATTCAAATAAATTTGATTTGCATATCTTTCTTTCCATTCCTCTAAAATTTGATCCTTAAATTTTATTTGTTGTCTTGTCGTCCAAAGGTTTTCCATTTCATCAAAAACTTGATCAATAAATTCGTCTTCACCGATCTTCAATCCCGCTGATTCATATAATTTCTGATAAATTCCGCTTATCTCTTGACGAAATTGATCAATTGATCTCTTATACAATTTACATAAATGAACAAAATCGGTCCATGTCCATCCATTCGAACATCCAACCATTGATAATTTTGTGATAATATTTTCACCATTTTCATTTCTGTCAAATTTGAGATATTGGCCTCCAATCCATCCAATCAATGTTTTTGTATTTGCAATTCGTCTATTTTCCATATCCTGAGACAATTCATTCGATGATGCATAATTTTTTGTTCTCATTTCTTCCATATCTCCTTGAATATCGATCCATTCTTTCAAACGAATACATGGTAACCCTTCAATTTGTTGTAATATTTTTGCCAACCAATTATTTCCATAGTTTGCAATATTCGGTTCCCTCACTTCATTTAACATTTCTTTATCTGATAATCCTCTTTTTGTTGGATCAGGACTTAATTGATTTATATAATTATCTAATACTTGGTCATCTGTCAATCCTGGAACTTCAAATGGTTGATCCATGTTTTCATCCTCTTCATTCGCTTGTTCTGCTTCTTTTGCAGCAAGTAATTTTTCTTGAATCTTCTTATCATAATAAATACGATAAACTTGACCCTCTCGTTCTGGATTTTGTTTCAAGAATGCATCTAAATCTTTCTTATATTGTTCATATTGTTCTTTTAGTAATTGATGAGTCATCTCTTCTTTTGCTTTTATTCTTACTGAATCATCTGCTTTTTGATATTGTTGATCGATACTTTTTTGATATTCTCTAACTTTGTTTTGGAATGATTTGGCCAATGGATACCAATAATTGAAAAATTCCTCTGAATTCCACTCCTGTGCATTCATCAAAAATTGCAGATTTGTGTATATCATTGCATTGAATGCTGTCCAATATTTTTCCATCTGATCAAAATTATTTGGATCAACCATATCATTCAAAAATTGTTTCGCGTCTCCTGGATTCATTGGGTATTCCTTTGCAATTGTATTTGCAAATTGATTTGCTCCTACCAATGTTAATGGTATTTCATTTTTATCCTTATCTACTGCACCATCATCTGATGCAAAATAAACAGGAAGAGAGTATCTCCAAATTTCATCTTTCCAATATGACTCATCATATTCAGCCTGTTCCTTTAATTCATTCGCTTTGTCTTTGTTGATAGCCAACAATTCTTTATCTTTTTCCATTAATATATTATTATAAATATCCACTGGATCTAACAATGGTTGTGCTTTTGAGATTTCTGAATAACGTTGTTCAATTTTCAACCCACATGCTGCAATACTCACAGGATGTGTCGTATCTGCTTCATCGATAAATGATTGGTATCTAGTGCATAATTCTTTCTTAGCTTTAGCGGCTTTTAATTTTCGAATATATTCATCTCTGGTTTTTTGTTCAATTATCCAACTAGATAAACTTTTCGTCTTATCTTGAGCAAACTTTACCAAATTTTTACTGACATCCTCAATATTTCTAATATTATCCATATCTTGAATTTTATTCTCTTCGCACCATTTAATAAAATTTAATAGATCGGGTTTTGCTTTTTGGAAATCCAACCATTTTATTCCATTCAGAGCAAGTCGAATACAAACAATTGTGAAAAATGTTGGAATATTTTGATAATTCTCTTTTCCCAATCGTTCGAAACAATCGATTAATTCATCTAATTCTATAATAACACTTTCTATTCCACCAGAAACAAAATCGTTATAATAATCTTCAACCCTTATATCAAAATCATCAGGTGTTAATAATTCATCATTGGTTCCTGGAATTGTTCTCAATAAATATTGTTTTATTTTTTCTACGTCCTGATATAATTTAAAATTGGGATTGCGTAATTGTTGCAAAACCGTCCAATTTATTTGATGCATATCAACATAGATGTCAGAATTTAGGAAAAAACGATAATTTCCCATTTTGACCTCATCGTTATCAAAAACTTTCTCATCCAATGATTTATCATAGAATTTTTGTCTGATTTCAATAAAAGTTTGCTGATAATATTCGTTATTATGATAAATTCTTTGCAATAATTTCCACCAAAATGCAGCCTCAAATTCTGTAATTCCAACGAAATCATAGTTTAATTGATATATGCTATAATATTTCCAATCTATCTCTTTCCAATAATTTTGAAGTGCAGTCACTCTTCCTCTTGCAAAATCACTTTTACAAATCATTAAATTCGGTCCATTATTATTTTTGAAATCAATGAATTGATTATGAATTGTTTGAATATCATATCCTGGAAAATAATTATCTCTAACTGTTTTAGCAAATAAAACGTCTACAACGAATCTTAAATAATGAATCACGTCTAATCCTATAAACTGCATTTGTTCAGGAAAATTCATGTAATAATCAAACAATAAAGATAAATCAGGTATTGCATTGCCATTTTCCACACCAAAATTTAATAATTCAATACAATTTGAATAAAAGAATTCAGCCATTTCTACATATGCAGCATTCGGAAATGCTATAGTATTTCTCCAAAGATGCCAACCCTTTTCACGTAAATTCGCTAATGCTAAATCTATTTTTTGATCTTGCGTTAATGGTTGTTGATTTTCAGTCATTTTTCAATAAAAATAAACATAAAACAACAAATAATGAAAATTAAATGGTTTATTCATTTGAATCTTCTGGTTCCTTCAAATTTAGTGGGTCAACGAAGCAATCTCGTAACTCATCGACAAATTGATTCAATACTTGTGCTTTTGATTCCAATTGGACTTTCTTTTTTTCTTCTTCTTTTTTCAAATCGTCCAATTTATCTCGATTTTCATCAATTTTTAGCTCATTTTCAACCATCATTTCCCATATCGGATCGGACTTTGGATTTTTATCAATTTCATCATTTATATAGCCGTTTTCTTCGGTGAGCCTTCGATTTTCTGATTCCAGTCTTTCAATTGTTTTCATGTCGTCGTTTAATGAATCAGCTAATTCCAATAACCTTGTTGTATCATAAATAAAGTTGCGTACTGTCTTTCTGAAAACCTTAAGACTTTGCTTATCTTGCTTCCTGCTGTACATGAAAAAAAGTGATGTGATGACCTAACGAGAAAAAATAGATTTTTGGTAAACGGTCTCCACCCCAAAAACTTAGAGGGCACCCCTGCAACACCTAGGGCACCCCTATAAGGGACCCAAATAAAAAAATATGATTTTTCGTGCTCACCTCATCACATCATTTTTACTTATGTTCGCCATCTCCGAGTCCAACGTAGAGCCTACAGAGAACTATCCAATAGAGAACCTATCAGATCTTATCGATAAACACCCAGAAGATTTAGATTTAAATGAAGATGACTATATGTACCAGAGTTTATGTAAAATTGTTACTGCACAAGATTCACCATTCAATATTGGCCCAAAGCAAGCATTTGTCAGAAATTATTATCGTGAACTTCACAAATGCATAGAAATTCGACAAAAATTGTTTGAAACAACCCTTGATATAGTCAAATGTAAATTCAATTTCGATGAAAATCTTTTTACGAGCATTTCTACCAGATTCTTTCAATTTTTCCCAAATGCCACAATTGATTGGACCCTAATGGATCCTCAAAGAGGAATGAACCAATTTTTAGATTCATATGCAGAGCATTTATTTATTAGAATAGGATTTTACACAAGATGGATATACTATCCAATTGAATGCCATGCAAACGATTGGAAAGAATGCCTTTAAGTAAACCACACAATTAACAACTTTTTCTATAGCTTTTTTGATGTTAACGATACGGGACCTCCTTCCTAGCAGAGCGTTGAGAGGAATCCTGAGAGCAGCCCAGTGGAAGATCATTAATGGGAGTGGGGGATCATACCTGACATAGCGGGGCTGGGGTCACGGATGGGAAATATTTGACGCGGTTTTTGAACGAAGTGCAAAAATCGTGGCAAATATATAACTACTATTATTTATAATTATGATTTATTTTTCTCTCAATTTGTTTGACAAAAAAATATTTATTTCAATTTTAAAAAGCTTTTATTATTTCTTTTCAATTTAATCTTTAAAATTTTGAATTTTCATAAATTGATCAAGGATCAATTCAGTATGCACACATTATCATAAGATTTCGCCAATAATCTAATTCGACTGTGCCTTTTATTGCTCTTAGTGCCAAGTGTAACTTCTATATAAAAACCAAGTGTAACTTCTAATTGCAAGATTGTTTGTCAATAATTAAAATTTTTGAATCTTTAATTTGGCACTAAAAATCCAAGTCAAATCAGCAACTTTCCGAAGAAAAAATTTTGCGGTTTCTAAACGTACTAGATTTGTACCTTAAAAAAATAAGAAGAAATTTCATTTAAAAAAGAGAGATTTGAAATGTAAAAACTCAGAATGTTTGCATCGATATGTTCGCATGTTAATAAATTGCATTATTAGCCTGCAACTACTCATAATATCTATTTATGCACTTATATTATCAGTTTCATCCATAGAATCAAAAGATATTATTTTTATCATATTTTGATTTTAGATATTATGAAAATAAAAACATAAATAAAGCAACTTATGATAATTATTCAGGGTTGTGTATCGATCCTCTCCGGTAGCCGTTATTTTCCCGGTAAAATATCGATACTACCGGCTCTAACCGCCGGTAACGGTATTTATCGATAAAAAACCGAAGTATCGATACAGAAGTGGAAAATTTATATCGAATGTCAGGTTTTTTGTCGGTATTTTTTTAACAAAAAATGTATCGGATTCATTTAAAGATGACTAAAGAAATTTATAAGGTTCTAATGAATATAGTTAATGCTCTTTAATTACATATTTTACAACAAATAATCATCATAATAATTGAATAATCAATGGTTTCTGAAATATCGTAAATTTAATCATCTTTATGTCAATTTCTATTTGTAGATAAATACAACATTCCAGAACTATTGAATTAACTATTAATATGAGAAAGTACATAATATATATAAATTTTATTGTTTTTAATGATAATAATGAAATCGAAAATTTGGATTGTTTAATGAAAATGAATATGACGAGATTTCTGAAGAAGAAAGACAATAATATACTTTTTATAGGCTAGTAATTATATTTATAATTAAAATATTTATTTTAAATTAAATAATCAAATGTTTTATTATTTTTATTCATTATTTATTAATAAAATTTATATATTAAAATACCGTATCGATACTGATAAAAAGTATTATAAAGTACTTTTTTAATAACCGCTGATACTCTAAAAATACCGAAGCACTTTTGTATCGATACTAAAAAATACCGAGCAAAAAAGTATCGATATTTACCGAATACCGATACTTCTTCGGTAACCGGTATTTAGTCGTATCGATAAACAACGCTGTAATTATTAATATATTTATAAAAAGAATTGGAAAATATACATCAAATCTTAAAATATATACAATCACTAAAACTCTATGGTTATTGGTAAAATAATTGGCCATTACGATTATATCATTTTTCAAAGATATATCATATTTTGAATAATAAAAGACCAAATAATATCTGAATATATTTACATTTTAAAAATATTAATATTTTAATAATTGCCAGATATAATTTAATTTAATTAAAATAATAAAATTTATAACTAATAATATTTATTTTATTATAAAATAAAGAGAAATTATCGAAAAATGCAATGTTTACTACCTCTGACAATTGTTTCTTTTTATTAAACTTTTTTCACAAGTCAACGATTTCTTAATCAGTATTCAGTGGGACTTTTGAAATAAAACAAATAATTCTTTGTAATTCTTTGATTGCATTGTCTGTGTTGAAATTAAAAAGTTCCACTAGTTTTTGGAATTGATCATCCATTTTGATCAAAATTTTATCATAAAAATTGAAAATTGAAAAATTTTATGTCTTGCAAATCATGCTATTTCATAAAAATCTTTGAATTTTGCGAATGATTTTTATTTTAATCATGATGAAGAAACAATCAATTTTACTATCACAAAAAAAATCAATTGTTTTGTTTTGTTTTTTGGATGTTCATCAAAAATTATCATTTTTCAGAATCATATTTACTTTAAAAAATATATTTAGTGAATTATGATCTGAAAATATTCCGGGGAATTATGTATAACTTAAAATTTCAATAAATTTTTTATGTTTCGTGAGAATCGCGAGATTGCAAATTATTTAGACAAAATGGAAACCATTCAAAGTAAAATTATCAAATTAATAGATGCATGTGATAAAGATTCACAAGAAATCAAATATCAAAAATTGTTGATCTTATTAGAAAAATTACAAATTCAAGAAAATAAATATGAATTTAGCTCTTTTCTCCATTTATTAACGATAATATATAATAATCACCACCATCAATTGGACTTTATTGATATGATCGAAAAAATTATTAAATATTATGACTTTGACATTAAAAAATTTTATAATAATAGTGAAATATTCACTATTTTCAAAGAAAACAAGAGAATTTTACTTTTTCTCATCGAATCCAAATTAATGATTATAGATGATTATGTTTTAATGAAAATGAAAAATGAAAAATATTGTTATTATTTTTACCCAGAGATCAAAATGTTTCTTGATAATGAATCAATTGAGCAAATATCAACAAAATTGAATGATGATGTTTTAGATAATTTTGAATATAAACGCAAAATAGGTGAAAATGAATCATATATATGTCATCTCATTCGAAATGATTCAATTGACAACTTTATTGAATACGTTAATAGATGTAATATTTCATTTTCAAAAAAAATCGATTTTTCAATTTTTGAAACAAATCGATTTTTACTCAAAAAGAAAAATGTAAATTTAATTGAATATGCAACTTTTTTTGGATCAATTCGAATTTTCAAATATATGTGGCTTAATAATGCTTCTTTAGAACCTTCATTGTGGATGTATGCAATTCATGGAAATAATCCAGAAATCTTTCATATTCTTGAACAATATAATATTTCACCAAAAGATATAACATTTATTAAATGTTATGATGAATCAATTAAGTGCCATCACAATGATATAGCAGATTATTTACAAAGTAATTTCCTTTTCCACAATTTAAAAGAAAATTCTGAATCTTTATCTGATATGGTTAATTCCTTACGTAAAAAAGCTTATGATCCAATGCATTGTTATTTAAAATATTACAATTTTAAATATATCAAAACACCGCATATTATAACCCATCTTAGTCATAAAATGACTTTTCATTATGATTTATGTCGTTATGATTATTCAGAAATTGTCAAAGTTTTATTAAAAACGAATTCAAAAATATTTAATGTCAAATTGTTAAAGACCTCAAAAATCTAAAATTGATAAATTTTTATGAAAAAATTTGAATTATCTTTTTCAATGATATATCGATTTACAATTAGTTATTGTTATATAATTAACAACCAATATTTAAATGAAATATAAACAATTGTATTAATATAATTTATTATTAAATATTCAAACGAAGTTTTAAACGAATGATTTAATCAAATTGATTATCCAAAATTATAATAGGATTTAATACACAATTTTCAATCTCATTCAAACTCAATCATTCAATTTAATTTATTAGTAATTATTTAGTGTAATTCGTTTGAAAAATTTAATATAATTCAACATTAAATATTACAATAATATTTTGAATTTTTATAATTTAATATATTACAACAACGATTACAATATTTCAATAATAATTTAATCTATTGAAACGTCAAATACAATATTTCAATAATTTTATTCATTGTAACATAATATTATTTTAAAAAATTTTATGATTATCTTTTTTTATAAAATTAAAAATAAATTGAATTAATGGAATTTGTAATTTAAACTTTAATATATCACCTCTATATATTTCTACAAAGAGAAATAATTTTGAAATTGTTAAACTGTTATTAACAGGAGCAGAAGTTGATATTTATGAATTATGTGTTTTATATATTTATGTAATTAATCAAGTATTAATGAATCTTTTTGTTACATTCCATGTAACATATTTAATATAATTTTATAATACATTCTTCATGATATTACAATAAATTCTTTATATGGAATTCAAAAGCATTTATTTTAATACCATTATAAAAGAGATTTTATAAAAAAACATTTTAATAAGACCGCATTTCAAGTTGCAAAAGAAACCAAAAATATTGAAATTTTAAAACTTTTTAAAGAAAAAAGCAAAACGTGATGCAAACACTAGGATATTATCATTAATTATTAAAATCAGGGTTGTGTATCGATCCTCTCCGGTAGCGGTTATTTTCCCGGTAAAATATCGATATTACCGGCTCTAACCGCCGGTAACGGTATTTATCGATAAAAAACCGAAGTATCGATACAAAAGTGGAAAATTTGTATCGAACGTCAGGTTTTTTGCCGGTATTTTTTTTAAAAAAATTGTATCTGATTCACTTAAATTTCATTGACAAAAGGATAATTAAATTATAAAATTTTTGAAATTTTGATGAATAATGCTGTTTCTCTTTAATTAGATATTTTATAACAAATAGTCATTGTAATGATTGAATAATCAATGGTTTTTGTAAAACCATATATTTAATCATTTTTATTTCAATTTCTATTTGCAGATGAATATAGCATTTCAGAATTATTGTTATTAATTATTAATTTGAAAGAGTACATAGAATATAAAAATTTTATTGTTTATAATGTTAATAATGATATCGAAAATTTTGATGGTTTATTGAAGATGGATATGATGAGATTTCTGAAGAAGAAATATAATAATACACTTTTTATAAACGAGTAATTATATTTATAATTAAAATATTTATTTAAAATTAAATAATCAAATGTTTTAATATTTTTTTCTATTATTTATTAATAAAATTTATATTTCAAAATACCGTATCGATACTGATAAAAAGTATTATAAAGTACTTTTTTAATAATCGCTGATACTCTAAAAATACCGAAGCACTTTTGTATCGATACAAAAAAATACCGAGCAAAAAAGTATCGATATTTACCGAATACCGATACTTTTTCGGTAACCGGTATTTAGTCGTATCGATAAACAACGCTGATTAAAATTATTTATTTTTTAAACTCTTTAATTAATTCTTAAAAAAAAATAATATATCATTAATTATTATTATTTATTTTTTTACTCTTTGATTGCGAATCAAATACATCAAATTGAAATTATGAAATTGTGTTGAGTAATTTTTTTCTTTTGTGCTAAAGTCGAAACTTTTATTGCATTGTTTTTTTCTGAAAATAATGAAATAATATGAAAATGTTTAAAACTAAAATGATTAAATTTTAAATTTTCGAAATCAGGAATTGTTGATTCATTTAAATAAAATCTTGTGCTTCCATTTCCAAGTTGTTCTGCAAATTTAATGATCTCACCTTTATTCTTGCTTAGCTTTGTAAAAGTCAACAAATCTGTAAATTTACATTACAATCATAAATCTTCATTATAAACAACATTACATTACTCTCATTATTTTTAATGCTAATAATTTGCCTAATATTATTCAAATAATTTGTTTGAACAATATTTGTAAAAAGTTCTTTCTTTCAATTTATTTGAATCCTGTTTGCATTACATTGAATGAGCAGATTGGAACAATTTGATATTGATTAGCAACGAGTGAATAATAATGAATAGCTTTGTTAATATCTCCAAGATTAGTTTGTGCAGCTGCATTATTTTGATTAATAGCAAGTGCTAAATAATGAATATTATTTTGATTAGTAAGTTCGGAGAATCTGGTGGATCATTTTGAATTTAAGTTCTAGAAATGTTTAAATATTCAAGGAGAGGTAATGAAAAATTCAAAAAGGAAACTTTGGTGCTGCGGATATCAAGCGTACGCAATTTGGGTAAATTTTCTAAATGAATGTTTACTAATGAGCTCTGAGAAATATCAATAATTTGTAAATTGGGACAGTTTGTAATCGTTGCTTTTTCTAAATTGGAAGATGATGCTCTAAACCGTGTAAGGTTTGGAAAATTATCAATAATTAATATTTTCATTGAAGTACAAAGTAAATCAAGTACATGCACATCATGAAACTCGTTTATAGGAGATATCTTCTTTAAATAGGCCAAGTTTGCAAATTTCATTAAAGTAGTTAAAGTTAAATAACTTTTTGAATAGAAATTTTTCAAATTTTTATTAATTTAATTTAATTTAATCAGGTTTCAGATTTTAAAATCTATAAACTGAAAGCAATGAATTGAATATGTCATGGAAATGATTCAAAATGAAGGAAAAAATCTACAAAAGTAAGAATAAATAGATAATATCTTTGTTTTTGTGAGATATATGAAAAAGAAAGGGAGAAAAAAAACCCTATAAAGAATATTTTAATAATTTTCTAATATTTTTGAATCGCTATCAATATGTTTAAGTGCTTTTCTAATTCTATCTTAATCATGGATTCTTCTTTCACAATAATCCTAAAATATGATCATTTTTGATTGACCCAAATTCTTTTACTCATTGCTAATGTAAAAATATAAAGATATGATCATTTTGGTTAAAATAATATAAGGCCTAATGTAAAAATATAAAGATAATTGCAGTCTTCAAATTAAGAAAATTTTGAGCATATAAACTAAATGCGGTAAATAAATAAGATATAGATAATTAAAATAATTCTAAAAGGATTTTTATCAAATCTTTTTTTATGTTGAGAAAAAGTGGATTTTATATCATAAAAAAAAGATAAACTGAAATAAACGTACATATTTCCATTTTTATCGTTCAATAATTTTTTGAAACTCAATAAATTGAGAGGAAAAAAAAAGTTTGTCGTTTTTTTGAAAGAAAAAAAGAAATTTTTTAAAAATTTTTAAACTTTTTTTAAAAATTTCCTCATACCTCTATCGTTCAATATTTGAAAGAGTAATAATAATATTAAAATGTTTAGTTTTTTAGCATCAATTAAGCTATTTGTTTTCAATAAATATTAGTTATTGATATTTATTATCATTCCTTCTTTTGTAAACTTCAATAAAAATTTTGTACGTTAAGTAATGAAAAATATTTATAAAATTTAAAAATTTTCTACTAATACTAAAAAATTTAAAGGCGGTTTTGGTCAAATAAAGGTCAAATACAGTCAAGTATAGTCAATGTTTTAAAAAAATTTTTTTTTTTTTTTTTTTTCATTTTTTATTATGGAAATAGAAGAATATATTTCCCAAACCCAAGAAATTTATCATCTATTTCTTGGGTTTATTGAAGATAGCGATACCGAAGATTTATTAAGCCAACTTAAGGAAATATTTGAAAATCAAAAGTATAAAGAAATTCCCTGGAAATTACGGAACTTACTCCATCTTATTTCAGCTATTTTAAACAACCATCATAGATCCGGGGAGTTTTTGGAAAAAATTATGACTATTATTATTTATTTTTCTAAACAAATCAAACAATTTTTTACATGTAGTGAAATCTATGAAATTATTCAAAACAACAACCAATTTATGTGTCTACTCTTCGAAAAACAAATTCTAACGCCTGATGATATTTTTATTAATTCACTTCTTGAAAAAGACAAGAAAAGCAGTTTCAAACTTATGTTTTATTATTATCCATTCATCAAAAACTACATCAGTAAACGAAAAACCAAAAAACTGCTACAAACGATCAACCAAAAATATGATGACAACTTTAGTGGATATGAAGAAGCAGCAAGAAAATGGCTTGAAGGTGAAAATGAATCACATTTATGCAAATTAATACGTGAAGATTCAATTAAAGAATTTATTAAGTACACAACAGAAAAAGGTTTGAATCTGTCAAGCAAAATTCCACCTTCACAAATGATTTTTAAAAAATATATCAATAAAGCTGAGCCAACGTTGATAGAGTATTCAGCTTTATTTGGATCCATTGAAATATTTCATTATTTACTTGCTAATTATGCTGATACCACTCCAGACATTTGGTTTTACGCAATTCATGGGCAAAATACAGAAATAATTCATCTTCTTGAATCTAATAAAATCGAGGGATGTGGACTAGATTATAAGCAATATTTGGAAGAAGCGATTAAATGTCACCACAATAATATTGCCGATTACATTATCAATAATTATTTGCCAGATGATAACCTCGACATTGATGAAAGCATCATCAAAGCAGCTATAAAGAGTTACAATTTCGATTTCATTCCAAAAGACATCAATGTTTTATTAAATGTCGCAATAAATATTGAAGGATTTAATGTTAGAGAATTAACACTGAGATTTAAACGTCTAACTTTTAATTCACAAGAACTCAAAATACAAAAATTAGGTAGTTATTCAAACCTTGAAGAATTGATAATCAGTTCTCATACAGTTGAAATAGGCGATAATGCATTTGAAGGATGTAAATCATTGAAAAAAATTGAAATACTCTCATCTGAAATTAAACTGGGTGATAAAGTTTTTGAAGGATGTGAAACAGTTGAAATTTCAGATAAAATGAAAACAATTCCAAAGAATCTTTTTATGAATTGTACAACACTCAAAAAAGTAACAATTCCTTCATCAATTGCAAAAATAGAAGACAATGCATTTTATAACTGCGCATCATTGGAAGAGATTGAAATCCCTGAATCAGTTGTTGAAATTGGACAAAGTGCTTTTTACGGTTGCAAATGTATTAAACAATTTCGAATTCCTTCTGGTGTATCTGAAATTTCGCCTCATTGTTTCAGTATGTGCTCGTCATTGATTCAAATCGACATTCATGAAAAAATAAACAAAATAGGCAATGATGCATTTTCGGGTTGTACATCACTCAAGCAAATAGAAGTACCTAACGGCATTACAACTCTTAGAAAACAAATATTTTCTCATTGTTCATCGTTGACAAAATTAAAGATTCCAGAATCGGTCAGACAAATTGAAGAAAGTGCTTTTTATGGATGCAAATCTTTGAAGAAATTAATAATTCCATCTTCAGTTACTAGAATTTTATCTCATGCATTTGAAGATTGTTCATCATTGAAAATAATAAGACTGCCATCTGACTTGAAAGAACTTCTATCATTTGCATTTAAAAATTGCAAGTCAATAAAACAAATTGAAATTCCATCATCAATAACAACAATTGGAGAATCTACTTTTTCAGGCTGCAAGTCAATAACACAAGTGATAATTCCAAAAGCAGTTACAAAAATCATGTCGCATGCATTTGAAGGATGCAAATCATTGAAAACAATAGAATTACCTTCTAATTTGAATGAAATTCAATCTCATGCTTTTCAAAATTGTGATTCATTGGAGCAAATTGAAATTCCACCATTAATAACCTCAATTGAAGATTCTACTTTTAATGGCTGTTTATCATTGAAACAAATTTCAATTCCTTCATCAATAACCAAGATTGGAAAAGAAGCTTTTAAAAAGTGCGAATCACTAGAAGATATCAGCATCTCTTCATCAGTTACCTCGATAGATTCTTCAGCATTTTCGTGGTGCAAATCACTAACCAAATTTACAATCCCTGAAGGCATTACTTCAATCTCGAATGGACTATTTGAATTCTGTGTTTCATTGAAGCAAATTAATATGCCTTTGTCAGTGACATCAATTGGCTCCAAATCGTTTTGTACATGTACAAATTTGACAGATATTGAAATACATCCTCATATCAAAACGATAGGTGCAGGTGCATTTTGCAAATGTTATTCACTTCAAAAAATAAATATTCCTTCATCAATCACAAGAATTGAAGAATCAACATTTGATGAATGCTATTCATTAGCAGAAATATGCATTCCAGAATCAATAACATATATTGGCAACAAAGCATTTAATGGATGCATTTCATTTACAAATGTTTCAATTCCATCATCAGTGAGCAAAACAGGGGGATTTTCATTTGGATTTTGTAAATCATTAAAGCAAGTAAATTTGACATGCAAAACATCAATTGGTAAAGGAACATTTTATGGGTGCTTATCACTTATAGACATAAACATTGATACCTCAGGAAATGACAATTGTAGTAACTTTTCAATTGAAGATTATGCATTTTCACTGTGCTCATCATTGGAACATATTCGTTTACCAAGCAATATTCAAATCATTAGCAAAAGTTTATTTGAAAAATGCTCATCTTTAAAACAAATTGAAATTTCATCACTAGTAAGTTGTATTGGTGAAAATGCATTTTCAGAATGTGAATCATTAACTGAAATTACAATTCCAGAATCAGTCAAAGAAATTAAACAATTTGCATTCAATGGATGTACTTCATTGACAAAAATTACAATTCCAGACTCAGTGAAATCAATTGGAAGAGGTGCATTTCGAAGTTGTAAATCATTGGAAGAAATTACAATTCCTTGCAATATACTCTCAATAGAAAATGAAGTTTTTTGCCGATGCACATCATTAACAAAAGTAACATTTGAATCTGAACTCAAAATAATTAAAGATGCTGCTTTCAAGAATTGCATTTCGATTAAAGCAATAAGTCTTCCTCCAACTGTTGATTCTATTTGTAAAGAAGCATTTTGTCAATGCACATCATTACAATCAATTAAACTTAGTAATGACATGAAATTTATTAATTCATATGCTTTCATGAAATGTACATCATTGACAGAAATAAAGCTTCCTTCCGCTATAAATCATATAGGAGATGGTGTTTTTTATGATTGCACATCATTGACAAAATGCATCCTTCCAACATCTCTAAGCGACATCCCTTCTTATATGTTTTATGGATGCAAAAGCTTAAAAGAAATAAAATTGCATTCAAACATAACTTTTATCTTCTCGTATGCATTCAATGGATGCTCTTCATTGTCCAGTATTGAAATACCTGATAGTGTTAAATTTTTTGACCCGGGCTCATTTGTAGATTGCACATCATTGACATCTTTTGTAATTCCATCAAGTATTAAATACGTCAGACTAGATATTTTCAATGGTTGCACATCACTGGAAGAAATCAAAGTCGCTTCATCAAAAACACAATTTCTCGAAGACAAGTCCAGTTTTATATCAAATAAATGCAAAATTATTTATCTTGAATAAATATTTTGCGAAGGAAAAAATAAAATAAAAAAAAATTTTAATTGAATTTGAAATTTTTTTATTCAATATTGATATGAAAATCATGGAATAAAAGATTCAATACAGTCGTTTCACTTTTGTAACACAAAAATCCTCTTTTGTAAACAAAAATGTAACCACCAAAAAATTTATCATATATAATTAAAATAATGATTTATTCTGAGAAATTCTTTTCAATATCAATATATTAGATCTTTTTGAGTAAAATTTTATGCATTAATTTGAAAGGAACATGCATTAATTACAATTGCAATTCAAATATTTTCAAAGCTTGTGCATTAATTTGAGAGAAATATGCAGTAAGGAAATAAAAACCATTTTATTATGGATTTTTTTTTGATATGGTTTATTACTTTCAAAATAAACAATGAACTGATTATTACTAAAAGATTACCTAATGATTAGTTATCATTAACTCTATAGAATAAAGTCTATTTATTAATTAATCATTTTTTTTTTTTTTTTAGTATTTCTACTTTGGGTATTTTTCATTCTTGAATTGTATTCAAGTCTTCTAATCTGCTGTCAGTTGAATGATCAATTTGGTAAAAATTGTTATTGAATTCATTCATTTCGTTTAATAATTGAAGTGCTAATTCTCAAATAATTTGTCCTTTTGGCTTTTGAAGATCAAATAAACTTTCATATTGGTTAAATATTTTCATGTATTTCGGCTCTGTATCATTAGGATCATCTTTTGAAGAGTCCCAAAGAGAGCTGACGTGACTCAAAAAATATTTGTAAGGGACAGAAGAGTTTTCAAAAATAGCTCGATGCATGTATTAAGGCATTTGAACTGATTAAAGAGAGTATGTATGTTGTATTTTATCAATCATATAGAAGTTTCAATGCATTTATTATGATACTCAGTCGCCTTTGAATAGTCTTGCTTAACAACTACTCCCTGATAATAATCACCTTGCTTGATTGCTTTGGTATAGAGCTTCATGGCTTCATTTAAGTCATTTGTTGTTCTTTCTCCGTTCTCATTGACGAGTCCAAGGAGAAATGACGCACTACCATTACCTATATCTGACTATTTTTTCAAGTGAATGATTGATCTCCTTAAATTATTATTTTTCTTCCCTCCATGAAGACATGCAAGCCCTTCATCATAGCTTTCCATTGAGATAAAAAAAATTTTTAAATTTACTTTGAACTTCATTACATTTCATTAAAATCTTCTTTTTCTTTATTATTGTATATTGAGTTATCTTTAGTTTCTTCTTCTTTATTGCTTTGCTTCCTGGAATCTTCAAGCACGTTTGAAAGTTTTTCAAATATCTCTTTAAAAGAAGGATACTCGTTGATGTCTTCACTCCAGTAGCTTCACATAAGTTCTGTAATTGGTGAACGATATTTTTGCAAAACTTTCTTGATGAAAATGTACGGTGTCACTTTTCTTGGCTCTAAATGAGGCACCGTACATCTTCAAGGAGTCCGAAAGGTTAAACATCAATTGATAGTCCAAAAAAATCTTTATCGCATAGTAATTCAGGTGCCATATATAAAGGTGTCCCTATTTTGTTGGTTAAGGTCAATTGAATTAGCTTTTTTATAGAGGGTTTTCCAAAAAAAAAAAGCTTGTTCAAAACTAATCTTTTTTCCGAAAACTCGATGATAATAGGAAATTCTTTTTTTTCCAAAAATTGGTCTGTTTTCCGAAAAATTTATTTTTTGCCTATCTCGAACTTTTTTGCTAAAAAAATGGGATTTTAACGAAAAATGAGATATTTTATGCAAAAAAAATTATTTTATTAGTAAAAAAAATATAAGTGGTAAATAAATTTATGACATTACAATAAAACAAAAACTAGCTATATTTGAGATACCAAAAATACAATCTACAATTATGATAATGTTATATCAACTATATTCTGCAATTTATGCTTATAAATATTTATATCGTATAGAAAGGCAGAAACTAATCTACATGTTTAGCTGATTTCCATCTTTTATAATTTAATTTATTTTTTGATGAGTGTTGAATTTGTTAACTTTATAAAAATTTTTGTAGAGATTCGTGGGTATACATTATTTTTTGATTAGTATTCAATATATATTGAATAATTATATAACAACACAATCATATATAAACAGTAGAAAAAAATACATAGTAGATAAATAAAATAACATTTTTTCAAAAAAAAAGCATGAGTAGCTACTCATGCTTTTGTGGAAAAAAAAAATTCTCATAAAATTTGGATTTTCAGAGGTGCGAGAGCTGGTTGATTTCATTATTATTAAATTATAAAATAATATATATATATATATATATATCCTTCTCTATTATGATAGGATTTTAAATTATATTAGTCACTAGGAGTAAAAATATTTGTGTTTTAAAATTTTAATAAAATAAAAAATAAACCATTCAATTATAAAATTTTATAAATGTTGGAGAGAAATTACATTTTCTCTCTTTTAGAACACAAATAAATATTTATATATATGTAAATTACATTGTTATTTTTATTTTATTAAAAATAATTCAATAATAAAAAAAAATTAGATTTAATTTTTCCCAAGTTGGGAATCCCAACCAAAAAAAAGCCAAAATATCAAGATAAAAAGTGATGAGCTGAACATTGACTGGAATTATTGAGATGATGACTCAAATCGTTATAATCCCAATGATGTGATACAGCTGAAAGAGATTGAAAAGTCTGATGTACAATAATAATTCTTTCTTTGGAAAGATAAGATTCAGAATAATACGATTTGAGCCATTTTTGCTATAAAATTATAGACAAAATTTTCGAAAATATCTGACCAAATTTAAAATTTAAATAAATATCTTGAAAACAAATAGGTTAAAATCTCTATAAATTTTAATATCGGCATTATATTTCCTATATATTAATAAATACCATTAATAAACCAAACTATAGGGCCATTTTTTCTAGGAGCTTTCAGAAAATTAAATTGATTTTTTTTTATCAAATTCTGGACAATATCTGAATTTTTGGATGAAAATACAATTATCCAAAGATATTAATGAATATACTACATCAGGGACAAATTTTACTCATACTATCTCAAGATATCTTGATTTTAATTTTTAGACTAAGTTGCTGAAAACAAGTCATTAATCATATTTTTATAATTACCGCTATATATGTATTATCTCATATAATTTTTATTAAATTTTTTTAACTTTGAACCACATTTTTTTATATTTTTTGTTAAAAATTATAAATTGAGGGGAGATAATTACAACGTGTTTTTTTTCTTCAGAATTTTTAACTTACTAAAAAAAGAGCTAATTTTTAATTTATTTATATGTAAATCGCTCATAGTTATTGTTTCAAGCATAAAAATATAAAAAAAATGATTTTTTGCATAAAAAATTAATTTGTGAGAACAGAATGAAAAATTTGATTAATCATTTAAAATTTAAATTCGCAATAGTCGTTATATTTTTTTATAAATATCTTAAAATTAAATAGGTTAAATTTAAAATAAAAAATATACATATGAATTATAATATGTATTAATATTATAATATTGATTTCAATTAAATTTATAGGGCCAATTTTTCTAGGAATGCTTAGATTTTTAAATTTCATTTTTTTTGTTTAATATCAAACAAAACAAAAGATATATAGAGGAATTAAAATCAGTTATCAAATGTGCATAATAAGAGTTGGATAAGCATACATTTTAATAAAAGATGGTTGAAATATCTTGATTTAAATAATTTGGCAAAGTTGCATAAAATCGGGAAATGATAGTTTTTTTATATTTATCATAGTATATATTTTAATTCACTTTATTTTCATTACGATTTAACAATAAGAAACCATATTTTTTTGCATTTTTTTATGAAAATAAGAAATTGAGGGGAATTAATTATAACGTATTTTTTCTTCAGAATTTTATAAAATAAAAATAAAATTACCCCCGGCGAGCGATTCAGATTAATAAGAAAATATGTATATATACATGTTGACTATAATAAAAATACAAATAGTTATCCCTATGAAATTCACCAGAGCTCCCTATATTTTTATATTATATTTATTATTTTTTTAAATACTAATATCTCTATAAATTAAAAAACTATTTTGTATATTATATTAAAACTATATATATAATTTAATTTATATATAAATAAATAATATTAAAATCAACAATATATCAGAACTAATTAGAAATTTCCAAAATACCATTTTTTCCCACTTACTTCTGCAAACATTAAAACGACCTAATAATTAAATATGATGTATAGCATTAGGTATGCATTATATTATATTAAAAATAGCATTGATTTGATTAACAATTTAGTGAAAAAATCCACTTTTTTAAATTAAAAAATACGTTATTTTTAGTTCTCGCACTTCTGGATTTTCCGAAAAAAAACATTTTCCGAAAACCTGCCTGTTTTTGGAAAAAAAAGAATTTCTTATTTTTGTTGAGTTTTCGGAAAAAAGGTTATTTTTGAGCAAGCTTTTTTTTTTTTCTATAATTATAGAAAATTCTTTTTTTCTAATAAACTTAAAGTAAAAAGGCAGACCACTATTTTTTCCCTCAATTATTATGACATAAAATATTTCTTCTCATTTTTAAAATTTTATAAAATTTTATCTCAAAATCTTATTTACCAATCTTTTTTTTTTTACGAATTTCATCAATATCTCAGCAAAAACTTCAAGCAATCGCTAAATATGCATCAAAGAATTTTTTTACTCTTTAAACATTACAATTTGTTATATTATTAGATCTATTCAGATATAAAATTTTTAACCAATTTTCAATCAAAAACACCAAATTTCACGTAATACACTCAACAACAAGAAGCTGTCATTAAAAATTATCAGTTATGCGCCAAAAAATGTTTTTTACTCTTTTTATTTTTTGATCATATCTCATTGAACAGCACGACATAGCGCAGTACGTATCAACTGTTTTTTTACAATAAGAAAATTATTTTTATATTAATTTTCATGAAAATAGAAAGCGATCATAATGAAAAAAAAGAGCAAAACTATTTTTTTAGTAAAACCCATTTTTATTCAATTTTAAATCATTAATCATTGAAAATTAATAAAATTCAATTGGGAAAAAACTCATACCATTTTTTGAATATAAAAGCGTATATACGATCAAGAATTTGAATATAAAAAAATTATAACGATCATATAAAGTATTCAAATTATATTCAATTAGTGGTCTGAGTTTTTACTTTCAGTTTAATAAAAATTTATGAAAATATACATATTTATGCCCTATAAAATGATCTCCTGTATATATGAATTCAATACAATTAAATTTATAGTAAATAGATATCTATATTTTCATAAAAAAATTGTATTCAATGAAATTAAATTAATGAGATCATTTTATGGCATATATTTAATTTAAAAAATTCTTAGCAGTAGACTTCACTTTTTGTACCAACCTTGTTCTACAAAGAACGATAGAAAAAATACAAGGTTTGTACAATGTATTTTTTATTGAAAATATTGAATACATAAAATAATCATATCTCTGAAAAAAGATAATATACCAAATAATTTTTTGTGAATAAATAAAATATCAATTAAATTATTTAATAAAACCATTTTTGCAAAAGTAAAATGCAATTTTTAAAAATCATTTTTGGCAAAGGTGAAATGATTGACCATTTTATAAAAAGAAAATAATCACTCTGTGAGCAAACCAATTCACATTACTCAAGATTTCTTGATTATTTACTATTATAATATTGTTTTAAAAACTTTTAATTCCTTTTTAACATATAAAACCAATACTAAAAAGCGATTATATAAAATATAAACTAAAGAGCCTCAAAATTTTAATTTTATCTGTTAAATGATTTTTTTAATAAAGTTTAATTTGAAAACTTGATATTTTTACCAAAAACGTGCAAATACAACAACCAAAATAAGGATTAAAGAATATAAACGTTAAAAAGTTACGTTAATGAATTTGTGATGTGAAAAAAGTAAAGGCTACTTAGCAGTATATTGCAAGATTATTCAAAAAAAATTGTATCAAACGCAATTCAATTAATCCAAATATTACTAAACTTTTGTAAATTTAATATCATATGTAATCCAAATTAATTATATATTTGATTTTTATTTGGAATAACTTTTTAGCAAATAAAATAATAAAAAATAAAAATTTTATTTTACTATCCGTTTTTGAATTCATATTTAAATATGCATTTATAGCAGGGATGTTTATCGATAGTGTCCGATAACGGTTAAATACGTTGCCAATATTATCGATATTATCGGGAGTAGAGTAGAATAACCGATACTATCCGATAATAAATATCATTATCGATAAAAACGGTTTTTATCATGGCCAATAATGACCGATATTTTTAACTTTTTTAAGGTAAAGAAAAGATATTTACTAGAAATTATGGTTATTTAATTGTTATATAATTATATAAAAGTTATTTTTTCAAGTAATGACATATAAAAAAGCTTGTATGTACACATGATCAAATTATTAAAAAAGATTTTTTATATTTCATAGGAAATTAACTTTTACTATAATAAAAGATAAGTAATATATTATAATTCTAATAATATTTAAGTATGAAATTTAAAATCAATAAAGATAATTTTATTTTGGCAAAAAAATTAAATTTATCAAAAAGTGAACAAGATAACTTTTTGTAAATTAATAAAATTCTCTCCATTTCTCTAAATATTTTTAGACTTGATATTCTTTTAATAAAAAAAACGCAAATTATTTTAGTAGCATTGCATTAATATTTCATTACATATTAAGATTCGTTAATTTGCAAATATGGAAATAATTTAATACTGAGAAGATATGAGGAAATTATCGTCTTATAACTTTGTTCTTAATTTTAATCTTTTTTTGTTGGCCAATTGGTTCTTTTTTAAAAATTTTGAAAATAATCTTTTTATGTATTAATCAAAACCCTGATTTTTTAGCTTCTCATTATTATATTGGACATATAATGCACCCTGACCTTATTTCGCTTATTTCAGCATGCACTATTGAAGTACAATTAAAAATATAAAATTCCAAATTTTAATCAAAAATGTAAAAAAAAGTATGGAAATTTTATTATAAAATATCGGAGAATATCGAACCGTAACCGTCCGATAGTGACCAAATATCGGCGGTTTGGCTTAACGTATTTATCGATAATTATTGGTTATCGAACAAATTTTTATCGATATTATCGGACTATCGATAATGAGCCGATAATCGATATTTATCATCATCGATCGACAACCCTGGATATAAAATATAAATATTTATTTAATTTAAAAATATATTCTATGATTATTTATTATCGTTTAACCATTCATTTTTCTGGAACTGCTCAATTTGATTAAAAAAGGTCATATATTTGAATAGAAAGGTTAAATATATATCATAATATAATGTCTTTTTTTGATTTATATTTTACCATTATTATATTATTTTTATATATATTATTTTTAATAAATTATATATTTATATTAATAAATAAGATAAATAAGATAATTTTTGAGATATAAAAGAACTTATTTTTTCAAAAATATTGCATAACTTTTTAAATACTTTTTATTATCGGTTAATTAAACTTTTTTAATTGTTATTGTTTATATGTAAATATCTTCGATTATATTGAAAATATATAAATAATTGTCACATTCATTTCGTTTTTTTAGGAGATACATTTCCAATATAATCTAGGCTTTTGTATCCAGTGAACTGAGTGTCCATTTTCGACTTTTTGTAAAAAGCTGTCACTTTTTTTGGACATAAAACTGCTTTTTTATTTAGTATTTTATTCAAAGATTTGTGTTGAAGTATCCAAAAAATTTTTTATTGGATACTTTATTTTTCCTTTAATAAACTCATTAATATCAGAAAAAAAGCAATAATAAATGTCTTAAACACCTACTATTCTGAATTTTTAAAAAACCTCTCAAATATGAATTATAAACTTTTCAAATTCACTAAGAATGATTTTGACCAAGAAGATCAACATTTGAAATAAAAAATAAAATTCAATGTAAGTTTGGAGCGATATAATTGGTCAAACGAAATATACATTCAAAATAATCAATGAAAATTGAAAGGTGTATCCAAGATTGAATTAAAGTGTCCATTTTGGCTATTTTGGATACTCAAATTCTCTCAAAAAATAACGAACAAAAATGAGTATCCATTGGATACTTTTTGAATACAAACTCGTTTGGACACAAAAGCCTAGAATATAATTAGCCGCCTTTTTACATCATTGAAAAAATTTGAAAAGAATTGAAAGGTAGTTATAATGAGATACTTTTCCCATAATAAATTTATTTTTTGATAATGGCCGAAGCAAATTATAATGAATTAAGCCAGATCCAAGGATTTGATTCTCTTTCAGATACAATCAAGAACTTGTTCAAAAATGCATGTTCGCAATCGGAACAAAAAAGTATACATTTTTCCACCTATGATGCCAACAATCTTTACTGTGAAAATGCTTTTGATTGTCCTGATTTCCCCAAAATCTTAAAATTCTTTGATGATGTTTCAATTGATGTCAGCTATACATCTAAAGTGTTCAGCCCCTTATTCAATACAATTTCCAAACTCAAAGAGAAAGAGCTTCCAAATCTTCAAATCTCGCTTATTTTCTATGGTATAAAAGAAATAGGTACTCAATTTGAGAAGAACAAAAATATCAACTCGATTGATATTGGATCATCAGTAACTTCTATCAAACCAGATGCCTTTTATGGATGCACATCTCTTAAACAAGTTACACTTTCGCCAGCACTTACAGAAATCAAAGAAAGCACATTTGAATCGTGCATATCGCTCGCTGAAGTCACAATTCCATCGTCTGTCACAAAAATCGACGATAACTCATTCAAAGGCTGCACAGCATTGAAAAATGTCACTTTTACAACACCAACAGCTGTTACTTCAATTGGTGATTCTAGCTTTTTGAATTGTTCCTCCTTAGAAGAATTCGAAGTTCCATCAACAGTGACACAAATTGGACCAAATGCTTTATCGGCATGTAAAGCTCTCAAAAAGTTGACAGTACCATCAGGAGTTACCAAAATTCAATCATCATGCTTTGCTAATTGTTCTTCTCTTCCTGAGGCTTCATTACCTGACACAGTCACTGAAATTGAAGACTCTTTATTCAAATGCTGCGAAGCACTCACAAAAGTGACAATTCAATCACAAATCAAGTCAATTCCACGTTGCACATTTGATGGATGTGGCTCACTTAAAGAAGTCGTCATTCCTGAGTCAGTGACAGTTATTGAAGACCATTCATTCATCGACTGTGGCCAGTTAACTGACATTGTACTTCCACAAAATTTGACAGAAATTGGCAAGTATTCGTTTTCTAACTGTTTTTCACTCCCAAAAATTGAGATACCTTCGACGGTTACTACAATTGGTGAACATTGTTTCAACGGCTGCAGTTCACTAACTGAAATAACCGTTCCTGAAGCTTTGAAAGAGATTGATCAGTTCACTTTTTCAGGCTGTTCAAAAGTCGCAAAAGTGACAATTCCTTCATCAGTTACGAAGATCGGCGTTTGCGCCTTCCGTGATTGCACAGCATTGGAGAGTGTAGCGATTCCAGAGTCTGTTGGTGAGATAGGCAAAGAATGCTTCTCAAATTGCACTTCAATGAAATCTGCATCGATTTCTTCTTCAGTGATAACAATCATCAACAAAGGAACATTCATCAAATGCTCTTCATTGACAGAGGTTGATGTTCCAGCGACAGTCACGATCATTGATAATGATGCATTCAATGGCTGCTCATCATTGGCCAAGGTTGTCATTCCTCAATCAATAATTAAGATTAAAGATGACGCTTTTCACGGCTGCTCGTCAATCACACAGATTGAATTCCCTGAGTCTCTCACTGGAATCGGAAGTGGCGCCTTCAAGAATTGCACTGGCCTGACAGAAGTTGTTATTCCAGAGAACACTTCGTCCCTCGGAAGCTATGCTTTCAACAACTGTTCAGCTCTGACACAAGTCACAATTTTGGGCGGTGTCAGATTCGGTGTGTCTGTTTTCAAAGGATGCACTTCATTGACAACTGTTCTCAATCCTTCCCCGATTAAAATTAATATCGCAAAGCCTCTCATCGGTTTGAGTTCAAAAGTTGAGGTCAAAAAGATCGATGCTCCTGAAAACCAAGCTCAGCAGCCCGACGAAAAGCCAGCAGCACAACAAGCACCTCCTCCTGCTGAGAAGCCTGCACCAACACCTGCTCCTGCTCCAGAAAAGCAAGCACAGCAACCTGAAGAAAAGCCTGCAGCACAACAAACACCGCCTTCTGATGATGAAGACTCTGAGTCTGCAAAAACACCACAAGATGCATTAGAAGAGGCAGAAAAATCTGATGATTCTGATTAAATAAATAAATAACTTTTTTATTATATTATTACTTGATCTACTTTTTCTGATTAAATAAATAAATAAATCGTTGAATTTTAATGAAATGTGAGATGAAAAAAATGCATTAATATTTTTTAAAAATGGTAAATTAATTAAGCATAAATGAGAAACAATATTTTATATATATCAAATTCAAATTTATATTTATCTATATTTTGCATTTTGGTAACGTTTTTGATGAATCAATTTAAAATATTAAAAGAATTATGTATTTTTCCAAAAATTAAATTTCGTCATCACTCAAATATCATTATTAATATTGATTTTGATCCGAAATATCGCCTTTCACAAACAGGATCTGGCGTCTTAATTCGTGGACTAATTGATATGATAATAAATTTCACAGGTAGATGCATTTTTCGCCAATGGAAACTAAATTATACTGAAATTCAAGAAAACAATAATGAAGACTACTATTATTATATTTTTGACAATCGAAAATTCTGCCAAAATTTCCAAAAATAGCAAAAAAATCTCCAGAAAAGCTAAAAAATACACTTTTTGGTCCAATCGGAGTTCCAGCCAACTGGAAAAAGT
Source organism: Tritrichomonas musculus (assembly GCA_039105265.1). Classification (NCBI taxonomy): domain Eukaryota; phylum Parabasalia; order Tritrichomonadida; family Tritrichomonadidae; genus Tritrichomonas; species Tritrichomonas musculus. Next base: position 612,578 of record JAPFFF010000052.1, on the reverse strand, counting down.
TTCCACAGAGAGGTTATTGTTTAGAAAGGAATTGGGAGGGAACTCTCGATATGATGGGATATTATATTGTCCATTCAGCACGAGTTCGCGATCATTTAATACAAAAAAGTAAAACATTTGCTAAGAAATATAAATACGGCGTAATGAGAGCCTGTAACAACATGAAAATTTTAAATGTTAAATCATATGAAGAACGACAAATCGACTTTCTTTATTATGAGAAATATATGGATGTAGATCGAAAGCATGATGGCTTGTTGCTATATAACATGCTGATCCAAGCCAATTACTCTGTTGAGAGAGTTGGTTATATGGGTAAAGTTGAAGGTGCACATGGCTACAATTTATCTTCAATGAAGGAAATTGCAAATAATTCTAAATTTGTGATTTATTTCTCCTTCTGGGACACTGGAGCGATTGCTTTGAAAGAAATTCAAAATATCGGCGTGTATACTTTCTCTGTTCAAAAAGATTTGATCCACGATAAAACAGGATTGTTTGTCGATGAACTTGATGGGAATGTTGAAAAGGCTTTCAAAATTATTGACAATCAGGTGAAATTGATTAGCAAAAATTTAGATACTGTAGAAATAGCACGTATGAATCAATATGAGAATAGTTGTGCAAGATCGCTTGAAGATTTATGCGATGTCGTTTATAATTGATTTGTGTATAAATATATATTTCAACCAATTTAATTAACGAAATTAAAATTTTTATATTTTAAAATGTATTTATTAAAATAATAAAAATATTGATTACACAAGTAGTGTAATCAGTGAAATGTCAAGTGGACCAATTAAAGGAAATACACTAATTTATTTATTAAAGGAATTGATGCTTCAAATAGTCAATGTACAACATGCAAGAAAGGAAAAGGTAAGCATCCAACAACTAATATATGTATACAATGTGAAAATTGTGAAGGTATTGATTCATATTCTGGATATTATACCAAATGTTCAGCTTGTCAAATCATTGATAGTGATTCACAAAAAAAAAAAAAAAAAAAAAAAAGTTTTGTTTCAAAAGAATGCATAATTTGTTCAGGACAGAACATTAGTTCATTGTAAATAATGACTTAAAAATCTTTAATTTGATTAATAAAAAATACAATTTGTAAATAATGTTTTGTTACTATTTATTATATAAAAAAATAGATGATAATAATCATTCAAATTTTGAATTGTTTGATTTTTTGAGAAACTTTCGGTGTTTTAATTTGCTTTTTATATTTCTTATTTACAATTGATGGATTACTTGTTTTTAAAATTGGTAATTTTGAACCTGTTTCTTTTTGTTGATCAGGAAATATATGCATTTTGTGATGTGTGAATGTATGCAAATGCATTTGTTGTAATTGTGAAGATGGGATATGATTTTTCTTTTCTTCACAATATTTGATTCCATCTAAAATTTGCAATTGTGGAATAATATTTTGCATTATCTCTCTATATTTTGGATTCTCAGATGCGCCTGTTCCACGAAGTGTCAAATTACACAATGAAGTGCAACATTGGAGGAGAGAAACATCTTCGATACTCTTGATTAAATTTGATTCAAGATCCAAAATCTGTAAAGCATTAAAACCAAGAAGAGGTGAAATATCTTCAATCAAATTGAATGATAAAAACAGTTCTTGTACATTACATGAAATTGTTGAAATTCCTTCAATTGATGTTAATTTACAATGAGTTAGTGATAATACTTTTAAATTTTGCAGTGGAGTACTTAGATCTCGAAGATTGCAAATTGTAGAATAATCAAGTCTTATAATTTGTAGGTTTGGAAAAATATCTCCAAGATAAGAAAGCGACATATCTGACGTGTCAACTTTTGCTTTGAAAGATTTGACATTTTTCATTTTGTTGCCACTTGTGTAGTTAAATAAATCATCAAAGCTTATCTCTTGAGGATTTTTATCATCTGGATGAAGGACAATTTCTGTCAACATTTAAAAATAAAGAAAATCTATTAAAATAAGTTTTCTCTTAAAGTTGTCGGTATTTGTTATATCAAATTTTGATATCCTTTGAAAATCAATTTCATATTGGTGTCTTATTTTCAAATTAATATATTCATGGGCAGATTTTTTGTATAAAAAATTACGAAATATTTTTCAATAATTTCAGATATTTTAAAAAAGCAATAATATTTTATTGTTATAGTTGGTGGAAAAAACTGCGTTTTGAGGACAAAACTATGTTTTCTCGATGAATATTCAATATTTTTTAATAAAAGTTATATATAATCACATTTCATATTAATACAAATCTATATACAGGTTTTTATCAATTTTATTGAACTTAAACTTTGATAATATTATAATAAAAATTATTTTATAACATCAACATTTTTTTAATATTTCCTAATTTTTAAATTATCGCTTGGATATACTATAAAATGGATAAAATATTTTTTAACAAATGTTGTTCAGTAAGGAAAAAAAATCGATTTTTAAAAGATTTTTTAATATTCACTTCACCACTATAATTCTTTTTATATCACATTTCAGTTTTTATATAGGAAAATGGCTTTTTAAAAACGCATTTTCATTTCATTAAAACATATTATTGTTTAATGATATCCTGCTAATACTTTATTGATAAAATAAAATTACTGAAAAGTTATTTTTTTTTAGAATTTTAGTTGAAAATGAATTTTTTTTTCTTTTCAAATGCTAAGTGAAACAAAAAACCATTTTCCTCGATATATCTAAATGATTATCATTATTAAAAAAATAGATATTATATATCATTCTATTAAAATAATAAATAGAATGTTAAAATTATTATATCTTTAATAACCATCAAGTTATTCATGCTAAAAAATACTTTCAAAAAAATTTGAAAAAACTAATTTTTCATTAGGAAAAAAATAGTAAATTGCATTTTTTGAAGTGAAAATATTTATAATATCAAAAGTAACATGTATATTATAAATATTATAATCAAATATTGATTATGTCTAAAAATATTAGTGTTTTTTGAATATAAATTAAAACCAAGTTTTGTAAGAATTTTTAAAAAGAAATATTTAATAACTTTAATATTTAGGATAACATTTCATGTCAATAATAAATATATATAGATAAATTTATACGATGACACTTGTTCCGCGAGAAAAGCACACAAAATAAATTTTTAATCATCTTCCCAAAAAAGACAAATATAATATATTATTGAATGATAATATCATATTCATATTTATATTTGAATATTATTCATTTCTACAAAATATTAGATCAATTTAATTCTTTGATAGAAAAAAATAAAGTAGATTAATTTTGATTCTTCATCTTTTAAACCAAGTGACCTATAAATGATTTGCCAGATTTGACTGTGTAAAAACATATAGATACCAATATTATATATATTTTATAATTGTTATACGAAAATTCCATACACATTATGTATAATCAATGATATTTTTAACTAAAGTTGCAATTTAATTTCTAACATGAGGAAGTAATTTACAGAGAATTTATTATTAAAATCTGATAATATATAATATATAGATATATATTATATTAGTAGTAAATTTGGTTGATAAATCTATCATAGTGAAATTTAATTTGATAAAAAAAGTAATAAAAAAAAATATTAAAAACAATTTATCTTATTATCAAAGGACTTTTTCAGTAATTTTATTTTATCAATAAAGTATTAGCAGGATATCATTAAACAATAATATGTTTTAATGAAATGAAAATGCGTTTTTAAAAAGCCATTTTCCTATATAAAAACTGAAATGTGATATAAAAAGAATTATAGTGGTGAAGTGAATATTAAAAAATCTTTTAAAAATCGATTTTTTTTCCTTACTGAACAACATTTGTTAAAAAATATTTTATCCATTTTATAGTATATCCAAGCGATAATTTAAAAATTAGGAAATATTAAAAAAATGTTGATGTTATAAAATAATTTTTATTATAATATTATCAAAGTTTAAGTTCAATAAAATTGATAAAAACATGTATATAGATTTGTATTAATATGAAATGTGATTATATATAACTTTTATTAAAAAATATTGAATATTCATCGAGAAAACATAGTTTTGTCCTCAAAACGCAGTTTTTTCCACCAACTATAGAAGTAAAATGTATTCAAAGTTGATATATTATTCCACATTTTTCATTAAATATGAATTAATATCTTTACATTTTGCTTTTTTAAAGAATACTTTTTTTTTTTTTAGTTTTTATATGTCTTGTATTGTTTTCTTGTTGATATTGCCAAATCTCATTTTTCATACAAAATAATAAATTATTCAGAAAAGCGTGATAAGGATGACACAAAATCTGAGTATAAATGCAAATATTTTACAATAATAAAGAAGTCAAAAGCTTTGAATTTCTTAGTAAGTCGATCATTATAGGAAATAGTTCCTTCTCATATTCTAAGAATCTCACTTCAGTCTCATTTCCAAATGCAAATAGTATTACATTTGATATTTTTTCAATGTCAAGTATACCAGATGAAATGAAAATCTTTGTCAAAAGAGAGAGTCAATTGGATGGCAGTGGACTAGAAGATTGCATGAACAAAATTAGTTACATTGAAGAAAAAGTAAAAATATCAAAAGAAATACCAAATGATACTGATAATGATGAACCAAAAGATTCGATTGATAATACACAAGAAAAGTCAGCTGATGATGAGTCAAAATATGAAAAAAACAAAAGTTTATATAAACTAAAAGCTTCTGATAATAATGAATTGGATTATTTTATTATATTTTATATTTTGTATATATTTATGCAATCGTTTTTAATTTCATGCTTTTGTATTAATAGATAATAAATTTATATTGTCATAAAATAATTAATTATAAAAGGAATTTATCAAGATAAACATATTTAAAAATGTGGCACCGTTTTTATATCAATTTATATGTTTACAAATATTGAAAAATATTTTTTATAATAATTTTATAATGGATCTTGAAATTGAGATTGAAAACAATCTTAGAGTCAAAATCAATCAAAAAGATGGTACATCTTCAATTATCAAGTCGCCAAAAGCCACAGGTGACATAAATGTTCCTTGTTTTGCTATATATAATAATAAACAATTCAAAATAATCAGTGTAGAAGGCTGGTCATTTTATAATTGTCATATTGATTCGTTGATATTTCCAGAAGATTCAAAAGTTGAAACTTTAAAAGATTATTGTTTTAAATATGCACATATCAAGAAAATCAAATTTCCACCAAGTCTTAAAAAACTTGAAAAAGGCTGGGCAAATAATCTCAATGATTTAACAGAGATCGAAATTTCGCCAAATAATCCATTCTTTATTTACTATGACAATAAATATCTTTTAGGTAAGAGTGTCGAATCAAGTGACAAATTTGATATTCTCTACTATGCACACTTTGATATTGATGAAGCGTTGATACCTCCCCAAGTAACAATCATTAAATCTCATTCATTTAGTGATCATAAAATGCTGAAATGTGTCACTTTTCCAAATAATTCACAGATAAAGCGCATTGAAGGTTTTGCATTTTGTTGTAGTGGCATCAAGAAGTTGGAACTTCCTGCAAGTCTCGAACGGTTTGATGATTATTGTTTTATCTCTGTGAGTGAATTGACAGAAATAAAAGTGTCACCTAAAAACAAATTTTTCAAAGTTTTAGATGAAAAGTGCCTCCTGATGATGAGCCAGCCAGGAAGTGGTGTTTTTGATGTCCTTTTCTTTGGGATGCGCGATATAGAAAGTTTCATAATACCATCGTATATAAAAACAATCAATGAATTCGCTTTTGACAACTGTAAAAAATTAAAATCCATCACTTTTGAAACAGGATCATTACTAGAAAAGATTGGAAATTATGGATTTGAATTTATTCAAGGCCAAGAAAAAATGATCATTCCTCCATTTGTGAAAGAAATTGGCACAAAATCATTTTCTGAAATCAAAGAAGTCAAAAGCTTTGAATTCCTTAGTAAGTCGATCATTATAGGAAATAGTTCCTTCTCATATTCAAAGAATCTCACTTCAGTCTCATTTCCAAATGCAGATCATATTACATTTGATTATCTTTCAATGTCAAGTATACCAGATGAAATGAAAATCTTTGTCAAAAGAGAGAGTCAATTGGATGGCAGTGGACTAGAAGATTGCATGAACAAAATTAGTTACATTGAAGAAAAAGTAAAAATATCAAAAGAAATACCAAATGATACTGATAATGATGAACCAAAAGATTCGATTGATAATACACAAGAAAAATCAACTGATGATGAACCAAAAGAAGAAGTTGATAATGCACTAGAAAAATCAGCTGATGATGAGTCAAAAGAAGAAGATAATGATGCACAAGAAAAAGCAGCTGATGATAAGTCAAAAGAAGAAAATCACAAAAGTTTAAATACATTAAAAGCTTCAGATAATAATGAATTTGATCACTCTATAAATAATGAAAATGAGAACAATAACTTAAAAAAGTTTGTCAGTTACTTAATAACGCATTTGAGCAAGTATGAAAAAGTTATCTCATATGATGAATTCGTGAATAATACAGTAAAAGGAACAAATAAAGAAGAAGTGAATTACGAACATCATTCATTTGTTGGTGCAGATGATGAAGAATTCCACCGGGTTGTTGGGAAGATTGGAGAAGGAGCGACAAGTGAAGTTTACAAAGTTATTGATGAACGAACAGGAGAAGTGATTTGCAAGAAAGTTGTTAAAGATTGTGGAGATGAAAATGCATTCAAAACGCTCAAGAACTCATTGAAAGAATTGGAAGTTGGTATGAATGTTCATCATCCATGCATTTGTGAAGCACTTGGTTACAACACGAATGAAATATTGCCAGGAACAGTCCAAGAAGATCAAGAAGAAAAGACTACGATTGCACTTTTCTTCGAACTTCTTCCTTTCAGTATTGAAAGTGTTATAAAGAAAGGTCTGATGAGCAACACACTCAAAGTTCGAATTGCAGTTGAAGTTGCATTTGGGATGTCATATCTGCACTCACTTGGGATGATGCATCGCGATTTGAAGCTTGGAAACATCATGATGAACGGCGTCTTCAATTCGAAAATCATCGATTTTGGTCTTGTTCACATCTCGAATCCTTCAATGTCAGGGAACAGCATGACGAAAGGAATTGGAACTCTTGCTTACATGTCACCAGAGATGGTGAATGAAGAAGATTATGACAACAAAACAGATGTCTACTCTTATGGAGTTGTCCTCTTCAAATTATTCGCAGAACGTTTGCCTAAACAAAGCATGCGCGACAGGCTGAATAACGTCCCGATGGAGTATCCAAACGAATCAGGCAAAATCAGCAAGTACTGCATAAATTTGATCAAACGTTGCACCAAATTTGAACCAGAACAACGTCCAACTTTCGATGAAATCATTGACGACATGCTCTCAAACAACTTTGCACTCGCATCTGAAGTTGATGTGAAAGTTATCAGTCAACGCTTCAAAGAATTAGATAACTTCAGGGAACTTAACAATGGTAGAAAATAACTCAAAAAAAAATTAAATGAAATAATTAAAAAAAAAAAATAAAACATTAGTATTATTCTTAAATATTATTATTTTTTACTTTTCAATTTTTTGCGCTATTGCTTAAAGGTTAAAGTTAATTGATAGTTAAGGTATTAGGTTCGAAATTAAAATTTTATGTTTTTTTTTTTTAAAAAAAAAAAGTATTAAATTAACAATTCTCATGAATGTGTCAATTGTTCCAATCGATATGGAATAAATTCAGATACAAAAGAGTGCACAATTTGTTCTGATGACGACAAATGTATTAATTGAGCAACAGGTTTATGTTCTACATATCCAACTGATAATATAAAGAATTCAAACACATACATCTGTGAGAGTTCAATTGTATTTGTATTCAACCAATCCAACAACAAGTGTGATAAATGTAAAAATAAACAATGAGTTTATTCATAAACTAATTAATGCGTTACGTGTAAACAAGGATTTATTATCAATCCGACAACAAGAAAATGTGAAGAATGTCCTCTTTGACAATGTATTGATGCAACAAATGGTATTTGCATGAGATATAAAGATGGAGAAGGAATCAATCCGGCAACTAAGATATGTGAAAGATTTCAAGCTACTAAATGAATTGATATGACAGCAAGAATACGTGGACCTTGTCAATTTGGATATGGAAATTGATTCATAATATTATGCTTGTAAGAATTGCGCTGATGCCAGATGCTTATCATGCTCAAGAAACAACAGTAGATGCAGCATTTGCGATTGTGAATTTAGTCCATTAAAAGTAATTTGTGTAAGTGATGAAGTAACAGCAGAGCCAGAAAAGTCTAATACTAATGAAGAATCTGATGGAACAATAACAATTGTTAAATCATTAACATCAACAAACAACACTAATTATCAATTTACTATTTTCGCTAGATGAAAAAAACAGTTTTTATTGATGATATCTGACAGACACAGTTAGTCATTTTTCAACAAGTTAAAGAAATGACAATTCAACTAAATCTAACGAATCCTATTGAAAATGTTGTAATTCAAGGAAATAATGCTCGGTGTGTCATTACAATTGATACATCAAAAGTTGCAAAAGCTGATAATTCTCTCAGATGAGAAGGCTAATTAACAATCCAAAATGCAAAGAAAGATCGAGCTGTTGAAATCAACCAAATTACACCTGAACAAGGCAAAACAAATATCAAATGATTCTGATTCACAAATTAGAGTTGATAAACTGAATCGCATATTTTAAACTTCTCAATTTTTTTCAGTACCATTCATTTTTTTTTTTATCAAAAACCTGGGAAAATTTCGGGGAAAAGTGGCCGTCTTAAAGAAATAGTGTGAGTCACTTAACTTTTTTATTCAATTTTTGTTTAATATTCTCAATTTTTTCATTAAAGTTCAGAATAACGAGATATATAAATTTGATACTGAATTAAAAGCTTTGAAATTTTATATCTTTTTCAATTAATTATTTTAAAATTGAAGGGAAAAGTTATGTGACGCCCACTTATTCTCAAAGACGCCCGCTTTTTCATACTTCTTTATATTCAAATTTTGTTAGATGTATTCAATTTATAAATTTCTAATTTTTTTTTTTTATTGTTTCGCTCTTTTAAATGCAAAGAAAAGCATCAAAAAGAAAAAAATTAACGTCGCAAAAAAATAGTCGTCAACAGTATGATTCTGATATACCGCTTCTCGATCTATCAATTTTCGTTGACCCGAGTAAATCAAACATAGACTCTACATATCAAAAAAAGCAACGGAATCAAACCCAAATTAATCAGCAGCAACTCATTCGAGCACAGATTACTCAACACCAGCAAAATTGATACCAAATCATTTACTTCATCCTAATTGTAAATACAATTGAATTTAATTGTATCATTATCATCATTAGTTATATTTATTTGTTCGTTTCCTTCATCATCTTCACCAACGAAAATCTTAAATCCCTTGTCATTAAAAATTTCGGTTTCTTTAGATTTGTAAGCGTATAACGCAATTGTCATTTTATTCATTATTAAATTATGTTATATTCTGTTCATTCGAAACCGTCTGATAATAGCACTGTGTCATTAAACATTGACATTCCATGGAAATGTAGTTATATCAAATATAATATTTCATCCATTAACACAATGTCAAATATTTTATATTCAACGACTGATGACACTTTTGAATTCATTGATGATGAAAAACAATTAATAAAAATAACATTTGAAAATAAATATTCATATGAAATCAAAGAATTAATTAAAAAAATGAATTCAACACAAATGAAAAATGATGAATGTGTCAATATTATAACATTTAGTGTAAACGCTGACAATACATAAACAATGCTTTCAACAAAAGATATCACAATTAAATCTATCAGTCATCGAATACAACTATTAACTGGACTATATAACACCACACTACCAATTGAAATCAAAAATAACACAACATACATAATTCATGATTTATCAGTTTTAAATTATGCAAATAAATTATATCTTGTATCATTACAGGGTCAGCCAGTTTATAGTTCAATTGGTGAAAAAGATTACACACCATCAGTTATTGCAAACATTGATTCTATGATTTTAAATCAAGCTCCACTCATTGTTAACTATGACCAGACCAAACCGATAAAAATAAAAACTAATAGCGATTCATTAAAATATCTTGAAATGCGTCTCGTTGATTTTATGTATCAGCCAATTAAACTAATGAGTCCGTTGTTCATCACAATCAAAATCAAACCATCAACTGATGCAAACGTTGGAGATATCATAAGTAAATAAATTTATTTATGTTCTTCAATTTGTTTCTTCATTTCAATCAATTCATTTTTTTTACGTTGACGATATTCTTTCTGTTGTCTCTTCCTTGCTTCCTTTCTCTCTTCATCATTAGCGTATTTGCTTTTTCTTCCTCGCTTTGTTTCAGCTTGTGGTTTATGTTCTGTCAATTGTAGATTTTCAATAGACTTTTATTTTGTTATTGATTTAATGATAAGTGTTTGTTTATAATTGGTGAAATCAATTTCAGTCATTTTAGACATCAATAAAAAAATCATTTATTATTTTTGATTGGGTTATAAATCAATCTATATGCTCTGCCATCACAACATTCATCTATTATATACTCATCAATATTGAAAGTTTCATCAGTGAACATTTTTATTTTTGTTTCTTCTTTCAATTTTTTCATTTGTGGACTTAATGTTTTATCATCTCGTTTCAACAGAACACTCAATGGTTGAAAATAAATTAATTCGATTCGTTCGTAATCGATTGGGTCAGTTAATCGTTTCATTTATGATATCAATAAATTATATTTCATTTGTGTTGTTTTGGTTTTCTATATTTGTTTCTTTCGCTTAGCTTGATTGTGATTTTCTCAAGATGTATATCTTTCATATGAATTGATTAGCAATTAGTGAATTCAGGTATGAATTGATTAGCAATTAGCCTATGCATTCTGTGTTGATGTCCATCATTTAGATAAACAATGATACCATCTCTTGATGTATATTTTTTATTAAGGAGGTAGTGTATTTCAAAATGTAGTGATTAAAAAAAGATATAAAATATGAAAATCATTTTAAAATATAAAATTATTATTTTAGCCATCAAAAAAATTCTTATTTATAAAATAAAAAAATATTTCATTTTCCTTGAAAATATGATGACATGTGATATGAAGTTTGCTATTTTTTAAATCAAAATTGAAAATTTTTGGTTATTATAAATCTTGTTCTTTTCCAGAATAGATTTTTTATGGACAATTAAATCATGCGCCTTTCATAATTCTTTGGAATTTTTGATTCTTGAAATGCTTGATAGTGATTTCAATTGCTCAAATTATTTTTTTACTCTAAATCAAAGAGAGATGATTTTAATTTTATCGAAATATTAACAAAGTTTATGAGCTTTGCCTCAGGCTTTGTATCTAAGCTTTATTTTCGAATCAATTATTATTAATGGAAATCATTTTTTAGAGTAATGAACTTAGCATTTGTTAACGTAAATATGTTTTATAAAATATTATTTTGTACAGCTAATTTTTATCGTAATGGAACTAAATTTACTACAATAAGGAAAAAATAGAAAAAAATATAACCATTTTTTGTAAAAAACGTAAATAATTGAAAAAATATTGTAACACAATTTTTGAATAGTAAATCTTTATTTCAAATAAATAAATAAATAAAATGATTTTAATATAAAAAACTGAGATATAACAATATTTTAAAAACATTGAAATTGAAAGGTAAAATATTTAGCCATTACAATAAGCTTATTGTATTAAAATTTGATTATTTATTTGGCAGCTTAAGGCTAAAATAATCTGCCTTATAATAGGTCAATATAAACGGTTATGTAAAATTAAAAAAAAAATCGAATAAGTATTCAATTTTAATTGACCATAGGGAAGGCCAAAAAAAGCGGTATACGAAAAAATCGACGGTTTTTCGTATAAGAAACCATTTTTATTCACCATATTGAAGGCCAAAAAAAAAGCGGTATACGAAAAAATTGAAAGGTTTTCGTATAAAAAGTCATTCAATTTTGAGCTTTTTTGAGATTTTTTTAATCGTTAGACGATAATATTTAACTGAAATTTTAATGATCGTGATTTATATATTTTTCAATTATTTATGATCGAAAAAAATATTTTCTAAACGTTAAAATGTAATTAAAAAAGTTACTTTTAAACGATTAAAAAATTATTAAAAAAATTAGCAAAAAACTATGTTTTTTAAAAGTATTTTTCATTTTCCACGATAAGACAAACTATAATTGAGAGGTCTGTTTCGTTTAAATTTATGCTGTATTATTTTGTTTAATATTATTTTGGATTTTTATGTTTTTATAATTAATTTATTTTTTGGGACTCTACGCATTCAAATTTAATAAAAATTGAATAGTTTACAAAAAAATAGTATTCAATTTAATAATTAGAATAAGTAATCATAGCAAACATTTTAAATGCTTTAATTTGGAAATATTAAATTAACCATATAAATGTAACAAACTAATAGAGAGATTTTTTAAATTTATTTTCTAAATCTAAAAATATCATTTACA